>NW_012194246.1:0-46640 GCF_000504015.1 Erythranthe guttata | reverse complement strand
TATATATCATTTAAATCATTTAACACCCGCCATTTTATATTATATATATATTTATGGTCTACCTCTAATCAAACATGCATGTTGGTTGACCTAGTGGTAAGAATTGTCCATTCTTTCTACTCTTGCCCGAGTTCGAAGTTGTTTAATACCTGGGTCCTCGGGTCGGATCTAACGGGTAGACCCGCCAAGTGGACCCGTCGAGTCTCGGGTCTTGATATTGGTAGCCCGAAAGCGACCCAATACATTGAAGGGTCGGGTCCTCTCACATTTTAATATGTTCCAATTTCATCGATTTAACCAAATTTAACATCAACTTGCCTTTTTTCTATGATATTGCTAATCACTATGTTACATAATAAATTATTATGTAATGCAATAATATTATTATGTTGACCAGTTAACAGAGACAAACATAATAAAAAGTCAAAAAAATTAATATTGTTGTGGTTGATAGTAATATTAGTAATATTATTGCCATTGATATTAATATTATTGTGACGACAGTAATATTATCGTATTTACAGTAATTTTGTTGTAAATAATATTGTAATAACAGACATCAATATTATTTGGTTGACTGGTCAACAAATCAAACAAAATAAAAGGCCAACAAATAAATGAAAAAAATTTGTGTGGTTGACAACAATATTATTGTGTTTACCGTAATTTTTGTCAACCACAATAATATTACAATAGTAGATACTAATAGTATTACGTTGATCGGTCAACAAATTAAAAAAAAAATTATTAATGTGGTTGACAGTAATATTATTGTCGTTGTCAACGACGGTAAAATTATTGTCACCGGTTAGCAGCGTGCGGAAAAAAAAATTCAACGCCAGAAACCTGCAGTATAAAAAAATTCTGAAAAAAAAAAGTTTGAAAAAGGAAAAGTCAATATTGGAATTTTTTTTTTTGTCAAAATTGATGAAATTAAAATTAAATTTGGGTTACAATTGAGAATTGAGTTTAAATGGTTGGGGATAATTTTGTCATATATATTAGGGGTTATATGAGATAACCCCCTCATACAAATTTCTTAGAGGCATAAATCCATATTTTTATTTACTATTAGGGATAACCCCTTCTTTAAGGTTAATATCTTATTTACCCTTAATATATCTAAAAAAAAAAAGATAATTAAATTATTATTGCTAAATAACTCCCCTAAAATAACTCCCCTTAAATCTCTCACCAACTCCCCCAAATCTCTCTCTCTTAATACAAATCACGCATTTCTTTTTTTTTTTTTTTTTATTCTTTTTACAATCTTTTTTAATTTTGATTTAAAAAATATATTTATTTTTTTTCAATTTTCATTTTTTTAATTGGTTTTTTTACCGCAAGTTTAACAAAAAAATGAAATCCACTACATACACATTGAAAACCACTATAAATTCATCTTTTACAATCTTTTTGTAATTTCGATTAAATTTTTTTTTTTTTTTCAATTTTCATTTTTTTAATTGGTTTTTTTACCACAAGTTTAACAAAAAATTGAAATCCACTACATACTCATTGAAAACCACTATAAATTCATCGAAAACCACTATTCGATTAACGTAGAAATCAGTGTGAAATTATCGTAATCAACTAATATTAATATAATGCACTACAAACATATCGAAATCGAATAAAAATTTACATAATCCACTACGAATTAATGTAATCCATTATAAAATTATCATAATCCACTTCAAAGTTATAAAAATCCACTTTATAGGTTAAAGTAATCCACTACAAATTAACGTAATATATGGATTGAAATCCACTACATACTCGTTCAAAAACACGATAAATTCATCGAAAACCACTATTCGATTAACGTAGAAATCATTATGAAATTATCGTAATCAACTTTAATATTAATATAATGCACTACAAACGTATCGAAATCGAATAAAAATTTACATAATCCACTACGAATTAACGTAATCCATTACAAAATTATCAAAATCCACTACAAAATTATAAAAATCCACTTTATAGGTTAAAGTAATCCACTACAAAATTAACGTAATATATGGATTGAAACCCACTACATACTCATTGAAAATCACTATAAATTTATCGAAAACCACTATTCGATTAACGTAGAAATCAGTATGAAATTATCCTAATCAACTTTAATATTAATATAATGCACTACAAACGTATCGAAATCGAATAAAAATTTACATAATCCACAACGAAGTAACGTAATCCATTACGAAATTATTAAAATCCACTACAAAGTTATCAAAATCCACTTTATAGGTTAAAAATAATCCGCTACAAAATTAACGTAATATATGGATTGAAATCCACTACATTCTCATTGAAAACTACTATAAATTCATCGAAAACCACTATCGATTAACGTAGAAATCAGTATGAAATTATCGTAATCAACTTTCATATTAATATAGTGCACTACAAACGTATCGAAATCGAATAAAAATTTACATAATCCACTACGAATTAACGTAATCCATTACGAACTTATCTATTTGCCGACAAAATATAGGGGGAAGGAGACAAATCGTTCTGCGTTTTGGGAAAACATATCAACTTCGTAATGTAATTGTCTAATAAATTTAAGAATCATAGTCAAAGAAAATATAAATCTGGAATTGGATTTGCGAAAAACTCACGGCTAGAGGAATTGGATTTAGAAAAAAACCCTTCCTCTCTCAGCACTCTCTTCACGCAGTCCCACACACCTTTGTACGGAATGTTACCCAATTGCAGCCTCTGCTTCACCATATCCATGGGAGTAAGCACAGTATCGCTGGCAACAGTGGCACATGTGCTCCACCATGCCGGCGGTCGAGCCGACGACCATGAACTGGCAGAAGTGAAGTCCGTCGTCTCCACCGCGGCGGCGGCGATTTCTGGTACGGGGAGGAGGTCCGACTTCTGGAATCTCGGCGAAGTGTCGGTGGCCATGGGAATCTCGGCGAAGCGTCGGCGAAGAAAGGGTGGCCGGATTATTAGGGGAGATGAATATTGTGTGTTATAGAACGAAAGAGAATAGAAATGAGGAACGATAGATTAACGCGGTTCAATTTAGATGAGTACACGATTAGGTTAAGAAGGGTATAATAGGATTATAATGATTTAATTATATAATATTTAAATAAATGGATTTATCTCAAAATGTGGAAAAAAAAATGGACCCCCTCTAATTGTAAATGTCATATGAGGGGGTTTTCTCAAATAATCCCTATATATTAAGTTGCCTTTATTTATAAGACATTAAAGGAATGAACTTAATCTAAGCTTAAAAGTTAAGATAATAAAGATGGTTGATCAGGGACTTTCTCACAAAAACCTCATAATATAATTTTTTTTTCAAAAACTACTCTTGTGAAATTTCTAATTGCCGAAAACACCCCTATGTTACAAAAAATTAGCAAGGACCCCCATATAAAAGTTAGTCCAAGCTAAAAAAGACCCTTGACTGGTTATTGTGCGCTACACTCGTCGTATGTGCATATGGGGGATGCGGTTTTGGGCTTGAAATTACCTAAATACCATTTATATTAGAAGTTTTAAACATTACTGATTCACCCCGAAATTTTCAACACCAAAATGAAGTTTTCTAAATATTAACAAAAACAATATAGAAACCCCCGAGTTTTATACGTACTTAATAAATTCCTATAATTTATAAATATTTGAATTATTTTATTTTTGCTATATCTTAATTAGAAAAGTACAATGCGTTCTTTTATTTTTATTTTTATCATTAGATAGTTCTTGTATATATTTTAAATTATCCCTATATCAAAAGAAAACTTAAATTCCATAATTATATATTTCTTTATTTTGTATTTACAAAAATCTATACTTGATTTGAATACCAAATTTTTAATAAATTATCAATTTCATTGTTTACTATTTTCTTAATAATATTTTAATTTCTAAAAAAATCAAATTGAAAATAAAATATATATACATATATTATATAAACATATAAATACATTTAATTTGAGGGACAATTTCATTATTTCACGTCCAAAAAATAAGCTACTAGCCGCACATCCAGCGAGTGAGCCATACGAAAGTCAACTAGAGAAGTTTTTCTTCCTTTAATTTGACTAAATTTTATATGGGGTATTTGCTAGTTTATTTATTATAAGGTTTTTTTGCTATTTAAAGATTATACAGGGATACTTTTTACAGTTTACTCGTATTTTAAATCGTAAGTTTTTTATATAGTCCTGAACATATCAAGTCCCTTAACATAAGATAACTAACTCAATAGGTTGAAAATATTCATATCATCGTAAATTATATTCTATTTAAACATTGCCGCACCATAAGAGAACAAAATTAATAATAATAATAATTTAATTCACATCTTATTTATTTGAAGTATAACATCTCATACACACGTGTGTGGTGAGACTATGTTAGACAATTTTTATTCAAGTGAGGCAAATTATAAATCAAACATTATTGTATGCGCATTCCGTCTTGGTTTTAGCCGGTTGCGCACAATAGTCATAAGTCATATATTTTTTTCGGTACAACGCCATCTTTTCTTTTTGTGCAGTATTGAGTTCCTTGTATTTGTTCCAAAAATAGTTATCAGAAGCACATACTGCAATATCGTCGCCCTGTATAGGGCAACCGTAGAATCCGAAATCCGTATAGTAGGTGAAGAAAGGGGATTTACTCCAATCCACACTTCCAGCAAACTGTGCGTTCCATATGCTTGCTTCGACGTGCATAGGTACATTGGGATACGTCACTCCCGGAATGTTGTTCTTGAACACTCTTATAGGAATATCATCCACAAGAAACCTATACAATTGTAATCCAATGATTATGTATCTTCTATTTTCCCCCAAACATATATATAAGAAATGAAATATATATATGATTATTAATTAAATTTAAATAATATAAGAAATAAAATTAATTAAAAATAAATCGTATAAAAAGTTTCTCCTCATATCAAAGGTATTTTGTTCCTTCCAAACATTACAAAAATTGAGTGAAAAATAAAATATAGAAATTAAACAGAAAAACATGATAAAAATAGAGGAATGAAATATAAAATTAAATAGGGACAATTTTCAATGCAATTTTTAAAATCGATAAATATATCAATTTTACGATCAGTTCTTGGTTAATATGGTTATTTGATCAAGAATCTTCAAATAAACTTAAATAATTATTTGTCTCAAAAGGGTTATGAATAATCTCATAAGTTTTAAATAATATCATACGCATGTACAATGTTATATATTTGTGATACCGTAATGCTTTTAACCATATAACGAATCTTCACTAGGAGAGTTGGTACCTAACATTTACCACAACAGAATGATTGGGGTCGGGGTTCAAACATCAAATCAAGTATCGCCCCTAGTTCTCTATTTTTAACACGAGTCGATTTGTTTATCTGAATAAAATTAAAAAAATATGACATCGTCTTACTGTATATTGGAAGGGTTCCAAAGAATTTCGTAAGTGTGATAATCTGCCGATGGATCAAACCAAAGCTGAAATCTCTGTTCTCTACCTCCAGTATCGTTATTATAAACATTGGTTTGCAATCTTCCAGTTGATCCCATAAACTCAAAATCAATTTCAAAATGGGGTTTGCTTGCATCCCCACCAACCGGAAGTCCCATTAACTACAAGTAATTACAAATAAGCACAATTAAATATATATATACACAAGTTGAAAAATTATTTTTATGATAAAAATAGCACAAAATTAAAATATATTACGTAGAAGTTTGGAACAATTCCTCCTGATTTGTTAGTTGGTATCTTCATCTTGATATGGAATAATCCGGATCCGTAATTTGATTTAGAATTAAATCCAGCACCTACGTACAAAACATGTAAATAATATAAGTATATATATGTAAACTAAAAATATGGTATTGAAATTTCAAATTTGTTGAAAAAAATAATACATCCTTATTTAAATTTTGATTATAGCACTTTATGTCTAGGGTCAACCCTATATACATTTACCTGAGAAATTATCAAATTTAAGTTGGACCTCAGTTCTTTCGGAATTTATCGAAAAATGATCGCCTCCCCAAAGATATGAATAGTATGCATCAAAACTATTATTTGGTGCTGCATTTGCTTGCAAACAAAAAGCACCAAGAAAAATGGTGAAAATAATTATGAATTGCATTATTTCAAGTTTGATTTCGATGAGTGATTTTCTATGTATGTTGTGAGTTTGTGATATTATTATATAGCATTTGAATACCGCAAATAAATGTTGTATTCTTGTAATTATTATCCCACTTTACTATTTTGTGGATACAATCTTGTGAGATTTAATAAATACCTGTAATAAAACAACAATGTAAATGATAATGATAATGTAATAATCAAAATGATGCAAGTTCTCCAGTTATTACCAGAATTTTGCATAAATTAAGAAAACAAATAATCTTAGCAATTTGATTACTTATTATATATGTCAAATCTAATACCCATTCATATTAAAACCCGAATATATTTTCAATTTTTATTATTTTCATTAACATAAACACATGCACATATAGAAACTGCAAACACATAAACACGCAAAATACAAATTCATACACACATGCATGAACACACTACACGTGCATACAAACATATAAATTCCGTACAAACACACTAACAACACATGTAAACATGAATATAAGAAGAAAAAAAAAATGGAAAACACAAAGTTACACTAATCCCACTTGAACTCAAAATTAAGCAATTTGCAGAAGTGCTACTCAAAATTTTCGATAAAAAGATATTCACTTTCTAAAACTTCCCACAACGGTTAAATTGATGTTGTGAGGGCCTAAACAACGTCAGGTTGTATCCAACATAGTTCACATGCGAAGCTGGTTAGTATTCATCCTTGAATCGTTCGCTGCAAATAGAGTTGGTCTCGAACACAAACATGATAGTGGTCCGAAAAGTTGTTTTAAACCTAAATTTCCTAATTTCTGTAGGAAATTGTTGAGATTTTAATTTTTGTCATGTTGAATTGTGGTTCTTAATTTTTAGGAATATTTGATTCTTTTCTTTTTGGGTTGCATTTTTTCAAGTTCATGAGATGAAGTATAAAAAAAAAAGACTACTAATTTAACATCTCCATTGGAGGTAGACACGGCCACGGGCCGGTTCCGGGCCGGTTCTTACCGGTTCACGGTTCATTTTTTCCGTAACCGGAACCGGCCCGTAGTATGCACGGTTCGACGGGCCGGGTTGGCCCGCCGGTTCGGGCCGGTTCCGGGTCGGCCCGAAAATTTTGAAAGTTTTTTTTTTTTTTTTTTTTTGAAATATTTGATGAATAAGTAAATTATAGGAAAAATTGGGGTGTGAGGGTATTCATAGGAAAAATTGGGGGGGGGGGGGGGGGGCGAATTCAAAAAAAAACAAATAACGGCCGGTTCACCCGGGCCGGTTTGGGCCGGTTCACTAGCCGTTATTTGCTTTTTTTTTTGAATTTTTTTATTTTTTTATTTTTTTATTTTTTTATTTTTAAATTCGGGTGAACCGCCATGCCGACCCGGCGGTTCACGGTTCACCATTTCATAGAACCGGGCCCATCCCGGGGACGACGGGCCGGTTCACCGGTCAACGGGTTGGGCCGAGTCGTCAACGGACCGGTTCCGGGCCCAAAACCGGCCATGGCCGTGTCTAATTGGAGGGGCATTTTTGTGTTTTAAAGTATCAAAATGATAATTTTGTCATTGGATACTCCATTTAATTTCTTTATTGGAATTGCTCTAAGAAGGTCGAACATATAAGAAAATAATCAAACAATTAATAGTACCTAAAAGAAATTCATTTATTATTACTTCATAATTTTGTCAAGACATTCTCTCTTCATAATAAAGCACACAAAATGTTCATATCATCAAACATTATTGTAAGCACACTCCGGTTTCCTTTTAGCCGGTTGTGCACAATAATCATAATCCATATACCTTTTTCTGTAATGCGCCATCTGGTTTTTCTGTGCGTTATTGAGTTCCTTGTATTTATTCCAAAATAGTTTATCAGAAGCACATGCTGCCATATTGTCCCCGGGGCAAGCGTAAAATCCAAAATCCGTATAGTAAGTATAGAAAGGGGCTTTACTCCAATCCACTTTTCCAGCAAACTGTGCGTTCCATATACTTGCTTCTACGTGCATCGGTTGATTGGGATAAGTCACTCCTGGAATATTATTTTTGAACACTCTTATAGGGATATTATCAACAAGAAACCTGCACATTTAAAATCCAAAGTATTATGAGTCAACTTTGCCTAGACATAAGAATTGAAGTTAAACGAAAATAGCTCTCTCGATTCTCAACCAATAGTAATCAACTCTTCCGAAATAATTATTCTAAAAAACACAAATAGAGAGTGATAAACAGTAAAAACATAACAAATAAAACAAGAAAAAAGACTTAAATCAATTATTTGTCTCATAACATATATTATCCAGACTAAGTTTTTTTTTAAATGTAAAACTCGACATTGTCACACCGATTACCATGCCTACATTAAAATCGCCTTTTCACCTTTTCATTCGAAATATTTGGATTTAAATGTGCAAATTCATATATAACTAACTTAGATGAAAATGCAAGGAAAATAAATTATATAAATTTAACTATGCTATGTTTGTTAAGTTTTTTGGCATCATTTTTCATTTTATTTTGGAGAAAGATGTTTTGGGATAAGAATTTGAAAATAAAATAAAGTTAGTTTATATTTTGATAAGAGACAGTGTGTACTGTAGTCGGTCAAATCATGTCTGAAAGGTGTTGGGAAAAAGTATTTTTAAGAAGAATTTGAAAGCAAAAGTGATTTTTTATTTTGTATTCTAGCGAATACATTTTTTACTATATTAGTCAAATCATGTTTGTTATAATAGAGAAACATTTGATAATTTGAAAATATTTTAGAAAATTAATTTGAACGAATACAAAAAAGTCTCGAAATTGAGAGTATTTTAAATTCTTACACTATCTGTGAAGGGTTCCAAAGAATTTCGTAAGTGTGATAATCTGCCGATGGGTCGAACCAAAGCTTAAACTTTTGTTCTCTGCTTCCAGTATCATTGTTAAAAATATTGGTTTGCAATCTTCCGGTCGATCCCAAAAACTCAAAATCAATTTCGAAATGAGGTTTGCTTGCATCCCCACCAACCGGGAGTCCCATTAACTACAAGTTACAAATTAAATATGCACAATTAAATTTATATAATTTTCGTAACTGAATCGTTTTTATGATCGATAAAATAATAAATATATATATTACATAGAAGTTTGGCACGATTCCTCCTGATTTATTCCTTGGTATCTTCATCTTGACATGGAATAAACCGGAGCCGTAATTTGATTTGGAACTAAATCCAGCACCTATATACAAAAATATTTCAAACCATAAGTAATATATAATTAGCATGAGAGCCAATGGGTCACACGTATTTTGGAGCCTCTTTATAAAATAAACATTATATTATATAAATAAAATTAAATATAATGCACTTCAACCCCTATAATTTTTTCATTGTCACACTTTCCCACCTAAAAATTCAGAAAAAAAAGATAATTCCCTCGAAATATTGTTTTGATTGCACTTTGCCACAAAAGCAAATTTTGTATAGGCACCGTGCAATAAAAATAACATTTTAAAGGGGCAGCGTGTAGTAAATTAATGTTTCGAAGGGGCAACGTGCAACAAAAATAATATTTACGTGGACAATGTGCAAGAAAAACACTCCGGTTAATAATTAATCGGAATTTTGCTATCAGGGCAATGTCCAACAACTGTAATATTTTGAAGGGGGGATTCAATTTTTTTATTTTTTTTTAACTTTTAGGGGGTAAAGTGTGAAAATAATAAAAAAAAAATATATATATATAAGGGGTGACATGCAATTTGCCCTATATATATTTATATATCTATAAAATGATCATCCTAAAAAATTCAATATGTGTACCAATTTTAAAAAAATGTAATATACTCACCGGAGGAGTTATCAAATTTAAGTTGGACCTCAGTTCGTTGAGGATTAATCGAGAAGTGATCGCCTCCCCAGAGATAGGAATAATATGCATCAAAACTATTATCTAACGCTGCATTTGCTTGCAAACAAAAAGCACAAAGAAGAATGGCTAAAATCATGTTAAAAGCCATTATTTCTAGTGTAGATGAGTGATTGATTCTATATGTTGTGATATTCTTATATAGTACCACAAATGAATTTTATTCTTGTAATTACCATTTTAATTACTTTTTTTAAATGCAATCTAATGACTACTTACTAATTAATAATATAACAATTATTAATTAGTAAGGATCGATGTTGTTTTATTTAGAGGAGTGTGGTGTGTGACATTCTTATATTATATAGCACATACATACCTAATTAAATGGTATATTCTTGTAATTAATATGAGTCAACTTGACAATTTTTTTATATAATCCTTTGAGATTTATATATTACACAAATGTTGAAACAATTACGTTATAATAAGTAACATGATAGATATTCTACAATAATTACCAGAATTTTTCAGAAATTATTTAAGTCAACAAATATAGTAAAAAATACAAAATTTGATTCCTTATTATATTAAATTAGCATTCGTATTTCAGAACTCTAAAACTATTTTTGAAGGGTCTTTCTACCGTGAGATCCCAAGAACAGGACTTATATGAGATACTAATTATTATTTTAAAAAAAATCAGCAATTATAAATTACTAATGAAATGTCAATTTTACCCTCTTTATTTTAATGCAATTTTAAATCAATATTTATTGCTGAATTAAAATTTATAAAGTCAAATATATCATTATTTGTAAAATCATTAAACCATCCATCCAAAATTGCATCAACCAGAATTCGAACTTGTGACCAATTAAGACACAACACGTAATTGAGAATAAACTAACAATAGGAATATATATCACAAAGCTACAATGTATAATGATTATAAAACTTATATAAATAATGTTAAATAATTATTAATTCTCATATAATTATTATTATATATTAAAAATATCCCATATTAACAAATCTTTATATAATATAATTTAAAAATCTAAGGAAATGTTGATCAACTCGTGTAATTTAAAAATGAATTTTGAAAGAATTTGAAGTTTGAATTGAATCGTAAATTGTAAGATTTAATTAAATCGTAATATTTGAATCAATTAAACTCATGTGTTTTCAATTCAAAAACAATATTCAAAGATTTGATCGATTAAGCTCAACTCATTTCAATTCGTAGACAATATTCAAATATTTGAATCGGTTAAACTCAATAATTTTACAATAACGTATTAAACTATTAATCAAACTATGTATAGTTAAAGTTTAGTATCTTTTTTATTGAATTTTATCATAAAAAATAATAAAATTTAATTCGTAAAAGTCGTAAGATTTAATTGGTTCATGGTTACAATCAATCTTACGATTTTACGAATTAAATTATTATGTTTTTGTTAAAATTGAATTAAAAGGATAGTAGACTTTAATTATAAATAGTTAACTCGATTAATACGTTCTTGTCAGTGGTTGAACTCAATCGATTCAATTTTTTGAATAATATTTACAAATTAAAAGAACTTGCATTAAATTGATTCAAATCATACGCTTTAATTAATCTTATGATTTGATTCTCACGTAATTTATGAATTATTTTTTTATGATAAAATTGAATTAAAAATGTATTACACTTTAATTAATAATAGTTAATTTGATTAAGACGTTCTTGTCAATAGTTGAGCGTGCTTAATCAAATATTTCAATAATGTTTACGAATTGAAAGAACTTGAGCTTAATTGGTTCAAATATTACGCTTTGATAAAATATTATGATTTACCATTAGGTTCTTACATGTGTTAGGAATTAAATTTATTATTTTTTTATGACAAAATTGAATTAAAAAGATATTAGACATTACTTATAAATAGTTAAATCAATTATGTAACACGATATGTCAATAGTTAAGCAATCGATTCAAATATTTGAATAATGTTTACTAATTGAAAGGATTTGAGCTTAATCAATTCGAATCTTACTATTTGATTAAATTAAATGTTAAAAAAAATTCACAATATAGTATTTGTAGTATATAATTTTATTTTAAAGTAAGAAAACTACTAATTGGAATGAGTTATAATTTTTCTTCTTCTAAATAACTATTTTATTTTTATTTTTATTTGGATTTGTCACACTATCGATTTAATAACATAAGTGAGTTTGGATTAAGTTATGCAATTTTTTTTATTTAATTGAGCATTTCTTACATTTTTAAATGGTGGAGTTTATTAATATTTCTAATATTATATAATTAATGATAGATGTTTGGCGTATTGAACTGCAATTCTTTATATATTTTTCAAACTTTATTATATTAAATTTGTTAATAATTTATTTAATATCATTTAATAATAATGAATGTCGCAATTAATATTTTATTTAACAGTATTTAAATACTTACATTTATTATCATTTTATATTGTGTTTTACCGATATATACAATTATGTTTAAATACATCATAATAAGTTAATGTGCTTGGATGGTTAGGAGTGATGAATGTATTGAGACGTCGCAAGTTCTATCCCTAATGAATGCATTTTTTTCGATTATTAATCAAATAAAACTCAGTCACAATGAATTTAAATTAATTATTTAATTAAAATATAGTAGGGGGTAAATTAGACAATTCAATGTTAATCTACTTTATATTAATTTAATAAAAAAAATAATCGAAGGATAATTTGGTAAACTAGTTCATTTTTTAGAACATAAGCCATGTTATTTTTCAAGGGTTCAGATTTAATCTTAAAAAATTAATGGTGATTAATGCATATCTCATATAAGTTTAGAACACAGATGGTCTCACACTAGAAAGACCCATTTTTTATGATGAAAACAATCGGAAGCTGAATCTGTATCTTTCTATATTTTTTATGATGTTTTTCGAAGAGAACATGAGTAGCTAAACCTTTTAATCTAGGATTTTGTTGGAACCATATGTGGTGATTCAAACCTATTTTTCTAATATTGTGCAAGTTTAAATTCCATGATTATTTCTTCTATTTGATCTTATTTAGCGCATAAACCTAGCCAATTTATGTTGCCATGTGTTATTGTTAGAATTGAATCAACATGTCGTTTTAATAATTATAACAGGGATAGAAGAGAATTCGAGTAGTTTTCACCGGATGAGTGTGTCAATTGCATGTGGTGTCGTAGACATACAAATATCACCTTAGGTAGCCGTTTGCGAGACTTGTTAGTTAATGTTTTATTCATAATTGGTTTGCATAGACATATAGTGAACCGTTTATGAATAATAGACTCATAATATACGCGACAGTGGGTTATGACTAATTTCGTGTCTCGGGTTAATAATTAGGAATCGTCTCTTGCATGATAGAGGTTTAGTTGGGTGATGAATTATCACATAGGGGAAAGATAAAATCCTAGATCCGTTTTTATTGATATTATCTTGTGTTTATTTTCTTTTATAATTAGTTTAATTATTTAGTTGATTAAATTTGACAACCTTGAGCAGGCTGGATGATAATCATAATTGTTTGAGTTTGGTACATAGCATTAGATAATTTGAGTATTCCATGTGGGATCGACATCCGACTCTCACGAGTCCACTACTACAACTTGTTTGTGATACGTGCACTTGCGTGTTAGGTATTTAGCCCAACAAGTTTTTGGCGCTGTTGCCGGGGAATACGGCTAAATTATCTATTTATTCTAATACCAAATTTTAACAATTTTTCTTACTTCAGCCATTTAATTTTTATCTTTTATTTATTTTTAATTTTGATTTTTTTTTTGTTACATGTCTGGTTACAATGTTCGGGCACCTTAAACGGGATATAAATGGCTTCCATCTGACGAATACCTCCAAAACACCAATGATATGCCCCTCTTTTGTTCAGCATGTGGAGGAAATCATTTTTCCGATCAATGTTGGGATCACCAAAAGTGACAAATTTCATCAAAATTACCAACAGAGGTTATTGGAACACTTACACCAACACATACGAGCAAAGCTTTCAGGACCAAGATTAGAACGAGTTTCAACATAGAGAGCCACAATTTGATGATTTTCAAAATTATTATCCAATGCAGTAGCAGACCACTAACGAACAGCTTGATTTGAAATCCCTCATTGCCGAATTCATGAAGTCCACTCAAGCATTATTTCGAAACATGGAGATACAATTGGAAGAGATGACTCTCAAATTAAAATCTGAGTCTCTTGAAAATATTCAAGGGGGAAATTGACAATGGTTATATCAAAGAAAATTCGGGTAAAGCCTGCGGTGAGAAAAATCTTGTATGTCCAGAAAACAATGTCGACATGAGAGAAATAGATATTAGGAAGACACTTGAGCATGATGAATCTGAGAAACACAGACATAGGCATAATTTCAAATCTTACAAACACAGACATAAAGTCATGCGAGTGCGGTTCAAATTTCCTAAGCCCAATTTTAGAAACACAGACATAGGCATCAAATTAGTACTTGCCCCCAAATCACATAAAGCTTTATCGAAAGTAGAATTTCCAATAATACAAGGAATAATGTAACTCCCTGGATCTTTCATTTTCGGTGGTAGATTCGACTGAAGAATGGCACTGCAAGATGACGTGAGTGTCACAGGTATGTCTTCTTCGATCCGAATTTTCTTGGATAGGACTTCCTTCATGAATTTGGTGTAGTTTGGCCTTACCTCCAAGACTTCTGCAAAAGGGATGTTGATTCGAATTTGTTTGATCTTTTCCATGAACTTCTTCAATTGATCCTTGAACTTCTTTTTCTTCTGTCTTTCTGGATATGGAATAGGAGTTATCATAAGAGGAGGATTATCAGGAAAAGAAATGTTATTGGGCTTACTAGCCTCTTTTGTACTACTCCCTGAAATGGTGATTTCCGGCTCGACCGGGGTCGGTTGTACAACTGGCCTTGGTGACTCGTATGTCGGATAAGGAGGATTGGTCATTTGCAAACCACTTTGGGTGGTTATGGCTTGACAGCTTTCTTTTGGATTGACTTCGGTATTGCTCGGAAATCCACCCTTGGCCATCGTGGACATGGATTGGGCGATTTGCCCTATTTTATTTTCCATGTTCTTCATTGTTGATTTCAGGCCCTCCATTTCCTATTCTTGTCGGTGAAGACGCTCGTCATACGTCGGCCCTCGTTGCTCTCTTTGATGGTTAAAATCGGAAGGTGGTTGGAGAGCGTTCTTTGGATTGGCGTAGGAGAAGTTCTCGTGATTCCGAATTCCCGGGTAGTACTGAGTAGGGTTTTGGTTCTGATTGTTGTTTCCCCGGAAATTGTTGAATCGGTGGTTCATAAAGTGTGCATGCTCCCAATCGTTGTTTGTGGCTTCCGAGGTACTTGTTGCTGCAACTCGTTCGGTCTGTGGCCCTCGAACTGATAATTGGGCGACTTGATTTGATAGGGTCGCTAACTGTGCTGAAACCGAGGCTAAAGGATCGAGTTGGTGGACTCCGGCCACCTTTTGTATACCAGTTCGTTCGGACGGCCAATGGTAAGCATTCTCACACATTCGCTCGACAATGTCCCGAGCGTCTGTGGGAGTCTTGTATTGGAATGATCCACCTAAGGAAGCATCGACTAGAGATCGGGCTGGTTGATCGAGCCCATTGTAGAACAACTCCATTTGATCCCACGGGTTGAATCCGTGTTGAGGGCATTGTCGTAATAAGTCCTTGAACTTCTCCCAAGACTCATGCATAGGCTCTTGGCTCATCTGTCTGAAGTTGCCTACATCTCTTCGTAGTTGTGCGGTCTTTGAGGGTGGAAAGAATCGTGCCAGAAAGGTTTGTGATAATTCTTCCCAACAGGTGAGTGATCTTGGATTAAGACTCAGAAGCCAACTCTTCGCTTTGTCTCTGACAGAAAATGAGAATAGCTTCAACCGAATGGCATCATCAGAAACACCGTTAACTTTGATTGTGTCACAAATCTCCAAGAAATTGGCAAGATGGAGATTTGGATCTGCAGTGGCTGCTCCGGAGAATTGGTTCGCCATGACCATATTGATTAGCCCGTCTTTAGCTTGAAGTTGTTTGCGGCTATCGTCGGTTTCCTGATTCCCGAATAGTTCTCATTCACAGCTGGAGTTCGGTATTCTCGCATTGTTCGCTCGGGTGGCAGGTTCGGTCTTGGCTGCTCGTCATCTCGTCTTGGCTCTCGATTGTACTCAAAGGTCAGGTGTTCTGGATTTCATTGATCGTCGGCCATTGATTCACTTTGTTGTTTGCGCGTGTCCCTTTGTCTTCGAAATGTCCTTTCAATCTCGGGATCGTAAGGTATGATTTCCAAATTTTGACGCCTGGGCATAAACAAAGTGATCGGTTAAAATCAAGGTAAAAATCGAAAATAAAACAGGTACATAGCTAAATTAATAATCAGATAATTGGTAACACTACCAAAAAAGATAAAATCAAATTGGTCCCCGACAACGGCGCCAAAAACTTGACACGCGTTTTCCTCACGTATAAATTACCGCAAGTATACAGTATCGCATTTTGCAGAACAGTGGTTCCGGATATCGATCCACATGACCTTGTAGATTCACATGCTGAGTAGTGTAATTATATTATCGTTATATTATCTCGCCGATCGTAAATATTTGGAATGGTGATAAACCCTAATTTATAAGCATGCAAGATCGTAAACATGCAAATATAGAATGTATGTAAATAAAATAGCGACAACTCAACACGGGAGGGCTTCGGTTTAAAATGGACTTCTAGGGCCAAATCCACCTATGTATAATCAACAATGATCTACAAATCCGTTATCTAAAATCACATTCCTATACGTTAACCCAGACGCTAATGTACTCTAACACCCGTCTCCAGTGTAGTTAGAGTCTACCCACAGGTCCGACGTCTCCGTTCAGAACCTACTATTAAGAGAGCATTTATGTCAAGTCCTTAAAGGCTACCCGAAGTGCATCACGTCTCCGTTTCCACACTCCGAGCTATGTTTTCCTAACTTCAAACCATAAATCCTCTCTCGAGTTCACTCCTATTTAATATCAATCCGAGAGCTGATCAAACAACCAGAAGCAATTAATACATGAAAACATAATCGAAATCGAAACACGACAAATAGATAACAGAAATGAAGATCGAAATCAATATATACAAGGTTTCATTACCCTAGAAGAAAATGTTCTTAGTTCATAACAAACATAATGTCAAAAGAATGTACACAAGAAATGAAGAACAAAACGTAAAGAAATTGCGTAAGAAAAACCAAAGTCGAAACCCCCGTTGATGATTCCCGCGAAGAACTGTCGAAAACCGTAAAAATTCGAAGAAGAAATGAAGAATGAAAGGGCCTTTCTATTTATAGTGAAATGCAAAGCTTCCTCAAGAAGCTTTGCAACAAAAATATCTTTCTCAAAAGGCGTACCCAAATCGCGATCTAGGTTGTTTGGATCGCGATCTGGCAGCCTCGAGGAACTGCCCACCGCATGCCAGATCGCGATCCAGAAATGTGTATCGCGATCTGGGTCATCAACATTTCAGCACTGTGAGACCCCCCAGATCGCGATACGGATTGCTGGATCGCGATCTGGATCTTCGGCAAATCAGCACTGTGAACACCCCCAGATCGCGATACGGAATGTCAGATCGCGATCTGGGTCTTGATCTGTTTTCGTTCTATGACAACCCCCAGATCGCGATCCAGAGATGTCAGATCGCGATCTGGGTCTTCTTGGCCCCAAAATTGGCTTGAAAATTCGGTTTCGCTTTCAAATGGCTTCGACTCGGCAAAAATACCTAATAAAACCTAGAAAAAGAAATAAAACAAGAAACGCAATAATATATACAAATAAAGCCGAAACTCGGACGAACGAAGACCAAAACTCGAAGATATAAGCAAAAATAGTCCAAAACAAACACTTATCACCGAGTAAAGAAATTTGGTGGGTCCTTGGAGTCGAACATTATTATGTAAGTAAAAAATTTCTCCATTTTTAATTTACAAATATGGGATACTTGAAGCGATAGCATGGTTTGTGGTTTTTAGCAATGGTAAGTGCATATGTATCTTTGAATTGCGAGCTTGCAAAATTTTGAGAGTTGTCATGATAGTTGCAAGTTCTGAAAACGTGAAGTTGACCATTAATCTATGTGATGAAGGGCATTTGTTGAATATGTTGTCTTGAAAGTTGCTAGTTTTTGCTTGAGGACAAACAAAGGTTCAAGTTTGGAGGTGTGTTGAGTGTATATTTTACACTCAATATATAACTTCTTACGAGGATTTTTGTATATTTTTATTGATTTTATGGTGCTTAATTCTTGATTAGTTGTATTGTAGGTACAATTTGAAGATTCGGGCGTTTCAAGGATGAAACGAGCGAAAAAAGGTCAAAAATGGAAGAAAATAATCGGAAGCGACACGGTCGTGTGAAATTAGCCTATTTTTGGCACGGCCGTGCCAACTGCAGAATTTGGGCAGAAAGCTTCGGGATTTGAAACGGCTGTGTGAGAATTGTACTGATTCTCGCGCGGCCGTGTGAAAACACGCTAGAAGCAATTTTGGACTTATAATCACACAAGGAAACCTTAATCTTCTACCAAGTTGGGACATCTATTTAAGGGCAAAGACCAAGCACGAATTGAAACACTTTTTACACAATATTAGAGCAAGAGGAGCAAGAGAACGGAGAATCGAAGACGAAGACCTGACGAATATTCATTATAATTCTTCTTTTATCTATCTTTTCTGAATCTATGTCTTTTATATTGTTATGATGTTTTTCGTAGAGAATATGAGTAGCTAAACCTTTTAATCTAGGATTTTGTTGGAACCATATGTGGTGATTCAAACCTATTTTTCTAATATTATGCAAGTTTAAATTCCATGATTATTTCTTCTATTTGATCTTATTTAGCGCATGAACCTAGCTAATTTATGTTGCTATGTGTTATTGTTAGAATTGAATCGACAGATCGTTTTAATAATTAGAACATGGATAGAAGAGCCTTCGAGTAGTTTTCACCGGATGAGTGTGTCAATTGCATGTGGTGTCGTAGACATACATATATCACCTTAGGTAGCCGTTTGCGAGACATGTTAGTTAATGTTTTATTCATAATTGGTTTGCATTGACATATAGTGAACCGTTTATGAATAATAGACTCATAATACACGCGACAACGGGTTATGAGTAATTTCGTGACTCGGGTTAATAATTAGGAATCATAACTTGCATGATAGAGGTTTAATTGGGTGATGAATTATCACATAGGGGGAAGATAAAATCCTAGATCCGTTTTTATTGATATTATCTTGTGTTATTCCTTTCATAATTAGTTTAATTATTTAGTTGATTAAATTTGACAACCTTGCCCATGCTGGATAATAATCATAATTGGTAGAATTTGGTACTTAGGATTAGATAATTTGAGTATTCCTTGTGGGTTCGACATCCGACTCTCACGAGTCCACTATTACTACTTGTTTGCGATATATGCACTTGCGTGTTAGGTATTTAACCCAACATGCACACACATGTGCATGTATGTGTGTGTGATATATATAGATCTACGGTTAAAATCTACCATATATACAACGATAATTTCTCAAATTTGGGCTACAGTTTTAGAATCGACATTTAATACTAATACAGAGTGCCTAACTTTGGTGTTTGCATCCATCGATTAGGAATGGTGCAAGATTTTAATCTCGGGATGTGCGTGAACGGTCAGAGAACACGAACTTGTCAACTGATCAAACTTATAATTAAGACATTCTCAACTCCGAATTTTGTGACAAAAAAATACTCCCTCCGTTCCGTTTTCATCGTCGTTTTTTAGCTTTGCACAAAGATTAAGAATTTTATTAAATGTATCTTGATTTAGGAAATTTTATGCATTTAGACTAAAATGACCTTGTCTTGTAATTAATAACAGAGATAAATTAGTTAAAAAAAAAGGTGTGTTGGAAAGAGTTATAAGGGTATAAACTGGAAATTAAGTAATTACTAATTAATGAAGTGTTGAAAATTTAAAGTGACAGATAATATGGAACAAAAAAATTATCAAAAGTGACAGATATTATTATGGAACGGAGGAAGTATTGATTGATTATAATAATCTTGGATGCATTAATATGTAAAAAGAATATAAATTATCTGAAAATATGTTATAACTTTCACTTGTACTATAATTTTTTTTTATACTGTAATTGAATTAATATGTATTCAATTTATTTTAGGGTCTATTAGATATAACCCCCTTAAACATTCAAATAATAGGGGTAGACCCAAATTTATATTTGCCAAACTTTTCATAATTACATAATTACCCTCAATCAAATCCCACAAAACCCGTTAATTTACCTTTTGAAATAAAATCAAATCCCTTCCTATTTTCCCGTTAAATCACTATCATCCCAAACCCATTATCGAATAAACTGCAAAACCTCCCAGAACAACTTCCCGGTACGGCCGATTGAAAGGGGAAGACGTCTGCACTGCCGTGAAACGACGATTTTCGTGCACTCCGAGCAAGCTGTCGTAGGTACGTCGTCGCCACTCGCTGAATCGCTATCATCCATCGATTTGTTGATATGTTTTGGCTAAATCGACTATCACGTTTGTGTAATTGCAGATCTGTTATAATCGCATACCGAATTCGAGCACTAAATCAGTGATATTGCAACAATTGATAGGCAGGACATCCACCATAAGTGATATCGTCGTTGGCCGCCGCCGTCGCCGTCGCCGTCGCCGTCACTGCTCCAATTTAGGATTACTCAAATCTAGGTTTTTGATAATTCTTCGGCCCATAGTTGATTAACGAGATGCATAGTCGAATTACATCTGTATTAATATACTATCCTATATCATTTAATAGACTATCCCACTGGTATAATTTTACTATGGATCTCGTTAATCGACTATGGGCCGAAGAATCATCAAAACCCTAGATTTGAGAAGTAACGGCGGCGGATTTGTGTTTGAAAATTAATAGACTATCTCATATCTTTTAATAGACTATCCCATGTATCTAATTCGACTATGAGTTTAGTTAATTGACTATTGGGAAAATAATAATATATATAGAAACTGAATAATATGTTTGTTTGAAACACTAATCAATTAGGGTAATTTTCCTTATTATATGAAAACGATTAAGGTATATAATAATATATATGAAAAATAATAATATATATGGAAACTGAATAATATGTTTGTTTGAAATACTAATCAATTATGGTAATTTTCCTTATATCATGTAATAGACTATCTTATTGATCTAATTCGACTACGGATCTCGTTAATCGACTATGGATCCCGTATTATTCAACCACATAGTATATTAATAATTTCAATATAGTACATTGATCTGCTATGATAGTATATTACGGTTATAGTAGTGATATGAATTGTGTTACAAACAATATACCACTGAAATGACAAGAACATTGAGAACAACACCAACGTAAAGTATTCCAACATAACCAATAAAATAGTACATTAATAATCTCATAATTTCAATCTAGGGTTTTGATAAAATACATAAAACACATCATAACATAATCAAACCAATATGTCGAGTTAAAACTCTAGTACATTAATAATCTCATAATAGTATAATAAAATGATAATGGTAGTATCATACGGTATTCATAATAGTATACTACTGTATTACAACGGTTTAAAACTTAACCGAAGTTACCGAGCCATTACATCGTAAACACGTCTTTATAGCAACCAACCCACCAAACCTCAACAAAATCCGTACGAAATTCGCCATCGAAAAAACCTAAAATCATGAAACAAAATAAAAAATGCAGAATACTAAAAAATTATTAAATAGACTGCAAATACATTTGAATGACAATACATTAATATCATCAAAAATAAACTTAAAATGCAAAATCCATACGCTAATTTAAAAAAGACTACGAACTATATTTTAATGTACTACCCAGCACACTTAAATCGGCTGTTATAAACAAATAAACCAACTATCGATCGGGATCAAAAACATGAACTCGACCACAGCGGACAATTATTCCGATTATTGCATAAACCAACTACGAAGCTTATATAAAACAACTCTGGTCCGATCTGCGTGAACCATCCTCTTCTAACTCTGTCAATCCTCTTCCAAACAAACATCATCCGCCAAAAATAATGATGTATATATTAATATGATACTACATTAAAAATGCAGAATATTAAAAAATATATTAATATGATAAAAAATAAACTTAAAATGCAAAATTCATACGATAACTTAAAAAATACTACGAAATATATTTTAATGTACTACCCAGCGTCCTAAAATCCGCTGTTATAAACAAATAAACTAACTATCGACCGGGATCAGACTCATGAACTCCACGACAGCGGATAGTTATTTCAATTAATGCGTAAACCAACTACGATGTTCATATAAAACAACTCTTGTCCGATATGCGTGAACCATCCTCATCTAACTCTGTCAATCATCTTCCAAACAAACATCATCCGCCAAAAATAACGATGTATATATGACGGAATAATTTTGTTAAAAAACGTTCTACTTAATAGAATCAAGTATCAACACAACTCTTAAAAATTTCTAACCACCGTAATCGACAATCCTAGACATTGAGCGAAAAATAAAAACGAATAACGCATTCAAACCTGGTTAACAACGTCCAACAACGAACGCTCAAATTCGATCCTATTTCAACGACGGTGCAGAAATCTTCAAAGACGATAAAAAACCGCTGGAACGCTGAAGAGAACCTTCGAAAAATATTGTACACGATTTGATATAATGGCCAATGATCTCACGTAATTTTATTCTGTGATTTTAGGCAACGTATCAGCAAATCTCAAATCACGTAGTAAAGGAAATAAATGCCGTTTAAAAATAAAACAGGGGTATTAAAGGAAAATTATATAATATATTTTGCCAAGTTGGCAAAATTGGGTCTATCTCAAAAAGGGGGAAAAAAATTGGATCTACCTCATTAGAATATATGAACAAAGGGGTTATCCCTAATAAACCCTTTATTTTATGAAAATAGTTGGAGTCTTAATTCATGGAATACAATTAAGGGGATTTGGTGCAGCGTCTCTTATAACAAATATTCCAATTTAAGGGGAAAAAAAAACAATTGTCTTATTTCTTCACAAATAATAAAAAACGCACAAACACATGTTTATTGTGTGTGTTCAAACTTCAAGCAGTACTACTGAGTGAGCATTCCTTTTTCCTGGTAGACTGATCCCAACAATAGTCATAAGTCAGATACTTCTTTCTGTAATCAGCCATCACTACAAGAAAAAGTAGTTTCAATGACCAAATTCTCAGCGACCATAACTAAATGGTCACTAAATATTCACATTTAGTGACCGAAAATAATTTGGTTACAAAAGTCGGTTGTGTTAAACCTTTTTGCGACCAACGAATATTAGGTTGCTATAAGTGGTCACTAATAGTTAATCATCTTGTAGCAACCACATTATAGAGTTGTAGCGACAATTTTTTATAGTCACTATAAATAAATATCAATAGTGACCAATTTAACAACAAAATATTCAATAGTTGCTACAAGTATTTTATGATTATTAACAACCATCTAATTGGGTTGCTAATCATATACTAAAAGCAACCACTTTAATATGGTTGCTAGGGAAACTACGCGTGGAAAACAAATTTATTTGATTAGTAATTTAATTTTAAAATATTAAATAATATGATGATAGGAAACTGAAACAGATTTACTTATATTGATTCACAGTGGTTTCGTGATTAATTAAAAAAATTATAATTTGCTAAAATATTTGTTTACAAAATTCACTAAAAAGAATTCAAGTAACAAGATCAATATGAAAAATATCTTATTTTAAATAACATTGAAATTGTTGAGATATAAATATTGCAATTTATTTTATTAAAAAAGAGAAGTACACTGCTGAAAAAAAGTGAAACCTAAATTATAATACATAATCATATAAGAAAAACTCTTAAATAATATTCATGGTTTAAATTTTAATAATAGTAATTTTAAATCAATGGTCAATTACTTTAATAAAAAAATGGTATACTATTTTAATAGAATTATCATCCCTTTTCTTATGCAAACAGGAAATAAAATCCCCCTCCCACCATCGATTAAAAAAAAGAAGAAAAAAAACCCCTCTTTCACCCTTATGCCGTAGAACTGCAACCACCAGAAATCCAGACGGGCACAAAAATTCGTATTGCTTGAAGATGGACATCGGGCGGTGGCTTCTCGTCGCCTTTGCGCTCTCTTCGGCCCTTTGTGATGCCCGCTAAAGCACGAATTCGTCGTGATTTTTCAGGTTATAAAATCCCCAATCTCCTATTTATGCCCCATTTCAAGTTATTTTATCAATCGATTGAATATATATTCTTTTGTTTTGGACTGAAATTGGCCAAAACCTAACGATTGATGTTTAAGGTGAAGTCAAAATTGCAGATTTAGTAAACTACTGTGTTCATGGGATTGTAATCGATAGAGGATGTTGTGTATCAAAATTTGTCTGTTTTTACTGTTCAGTGTTTTGGGGGTTCCGATTATCTGAAAATATTTGTTCTATTCTTTCTTACTAAAGCTTGATTAGGGACCGAGTAAGTTAAGAATTGTTTGGAATTCTTAACCGTCCTGGGTTTTGGGATTTATTGTTCTGCGATAACACAGTCATCCACAACCTATTAACTCACAATTTTGACCTTCTTTTTATAATTGTTTTATATATACCTAATGGAATTTTTGTCCCTCAATATGAAAAGTAAAACAATTGTGTAACCCATGCAAGATGTGTTGGACTAAAGGTGTGTTGATATTTATGCAATCATATTTTCATATTTACGGGTTACGATTCACTATGAAACATGTGAGTTCCGATATCGACCTTCAGGCCTGGTCATGCTTAGGTACATATGTAAAGGCTCCTATGATTATGTAGAGATTTTTACCTACCTTTTGAAGAATAAAGTTTATAAAATCTACACAAGGAAGATCTGGTGAATTTTGTTTTGTGTTAAACTCCCTCACTCATTAGATATGCTGATTGAATCGAACATGTCGATTAACATGAGATACACAAAGGCAGTCTAGAAAAATCATAAACGACGATCCTTACCTTCAAATGATTCTTTTACTTTTAATGCTCTATACACAATCGTGGTTATTTTATATTGAATGCTATCTCATTAGTTTTGTTTTCATAGCATGTTTGGACTTAAAAAAAATTGTGTTTAATATTGTATCCCTGCATAAGTATTCGATTACTCTGTAGTTATGCTCATGATAATCATTTTTGTTGCCATAAAGAGTTGATTGATTTTTCAGACTACTCTACTTTTTGTAGCTATGTTTATGAACAAATTTGATCTGTTAAAAATTTATTGTCTAGTAGAAAGCAAGAAACGAGAGATGAGACAAGTGTGAAGAGTTGCGAAAAGAAACTATTATGATCCTTTTTGTTACTGAAAGAAGCTATGATGTACTTTGATTGCACATTTGGTGCTTAGGGATACAAAAGAGCAAATGAAGCAGGGCTAATCGTCCAGCTATTCCAGGACAGGTATGCGCAAATTTTGTATTTAGTTTTTTATGAAATATCTTGCTTCTTTAATAGGAGGAAATATTATCTGCTATGATGTGCAGGAATTAGTTATAACATCATATTAGGCATTGAGCTTGGAAGAGTTATCCGACGGTATACTCTATGTTTGTGATATATTCTTTTATGTATCCTTTCGGCAAATAAATTAATCGAGTAATACTTCTTTTAATGTAGGTATTTTTTAGCTTCCTCGATTAGTATGTTGTGAAGCAGAACAAATGAATTTACAGTGCATCACATTAAACACAAGGAACGAATGAGGTAATTCACTACTTCTACAAAAATCTAGATACATTATTGCATTGCCGAGTGCTAAGTGACAAATGGTTGAAATTGATTCTATGATTTCTTATTTTTAATTGAGTATTCTTTTTTCAGGTTGGGTTGTTTGATGAAGTGAAAGAACGTTATCGTGGAAGTCATATATTTGTTGCAACTTAATAATTTATGAAGTCGGATTCTAGAATAAAAGAATTATAGTGTTCTTTCATATTATTTGGAATGAATGATTTACTATTGTATTGAGTACGATATGTTGAAATTAGAATATCCACATTTTATTGATAATATGCTATTTTTGCAATTTTTGTTCTGTTGTGTTTGCAGCCACCGATTGGGTTTTATTGCAGATGAACATTAATAATTATTTTCATTTAATTTTTATAAATTACTGTTACTAATATATGTAATTTAGCAACCAATTCAAACTATTTTAGCAATTGTTAATTAATGTTGGGTGACATATCCATATTAAATTCGGGAGGTATTGCGACAAAAATATAATTATTACAACCAATTATTTATTTGCTATAAATACAATTTTAGCAACCTAAGAATACGGTCACTTCAGGTATATTATGTAGCAACCAAAAAACGTGGTCGCCAAATTTTTATCATATAACAACCATCAAATATGGTCGTTGTATATATATATCATTTAGTAACCATAAATATATGGTCACTATATGTGTTGCTACAACAACCATATTAATATTATTGCGACCATAAATATTTACATTAGCGAGTCAAAAACTGGTCGCTAATGATTAAGTATTTAATGACCATTATTGGTTGGTCGTTAAATCTCATTTTTTAGCATCCAATTAATTTGCTCGTCACTGAGTACCTTTAGTAGCCACCCTGTTGCGACCACATGTGACCAAGCCTAATTTGGTCGTTATAAGTTTTAGCGACCATTTTCTAACTTTTAGCGATCACATAATATCGTCACTAAAACCAAAATTTCTTGTAGTGCATTTGTTGTTTCTGAGCATCACTGAGTTGTCTGTAACTCGGCTGGTTCCATAATCGCCCCTCGGAAGCACATTGCGAGAAATTATTCCCTTTTCCGGAGCAAGCGTAGAATCCGAAATCTTGAAAATGGGCGATGAACGGAGCATTGCTCCAGTTCACAGATCCACTACTCCCGGTTGAGTCATCCCATATAGTCCCTTCAATGTGCATCGGCTTCGTTAGATACGCCACTCCTTCAACCGTGTTGTTCTTGAACACTCTTATCGGAATCCCATCCACCATATATCTACAAAAAATGTTGAATTAAAAAAAAATTAAAAAAAAAAATTGAAAGATATTATAACATATATTTAATTTTCACTTTTTTGATTTTTCTAATTTTTTTGGTCAAAAAGAAAATATTATTTCCTTACACATGTTATGCTCATTCACATATATGTGTGTAATTATATGTAAATTTCTGGTGTAATTATATTATGCTAGTTTTATTTCATCTTTTGTAGCATCTACATGGTCTAGATAGTTTCAATAGTGTACTGCGTAATTTAATATTTGTTAAATATTATATTTCATATTTAATGCATGTTATGCAGATCATCCACATGTATCTGTGTGATTATGTGTGAATCTGCGTTGAGATGATCACTAATTGAATTTATTTGATCTTCTATAGCATGCATCTAGTATATATTGCATTAATACGTTAATTAATTAAATTGGGTGTCGGGTATTATTTTATAACATTATTCTCGTTTCATTAATATTATATGTGTATTCAATTTCCTTTATGAGATGAGAAAATAAAGAAATGAAATGCTCACAGTATTTGGTAGTTGTTCCAAAGGATTTCGTAGGTGTGATAATCTTGTGTTGGATCAAACCAAAGTTTGAAAACTTGTATTCTGTGGCCCATGTCGTTGTCGTAAATATTGGTTCGCATCGTTCCGTTTGTTCCGATAAACTCATAGTTTAGCTCGATATGATCAATAGGGTGCATCGAATCCATTAGGTCGGTTAACTGCCAATCACAAATGAAAAATAGAATTAATCATTATCAAGTTTTCAAAATTAGTTTGATAATCAAATGTTTGTATCGTTGTAACGGCAATGATATATATATATATATATATATATATATATATATATATATATATATATATATATATATATAGAGAGAGAGAGAGAGAGAGAGAGAGAGAGAGAGAGAGAGAGAGAGAGAGAGAGAGAGAGAGAGAGAGAGAGAACCATTACGTACGTAGAAACTCGTAACAATTCCTTCGGTTTTCTTGTCTGGAATCTTCATCCTTATATGGAACATTCCGAACTGGTAGTCCAATTTTGACCTAAATCCAGCACCTGCATTCAAACAAATTAAATCAATAATTTAAGTTTATACGCATCATTAACAATACACTAAAATACATAAAGAACAAATAGTAAAACAATATCGTTGTGTTTATACCCTTAACTGTTAAAACTAATAGTGTTATATTTTTATTCGCAAAAAATCGCACCTCTGTGACTTTTCATGTGACTAAAAGATCAACGAAAAATAACCCCGACGAAGAAAGAAAAAAAACAAGATCGGGAGGCTTATGCTAATAAATTAAAACGAGAATTTTTGTAATGATTCAAAATAAGGCAAAGGGTTTTCTAATTAACTTATAAGTAAATAGTAATTTTTTTTTCTGCATAAAATTAAGAAGATTATTTATGTATATGAATTACCTGAAGACTTGTCTAATTTAAGTTGGACCTCAGTTCCCTGAGAATCAACTGAGAAATGATCATTTCCCCAAAGATAGGAATAATATTCATAAAAACTATTATTTATTGCATTTGCTTGCAAAAAAAAAACACCAAGAACAATGGTAATAACAGCAAGAAAAGCCATTAGTACACAACAACAATTATTTTAATGATAAAGAATTATTGTTTCATGTGATAATGATGAGTTGGTGTTTCTATATATATATATATATATATATACTTATTGTTCTTTTGATATTATCCACTCAAGTGTAATACTGTAATCTTTTCATTATTTTTTAGATTTTGTTGATGTATTATGGAGTGTAAAATTATATATGAACATTATGATATAGAAGTTACCTAATATATTAAAATTGTTCAATATTAAGACAACATTGATTACAGATTTTATCAAATTTTGCATTCATATTTCGATTGGGAATTATATACAATAATCATTTGGGACCCTTGTTAGAGTAATATATTACTATAAGGTCCTTATATTACTATATTAAAGTTTTATTAAGTCAACCTTATCAATTGACTAAACAATTGAAATCTACGTACCATAATATACACTTCAGTGACTATAACGTTGGACTACTTGCCTAATTAATTTGAAAATGTGAAAAAATTATTCCCATCACATTTTCTCGAAAGTTGAATCACATTACATATGAGAAAACAAGGTAAGTCATTTGATTGACATTATAGAATTGTCAGTAAGTGAATTAGCATTATTGAAGTTTTGTGACAAATTTATAAGTACTTTGGTATTTCTAATTATAGAAACTACGTATCAAATATAGTAAATATTAAAATATACACCATCCGTCTCAATTTAAATGATATTTTGGTTTGTTACAAACGGAAGCACGGTGAAGAACTAATTTCTACGAATTAATCTTATAGAACACGATAACTCTGGAATCCACTAGATAATTGAGAGAAAACTCATAAATTTTATTGATAATTAAAGATGCTGAAAAATAAACCCTAGAGCAACTATTTATACTAAAGAAAACGAAAAACCCTAGTCAAACGAGAAAATTACCAAAAAGGCAAAGAACGAAATAATTCCTAAACATAGAATACCGCAAAATTGGAAACATCCCAACTTGCGGAATTCAAATCACTAAAAAATGTGCATGGATTATAGTTAAAAAACATAGAAATTTACTAAAATACACTTGATATTGTTTGACAAGTAATTAATACAATTTTAATGCTTCATTGAAAATGTAAAATGACGAATAATATGGGACAAAAAAACTCTCTAAAAAGACAAATAATATGAGACAGAGGGAGTAATATTTTACAGAACCAAATATTATAGTATAGTGGTAAATATTCGAACCTATCACATTGGTGACTCGGGATTAATCATGAACGAAAAAACCACCACAAGAGAAATGCACAAAACCAACATTTTGCGGTAAAGAAGAGACATAAGTAATATTATACTTAAACTCTGGGATAAAGAAGACATTATGCATAATCAAGTTATTATGATGTGCATCTCCAATAAACTGAACTTGAAAGGAAATGTTGTCTGAAAGAATTACAGAAGCATTTTTAATAGGTCTAAGAGATAAAAATAAACATTATAATTATAAATGTGTTCGGAAGCTCCAGAATCCATAATACAACTATGTACGATAAGTTAGAGAAGTTACAATACCTTTGGTTTTACCGGACACTCCTAACAAGTAATGTGAAGAACATGAGCCTTTTGAAAGCTCGATTGATGTTTTGAATCGTGTGAACTTCTTGGACTTATACTCTGGAGAATATCTATGAATCTTGTAGCAAGTTTCAATAGTATGGCCATTTAAATTGCAATAGCTGCGATAAGGTCTATCCTACTTCTTATTGAAAAAAAAATTCTGAGATCGATCTCTTGGAGGGATCATTTCTGGCTACTTAAATGCTAATTGTAGTTTGACTTTTACTGAAATTGACTTATTTGCAGTAGTACTTTCATTTCACCTTTTTTCTTCTAAAAAACTCAAAACGCTTTCAACTTAAAAAAGTCGAAAAAAAAAATTTGAAGTTTGTTTGATAAATAAACTGCCCGAGAACAAATAAGATAATGGCCAATTCGGATGACTTCTGCGAGGTAAAATCGAAGAAATTAGTGAATTTAGTTTTTTGCAGCGTTAATATCGTGTTGTGCAGCGCGAGAACCCAAATTTTTAGGGTTTCCCGTGCTACACAACACGGGAAAAACAAAAACTAAAATAAAATTGGTGCAATCGTCCTATAAAGAACGGGAACTTCGGATTCCCGTGCCCTAGGGGACGGAAGGTTGTGTTTCCCGTTCCCTAGAGGACGAGAAACACGAACAATCGTCCTCTAGGGCACGGGAACCCCAAGTTTTTATATATTTTTTTTAATTTATTTTATTCATAGTGTTATTAATATACTAATTGTTATTTGTTATACCTTGGTAGGCTAGTGAAGGTGATTTTGACGATGATTTTAACGATGAGTTTGCTATTGAATATGACGACAAGTACGACGATCCCAACATGTATTATGATGTTCCTCAAAACACACAAACAACTTCTGAGGAGCACAGTCAATATTTCAATGTGGATGTTGAATTTGAAACTGGGAAAGAATTATTGGTATGGGTAAAAAAACGGCTGCTACTCACGGTCATCGATTGATAGTAACTTCAAGCCAGAAAAACGTTTATGTAGTAATTAGATGTCATGTGTCTAGGAAGGGACGTGAAAAACGAACCGAAGGTGTGAGACAACAAAATGTGGGAACAAAGTAATGTGGATGTCCGTTTCGTATATACTGTAGCAGAAATCGATACGATGGACTATGGAGAATGAATTTAAAAAATGGCATCCACACTCACACGACGCTACCGTATCTTACCGGACAAATTGACAGCGCTTTGTTCAGCTACGACGTGAAATCCGTTGCCAATAATTACATATTAACAACACAAATGTAAGTTTGTAGCCAATTATTTTGATTTTTGCAACAAAATATGTTCGTAGACTTTGGATCTCATTCAACAACGAAACATATGGTCGTTAATAGTATCGTATACATTTGGCAACGAATGTAACCAATCGCAACACATTCTTTTGTAGGAAATAAAAAATTACGTTTGCCACGATAGGAAATTGTAGCAAATACATTTTGATTGACAACGATTGTATTTCGTTGTCACTGTGTGATAAAAGGCAAAGAAATACATCATTGTAAATGGTAAATAAATTTGCAACAAACATAATCGTACCAAAAGAGTAAATAATCGACAATGAAATAATTTTGTTGCAACTGAATGTTATTAGACGACGATGTTAATTGTTGTTAATCGTACAACACATATTAAAAACAATATAGATAAATTCTAACAAAATAATTTGTTCCTAAATAATAATGTATTGGCAACAACATGAATTTACAAAATAATAAATTCATTGCATTAAAAAAAAATATAATACTATGTTATTAATATTGTCTTCTAATATAAATAATATTATCTATTTAAGTAATTATTGCATTAAAAAGATACAAATTTATTAAATATATAATACTATGTTATGAATATTAGTGCAAATAAAAGATAAAAATATGTTGGATTTCATTTCAGGCGACATTTTTTTGCGACGAAATTACCTCATTTTCGACGACAAATTAAAATTTGCGACGAAACGGGCCGGAAAAAAAGTCAAAAAAGTGCCCGTCGCAAACTATTGCGACGGCTTAACCAAAACATCGCAACCTTATGCGACGATTGATCAGAAACGTCGCAAATTTGCATTTTTTTCGTTTTCGGATATATTGCGACGAAATCTACAAATAGTCGCTATATTCGTCCTCCAACTGCGACGAATATTTATCGTCGCACACTATTGCGACTATATTTTCCTAACATAATTCGTCGCAATTTTTTTCTCTTTGCGTTGCTTTTGTACTAATTGTCGCAGACTTTTGTTATAAATTTGCGACGTATATTGTCGTATCGTCGCAATTAACTATTGTGACCATGCGACGAAAAATTAAAAAAGTCGCAATATGTCTTTGTAAACGTCGCAAATTTATGAATATATTTTTAATATAATTCTGATTTTTATTTTTAATTCTTAATTTACCTGTAATTATAGACAATACCAATAAAATTAAATACACAAAATATTAAACAAATCGCTTAAATTAAATCATCCAAAATATTCTTTCAAAATACAAAACCATCCAAACATTCCAAATCACAAAACCATCCAAACATTCCAAATCACAAAATCATCCAAACATTCCAAATCACAAAATCATCCAAACACAAAATAATCCAAATAAAAACTTAAATCATTCACACATGAAGTAAAGTACCCAAACCTAATGTTGTCGAGGAAACTAGTTACTTTCGCCGGATGGATTCTGGGGATGGAACTCGACACCTTGGGCCCTAAAATGTTCGTCCTTTTATCTTCTTTTAAAGCCCCTATTTCTTCATCTCTACCAGTAGAAGACAAGTTGGACCTTCCCCCATTTCTTTGAACTTGAGCAACCGATTTCAAGTCTTTTAGTTTTTCCCAATACTCGTTCGTAAGCTAACGTGTTAGCGATGCTTTCATCACTCCCATCATTCATACATATTCTTGATAGACCTCATTCATACATTCTTGATAGACTCTGTCAAAATCAGCCCGAGTAATATAAAAAACTACATTAACACGACCTATTTGATACGGAGTATATAATAAAACAATAATTCAAATAAAAATCCACCTACTACATTGCACAATAATTCATTTCAAAGATCGACCAACTACTATACACAACTAACGAATGCTGAAGTATGAAACAAAGCAACAATTCAACAAAACTATGCATAAACTACATTAGAGAACTCAAAATACATATAGCTGCTCAATTATTCACCAACTACATTGCACAATTCAAATATATCTAAGTACCCAATAAATTCATAATTCAACTAAAGATCCACCAACTACAATATACAACCCAAAAATGTTCAAGTAGAAAATAAAGCATCGATTCAACTAAAGTAATAACTTACTCAGTGGCACGTAGTTCAGTGGAAGGCTCCAATTCCTTCAAGGCACCGATGCTCATATAGCATTTTCTAGATTTAACTGCAACCGAAGGAACTTTGCCAAATTTTTGAATCTGTAGTAGCATTATATAAAAGTAATTAGACCCATATAATAACTCTTAAAATATATACAATCGCACATATACGAGATCACTTACATTTTTATGTTTATGAGACCTACCAATGATACTAGTTCGACCCCAATAATGGTCGATTGCAATCGATATTCGTGCTTCGCGATATAGTAGCAAATAAGTTACTATATTTTGATGCAATGCATAAATCATATAATGATATAAATTAATTAAAAATACATTTGTACCTTCCCATCACTCCCCGACTCATTCATAGATGCCCATGAACGAATTCATGGCCCCCGACTTTTCGACACTTGAAGCTCTACATAGACACCTTATTTTATCATCAATGGCCGCTCTATCGAAAGAAAATTCTAGAAATTCTAAACCATTTTGAAATTCTTCCATCCGATGATCATCTAGCAAAACTCAACTCCTATCTTTCGACATTTTTATTTAGAAAATATATGCAACTGAAGAACATAGATGGTAATGAGAGAGTTAAAAAACCCCATTCGTCTCTCTTGGAATAATTAAGTTCAAAATACCGCATAAGCACAATTATAACCTTTCATTATTCTTAACTGCTAGTTAGCAATTTTGCTAAAAAAATGACTAATTATTTTGTGTATTTGGATTTTGTTTCTGAGTGACTCTTGTCTTTTTGTTTCTGGAAGAATTCTACCATATGAACTTCCCACTAAAATGCATATTTAAAATGGACAAATGCATATTTAAACATAGAGTAAAAAGCAGTTTACCCCCTAAACAAATGCCCGTTTTGCACTTTGCCCCCCAAACAAAAAAAATTTGCACGTTCTTACCTAAACTACGCTTTTTGTTGCACGGTGCCTCAAAATTGGAATATTCAGGCCATTTTGACCGGATTCTTACTCACGTGCTTTTCACGTGAGTTTTAAAGGGGCAAAATAGTCTATTCACTTACCTTCTTCATAAATTAAAAAAAATAACAAAAAAAATAAAAACAAAATTAGGAAAATCTGCAATTGGGGGTTTCCTCTTAGTTTTCTTCCCCGACGAACACCACCAAAATCAAGAACAAGAAACCACCACCGCCGCCGCCATCACCACCGCCGCCGCCACAACCACCAACAGATAATTCAACAATTTCAATCTTTTCCCAAATTCATCACCCTCAGGCGCAACAATTCGAACCACCACCTCCTAAACAAAGCCCAATCCACAAGCTCCATCTGCTTGCTCCTCCTCTTCACAACTCTACTCCTCTTCACACTCTCCACCCTACCCTCCACCGCCGCCGCCCGCTTCTTTACAAGGAATGGGCAATATACCAATTATTTGGTATATTGGATCCCAATTACCCTTCCCCAACAATTATTACTGTCTCTACACTTCATGCAGAAACCGGGAAATGGCAGAACCCTCACTCTCTCTTTCACCACCAACACCGCCGTTTTTGCGCAGCTCAAAACCTCTGACAATGAGAGTAGAATTAACAAGGGCAAGAAGAAGAACAAGAGCACGGCAACTAAAATTGAAGCACCTGATCCTGGCGGAGCTCCGGCGGTTTCCGGCGGCGGAAGTGGTGGAGATCCGAAAATTCCGCCGCCGAAGGTCGATTCGTGGAGGCTGAAGGGTTTGCCTAGAAAAGTGTTGTCGATTCTCTCCAATTTGCCCCTGGCGATTGCTGAGATGTTTGCTGTTGCTGCTTTGATTGCAATAGGTATTATAATACTGTAATTTTTGTTTTTTTTTTTTTTTATTTATGAAGAATGTAAGAGAATAGACTATTTTGCCCCTTTAAAACTCACGTGAATAGCACGTGTGTAAGATTCCGGTTAAAATGGCCTGAATATTCCAATTTTGAGGTACCGTGCAACAAAAACTGGAGTTTAGGTAAGAACGTGCAAATTTTTTTTGTTTGGGGGGCAAAGTGCAAAACGGACATTTGTTTAGGGGGTAAACTGCTTTTTACTCTTAAACATATTAAAACATACAGACACAAACACAACAAAACAAAATTCCTACTAAAATGCATATTTAAACATAAAGGCACACACCTCAAAACAAACACATCCCAGTTAATTCCAACTCCACCTCAATCAAATAGCTATTTATTCCAATTTCAATTCTCAAAACTTTTATTTCACATATTTTACAGTAAAAATATAGCCTAGATTTCTTCAAAATAAGTTACGTCATATACAAACCCAAAAAAATAAAAGTCAAATCGAGTTTCAGTACTTACCCTCTACAAATTTGGTGAACGGCAGAATGGATGGCAGATTGTACCAGTGTCGACTGCTAAGTGCAGTGGCGGTGGCGGCGATTTGGAAGAGGGAGGAATAGTGAGAGAAGAGGGACTTGGGTGGTGGCTCGACTTTGTCTCAACAGTTGTTGATTTGTCGGCTGCGACGGTGGCGGCAGATTGCTGTGGAGTAGGAAGCGGCGGCGCTGGTGTAGAAGAGGGATGAGGAGCGGAATAGGGGGGATTGGGCGATGCCTGTGCCGTCGGCTTTGGCTGAATAATGGCTGATGTCGTCGGTCGAGATGGCGACGACGACGGCGGATTGCTTCGAAGTCTGTGGCGAAGTGTTGTAGCGGCAGTAGCAGCGGTGTGGGAGAGGCAAAATGAGCGACAGTGGGTGCACAGGGGTGAGGAAGAAAGTGTTCAATTAGGGCGTACGAAAGGGATTATAATTTTACATTGCGACGTTTCTATAAATCATCGCTGGAAGCAAATTTTATATGAATAAAATAGTCAGATAAATGCGACGTTAATCAAATTAGTCGCACTAATAGAATCATAATTGCGACGTTAGTGCAATAATCGTCGCAATAAAAAGTTTAATGAAATAAAATTGCCGCTTTTATTGCGACATTTATTTCGATTTCATCTTATTTGTCGCAAGTAAATTCAGAATAAATTAATTGGAAAACTATTGCGACTAAAAAACAAAGAAACGTCGCAATATTTCCAATGACGTTGCTACGTTTTCCTATATTTGTCGCTAATGTTATTAATTAAAATTTGTTTGGATTATATTTTTCCCATTGCGACGAATGACCAAATTTACGTCGCATATTTGCGACATATGTATAATAAACGTCGCAAGTTTTTCAGGGAAATTTAGTGGACAATGTTGCGACGTAACTGAAAATCGTCGCAATAATTACTCAAAATTTTTAAATGTAAAATTAATTTATACATCATTGCGACGATTATACATAAAAACGTCGCAATTTGAGCGACGATACATTTTTCGTCGCAAAAAAAAAGTCGCCTGAAATGAAATTTGGCCTAGTGTTAATAGTATCGTATACGTTTGGCAACGAATGTAACCAATCGCAACACATTCTTTTGTAGGAAATAAAAAATTACGTTTGCCACGATAGGAAATTGTAGCAAATACATTTTGATTGACAACGATTGTATTTCGTTGTCACTGTGTGATAAAAGGCAACGAAATACATCATTGTAAATGGTAAATAAATTTGCAACAAAACATAATCGTACCAAAAGAGTAAATAATCGACAATGAAATAATTTTGTTGCAACTGAATGTTATTAGGCGACGATGTTAATTGTTGTTAATCGTACAACACACATTAAAAACAATATAGATAAATTCTAACAAAATAATTTGTTCCTAAATAATAATGTGTTGGCAACAACATGAATTTACAAAATAATAAATTCATTGCATTAAAAAAATATATAATACTATGTTATTAATATTGTCTTCTAATATAAATAATATTATCTATTTAAGTAATTATTGCATTAAAAAGATTCAAATTTATTAAATATATAATACTATGTTATGAATATTAGTGCAAACAAAAGATAAAAATATGTTATATATTAACTTCAGTTTAATTGAAGGAAATAAGAAAAGAAAAAAAAAATGTGAAAAAGACAAATTCTTTCATGACAAGGAAAGAATCGTGATTTGTTTTTTTATTATAATTTGAAAGTGTTTAAATCTACCAAAAAGAAAATAAAAATAAAAGAAAATTATAAAGTAAAGGAAAGAAACGTTAATAAGAAGAACCCAGATTAAAGGTAACTAATCGTCAACGCTTCTTAGCGTCTCTTATATCACGCCCTTTTTTTTTTTCGGAACAAAGTCATCTCCTTCCACCATCAAGAACAAGTTTGCATCAATTCAATGTTTTCTTAAACTTGATTTTTTCACCACTCCAAAACTATAATCCAAATTTTAAACTTCGATTTTTTTATCGATGCAATTCATCAATTGATTTCTCCACCAGAAACGATCCCTCTTTGCATGTTTCTTTCTGGCCTTTTGCTTCAAGAACTGTGTTGGTTGTATCGAAATTGATATCTGCGACGACTGGGCAGCGGCTACGACGACTTTTGCTAGGTACATAAAATAGAATATTAGCTGGACATATGGGTAATTAGTTTGAAGATTAGTTTTTCCTACTTTTCGTAAACAAAGAGATGCTGAGTAAATTAATAATTATAAATCTATGGTTTTTGTTTCCGACAGTTGTGCTTGCGCATCATCTCATAAATAATGGTTGCATATATTTTAGTTCTTGTCAAAATCAGGAAGTATATTTGCATAATTCTATTTTGTTGCTAAAAATCATGTTTGTTATTTATTTCATAATCATGTTATACTTATTATATATACTTTAATAGGTTATATAAGATGGACAAAACTTGGATGACTGCAAGAAGATTTTCTAGTGAATATGTGCAAGGAGTTGACTCATTTATGAAGTTTGTGGAGGAACACATTGGCGAGGAACTTGACGTTAAGTGTCCATGTAGAGATTGCTTGAAGTCGTTCGTTAGAAATAGAAAAGTAGTGCTTGATCATTTGCTTATTCGAGGGATAGACACTTTATATATTAGGTTGGGTTCATCACGGTGAACGCTCTAACTATCAATTTCCTGCTAGTAATTCTAATGATGATGAAGTAGATGAGGATGACAACCAACAAATGGAGTGAAAGACTTGTTGGTTGATCTTGTGAATTTTTACGATAATACTTGTAGTTTTGATAAAGACCACAACACATATGATATCGAGGAAAGTCTAGATGTGCCGATGATTGTTTTTTTATTTATTAACCAAGGCAGAACAAGAACTATACCCAGGTTGTTCGAAGTTCTCAACTTTATCTTTTATTGTGCATTTACTCCACTTAAAATTTATAATAAATGGAGCAATAAGTCATTTGACATGATGTTAACACTACGAAAGAAAGCTTTACCTCACGGCGAAACTCTTCCAATATCATACTATGAGGCCAAAAAAAATTTAAACGACTTGGGGTTGGGGTACATTGCAATCCATGCATGTAAGTATGATTGTGCCTTATTCTGGAAATAGTATGAAAATTCTCAACAATATCCAGTTTGTGGGACTTTCAGATGGAAAATTAACAATGGAAATGTGAAGAAAATACCTCATAAGATATTGCGCTACTTTTCGTCAAGGCCAAGGTTGCAGACGTTGCTTATGTCACAAAAAACAACAGCAAATATGAGATGGCATCAAGATAAGCGAAAGATTGATGAAAAAGAGTTGACACATCCGGCTGATGGTAGAGCATGGAAAGAATTTGATAAAGAGCATCCATGGTTTTCAAAAGATGCCCGTAATGTAAGACTTGTTTTGGCAACTGATGATTTCAATCCATTTGGTACTATGAGTACTTTTTACAGTATGTGGCATGTAATTATCATTCCATATAACTTGCCTCCTTGAAAATGCATGAATAAGCTACATTTTATGATGTCATTGCTTAATCCTGGACCTCATCTGCCAGGTACATATATTGATATATACTTGTAGCCGTTAGTTGACGAATTAAAAGATTTATGGAATGAAGGTGCACAGACCTATGATGCATTATCTAAGAAGAATTTTCAAATGCATGCTGCTCTTTTGTGGACAATTAACGATTTCCCTGCATATGGTTGTGTGTCTGGTTGGAGCACAAAGGTTTATATGGCGTGCCCAGTTTGTAATAAACATACTTGGTCGAAGAGATTGAGAAGCAAAATTTCTTACATGGGTCATCGCCGTTACTTGCCTCATGCAGTGGCGGATCCAGGTTTTACGTCAAGGGTGTGCGAAATTTAATAAAAAAAAACATAAACATGCAAAAAAAAAATGTACAAGACATTAAAAATGTACATTCTCTTACATACAAATATAAAGTTTTTAGAATATCTTTCGGCGTGGTCCCATTTCTTGAAAAAAATTCATCACCTCATCAATACTAACGCCGTTCAATATATCTTTTTCAATAAACGACACCAAAACATCATTCAACATTTGATCCCCCATTCGATTGCGTAGCTCCAACTTAACAATCTTCATTGCAGAGAATATTCTTTCAACTGATGCGGTTGCAACCGGCAAAATTAATGACAACTTCAATAATAAGTACACCAATGGATAAGTCACATTTTTTCTCTTGGCAACCAACTTCTCAGCAAGCCTGCTAGCTCCACTCATATTTGAAAATTCTTGATCACTTTTAACATCCCTGATATAATTCTCAAGCTGGTTTTCAAGGGCTACAAGATCATTATCATCAAACTCTTCAGGATAAAATTCAGCTAATTTCACCAAAGCCTTTCTATCAAATGCAGAGAACGAATTACTTGGATCAAAACATGATATCATACTAAGTAACTCCGTATTAGTATTGTCAAAACGATCATTCAATTCTGAAAGTTGAAGATCGATCACTGTATAAAGCACATCAACCTTATAATGATTCAAGTTTGTAATTTGCGTACCTTTTCGCGATACTCTGCCATCTCTCGAGTAAAGTACAAAATCATCATTCATATTTGGAATGAGAATGTTATTTTGAACACAAAAGGATGAAGTTTCTCGCAACAAATCGTCCCACCCACCTTCTCTCAACTCTTGCAGTCGATCTTTAGCAAAAATAACAAGTTTCATGGCATTTGCAAGGTCCTGATCCTTCCTTTGAAGTGCTTGTGACAAATCATTTGTGATCCCTAAGATCGATCTCATTAAGTGCAAGACAAAAGCAAACTCGAAACACACAATATTCCTTAAAAGCATTGAGGCTTGTCCACAATGAGAAACATCATCACTATTATTTTCTAAGTACTCTAGTACACCAACCACCGAAGGAAACAATTTAATCATACTCGTGATTGTGAAATAATACGAATTCCAACGTGTATCTCCGGGCCTTTTTAAAGTGGACTCTTGATTCAAACCACTACCACTTACAAAATTATCAAAAGAAACTCGTTCCATTAACTTCTCAAATTGTTTCTCCCGAAGCAACTCTTGATGTTTACAAGAACCTCCAATAACGTTAGCCAACAATGCAAGAGAACCAAAAAATTCTGAAAGTTGCTTATTTTTCTTAGTAATTTGCACAAGAGCTAACTGAAGCTGATGAGCAAAACAATGAACATAAAAAGCAGACTTGTTTTCTTTCAATATTAAACTCTTCAAACCATTAAACTCTCCTTGCATATTACTAGCTCCATCATAACCTTGGCCACGCACTCGCGACAAACTCAAGCCAAATGTTGTAAGAAGAGACTCAAGAGAAGCTTTCAGACATCATGAAGTCGTATTTGGAACATGAACAATGCCAAGAAAGCGTTCAATAATTTTTCCTCCCTTGTTTACATAACGTAAAGCAACAGCCATTTGTTCTTTAATGGAGACATCACGTGCCTCGTCAACTAATAAAGCAAAGAAATCATCTCCAATATCAGAAATAATAGTCTTCGAGACTAAATGAGCAAACGCACCAATGATTTGTTTTTGAATTTCTGGTGCTGTCATAATACAATTTCCTTGGGAGTTATCCAAAACAACTTTGTTAATTTCATCATTATCTTCCGCCATAACCTTTATAAGTTCCACAAAGTTACCTTTATTTAGCGAACTCTTTGACTCGTCATGCCCCCGAAATGCAAGTCCTTGCCTCAATAGATATCTAATGGCCTTCGTTGTTGTACGCAACCGAATGTAGTAGTCGCGTTTAGATTCCTTAGTTTTTCTCTCAAGAGGAACATCTATGTGACATTTATTATTCATCAAATCTTGACAAGCCATATAGCAATGATGATGAACACTGTCATGATTTCCCTCGTGTTTTCTCAAATTTTCCTTCTTGTACCAGTTTCTATAACCTTCACTGACGAATTTACCACCGCCCCCTTTGGCACTTTCTCCAACCTTAAATAGATAGCAGCATAAACAATATACCGCGTCTTTACTTTCACTAAAATAGATAGCAACATGACCCCAATTTTTTTATCAAGAAAATATGTATCGCGACAAACAATGCAACACCCCACATTTTCATAAGCATATTATAGGGATTCATTGAATAAAGGGCAAATTACCAAAACCCCCCTGAGGTAAGTCTGAATAACGAAAATCCCCCCCACGTTCTCGTAATTACGAAAACCCCCCTGAGGTATGCAGACATCTTACAAATCGCTCTAACGGTGTTAAACTCGATAGAATCTTTTTGATTCTCCTGAATATTCCTCCGATAATACCAATTTTGCCCTTGTACACGAAATTACCCTTAGGGGGGTAATTGTAAGCAATTTATTTAATGAGGGGTCATAAATATATAAATAAAATCCAATTCCTCTCACGCAAGACCACAATCGGACGACACATTCTAGATTGACTTCAAGCTTCAAAGCCTCACCGGGATCTTGCCTGCCGCCGAGAACTCGCCCACACACCGACAAAACTTGCCTCGCCGCCGGAAAATAAGTCCTCCATCGCCGCCGTCTAAGATGTCCTCTATTGCCGTCGAAAAAACGTCCTCCATCGCCGCTCACAAATGTCGATTTTTAATTCGATACACAAGTGTCGATTCTTTTCAAAAATTTCGACATAACAGGTAGGTGTCGAATTTAAGAGGAAAATTTGACGGTCGATGTTAGAGGGAGAACTAATCCGCCGATGCCACTGAATTACTTCGGCAATTGCTTGGGTGGCGGAATAGCGAAAATCAAGCACAAAACACTTGTCAGGGAAGAAGGGTTTGTAATTGCTGCGGAGGCTATAGCTTTGGATATTAAAAACAGGGTGAATAACAAAGACGAGGTTTTGAAAGGTGTCGAGAATTGGATGTCCGATAGTGAGAAATTTGTAGGGATGAGGACAGTTGGGGTTTCCGGTTCGCCGAAGTTCGACTTGTGCGATGCGGATTTCGGATTGGGAAGGGCGAGAAAGCTTGAAGTCGTGTCGATTGATGGAGAGAAGTATTCGATTTCGTTGTGCAAGTAGAATGATTCCGAAGGAGGACTGGAGATTGGGTCGTCTCTTCCGAAGGATGAATGGATGAAGAAGACTCAATATATTTTTCTCCTATTTTGTATTGGGTAGGGTGAGATATTATGAATTTTTTTGGTTTTATTTGCTGAGATGTGTTTGTTAAAGATTAATTTATATTTAATATACAACATGTAAGTGGGGGTTTTTGTTTTTATTTAATATACAATATGGGTTTGATACTCCTCTGGATAAATAAAATCAATTAAAATATATGAATAAATAAAATTCGGTCAACCGTTAGTTAAGGGGGGTTTTCGTAATTACGAGAACGTGGGGGGAATTTTCGTTATTTAGGCTTACCTCAGGGGGTTTTGGTAATTTGCCCTTTTATTTTCACATATTTAACAGAAGGATATAATAGACATTTCACGTTTTCGGTTAAAAAAATTCGGTAAACCGTTAGTCAAGGGGGGTTTTCGTAATTACGAGAACGTGGGGGGGATTTTCGTTATTTAGGCTTACCTCAGGGGGGTTTTGGTAATTTGCCCTTGAATAAATTATGACTATGTTCATTTCCATATTTATATTACCTTTCATGAATCAATCAGTAAGTTCTATGCACCTTAATTGTTTATATGCATTAAATGAGATTATTTTGAATAAATGATGAATATTCACTCATGGATTAATTAGTAATTTCAATGCATTCTAAGTGTTTAAGTGATTTTTATAAATTATGATATTTATGAGTTAGTTGTACTTGTTTGATTAAATGATTTAGTAACTTTGAATACGTGATTAAGTGATTCATGTGATCCAGTGACTCTACTCCTACAAATTTTGTGAATTAGAATTTATTATGCAATTTAACTGAATTAGTTAACTCATGAATGTTCATAGTTTAATTAATGGATTTATGACTAGTAATTACTCAATTCCATGTATCATAAGTGTTTATCTGACTTATAATAGATTTTATATTTTGGTTAATAGTTCCACCCAATTTCTCTTTTATTCTGTAATTAAATATTTATATGTGCTTAATTGTGTGCATGAGCCGTGTAATTTTTTATGCATATGTGTGAATTATATGAATGTGCCACGTGTATGTGTATGGTGTGTTTATATGAATGTGTGCATATATACTATGATATGTTATATTTGCTTGATTATGTGTGAAGATTTAATTATGTGTATATATGTATGTACGTTCTATGTGCATTTTTATTTTATGTACATGTATGAAACATACATGCCCATATCTCTCTCTCTCGGTAAATACATGGGGAATTTCCTCCAAAATTCTTCTCTATATTATTTTAATAATATATATAGAGGTTGTGTGTGCATGTGCTTGTGTGTTGTGAAATTGCCGTGTGTATGGGTTGTGTTTGTTGGATTTGTGGTGTGTTTACAAGTCTCCATTTCCCCTAATTGCAATCTACACCCTCTTGTCTTCTATATTACAGGTAAGTCCCTCTACTCCCTTATAAATTAGCCTTTCCTCTTCACTATTTTCAGTATAAAAACATCAGCAAAAAAATACTCATTTTCTCTTCTCTTTCTCGTCCAAATACAGCCCAAAAGAAAGAATTCATCTTCCACTTCAAAACCTTCAAGATTTTTCATAAAATTCCCTCTTTTCCTCATCTAAAATCCTCTCAAAATTCCTCTCTCTCCCTAAATTCGAGATTCCCAAATATACTCAAAGAAACAACCATATAATCTCTCAAAACTCAGCTCCAAAACCCTCCAATAACCCATGTCAAGCGCACAGATTTCCAAGCCAAAACTCCATGGATCATTGGTTTCTTCTCTTCCATAGCCTTTGATTTTCATGGGTAAGGACCTTGGTCTTTACTGGAATAATAACCTAATTAATATAAATTATATGGTTTTTAATGAATTATATTATTGTGCTTTTAATTTTGGGCTTTAAAAGATAAAGATCTTTGTGAACATTAATTGAAGTTCAGATTCGTAGTCTCTATTTGCACTGCATGTTTGATCCGTTAGTTATTTTGATAAAATATGATATTATACGGTAGTCTAGATATTTGTGTTAACTACATTTTCATAGAAATTATGCATAAAACGGATTTATATTGACTAAGTGATACGATCCGCACAAGCTCCAAGACAAAGAATTGGAAGAAGAGAAAGCGAGTGAGATTAATGGAGCTGTTCGTTTTGGAATTGAAGAGTAAAGGCTTGAATCAGGCCTTTGAAGAGTCGTTGTTGAGGAATTGGAAGAAAAGGAAGAGGAAGAATTCGTTGGACAAGTCGAATTCCATGCATCCGAGATTCTCGCCTATTCTGGCAGAGTTTACCATTCTAGTTATAACTCTTGCATCGGAAGTCCATTTGAGCTGATTCAAATTGATTTGGAAAGCTAACTGAAAGATCTACAACTTTCATGTTTTGAGCGAAGAGATATTCGAAGTGGAACAGTGTCGAAATTGAGCTTTAATTGCATGCACGTGCACAGCCCAATGTCGCGAGTTAAGAAGGGTGATCGAGAAGTCGACTTGAAGATCAAGTTATCTAATTTATTTATGCACGTTTTTAATTTAGGTTTTATTATGTTTTTATTATTTTAGAGTCTTTTATGGTTAGGATTTGCTTATTTACAAGTTTCCTTATTATAGTTTAGGTAGGAGTCCTTTTCCTTGTGAAAAATGAGTCTTTTTAGACCTTATAAATAGGTTGCCAATTTGGCTTATTTTCTAAGACGAATTTTAATGCATATTTGAGTATATTGAGAGTTAATTCTCCTTCGCTGTTCTACAGCAAATTTCAGGATTTTACAAGTGGATTCTTGTAACTTTCTTAGCGACATAATATTGGTTTCTGGTTCTCTATAACCACGGGGTCAATATTATATTTCACCTTGATAATAATGGTTTCTAGCTCTTTATAGTTATGGGGTCAATGTTCCTTGCTTCCGCCAAACTTGAATCTTTGTTTTTGGGTGTGTCGATCTTGCTTCCGCGTAGGGTATTAGGGTCTCGTAACAAGTTCTACGGGTTTCGTATCACTAAGTTATGGATCGTTTTCTGAAACTGCACAATTTCTAAGTCATTTATGAATTTTGTGTTTAATACAAGTTTATACTAAATTTATTTACGTGATTTACTTGGATATGATTATAAACTTATTAAACTTATTCTCTGCAAAATTTCACAGTGTTTGGTTCAAGGTATGAATTATTTGGTAATTTTGAAGTTCATTGCTCTGTTTTGGAAATTTGACTGTGTCACTGCACTAAATTAATTATTTCTCTTAAACAACTAAGTTTCTTGCTAAACTGTTTTAACAAGGTAGAATATACTTATAGGTCAACATTTTCTGAAACTTTCAGGTGGTTTGGATGCATTTTCTAAGAGATATGAATTTTCAAATTTAAAATACCGAAACTGTCAGATTTTCTATAATAAATTATTTTTGAACTAGAAAATATGTCTTGAAGTATGTTTTTGAAATTCTTGATCCTTAGTTAATAGAATAATTAAGCTAATATTAAGCTAATAGGATAGAATGAACTATAGTTGTGGTCATGAAGTA
>NW_012194242.1:14880-41221 GCF_000504015.1 Erythranthe guttata | reverse complement strand
AAAAGAAAAAAAAAAAAAAAAAAAAAAAAAAAAAAAAAAAAGAAGGGCGAAAGATTGCTGTCAAGACGGCAGTGCAGCCCAAGGTTCAAGGTCCCGAACAGAAGCCGGGTTTTACGCGCGTTCACCTCTTTTTTTTTTTTTTTACTTTTTGCTGTGCGCGCGGACTGAGACGCACGATTGGGAATCGCGCGGCCGTCAGTCGTGCGGGCTGTGCGCGCGTCACCTCTCCCTTTTTTTTTTTTTTTTTATTTCTTCTTCTTCTCTTTTTTTCTTAATAGCATGTGGCCTAAAGTGCGTAAAATTGTAGGTTCTTCATTTTTTCTTCATACTTAGAGTAGATGGGTTTGCCCACTGGCATTTGATTTGACGTTTAGATTTTATGACATTGTCATTGATTTGACGCGTTGCTTGTATGTGTTTACATTTAGCATTGTGCGTGATGTACTTGATTAGGGGATCAGTCTATCAAGATTTTTTGATGGGGATCGTGCCCCTTAATAGACCTCATGGGTCGTAAGTATGTTAGGACCGTGACCACGTTTTAAATGTAGAACCCAATAAATACTGATAGAGAAGTTTATAAAATCAAGTTGGCCAGGCTATATAGATTATCATAAAATCTCTAAGTGTTCCAAGGGTTAATGTTGACTTGAGATAATACTTATGTAGTTGTTGAGCAATAACACCGAGTGTAAGGGAAATAACTTGTTTTATTCATTGCTTGAAAATGTGAAGGTTACAAGCCTACTTGAGGCGAATGTAACTAAACAAGTAGGGAACGAATCGCTCAAAATAACTTAACTTGTACTAAGTAGATGATGTAGATGTTTCGTCCAATTGATGTCGAGGGGTGAGGGGATGCATCATCCTTAAGGTAGGATAGCCCCCCAGTTTAGGATGATGCGATCACTAATAATGTTATGGACTCGAGAGATTCCAAGTGTCATTGACCTCGTTGGAAGTCTAGGGATGTAGAAGGAGATTCTCAATGAGATGTCGGCGATTGTCCTCGGCCATCTCGTTGCCGGGTGTTGAAGTGATCTTCATCTCTTTTCCTCTTGGGATGAGGGAGGGCTGAAGCCTCTTCGATGCGCACGTGTTTCTCAGCGCGACTTAGTAGCTCTTCTAGAGTGGTTGGAGGTTTTCCTGCAATAGATTCCTTGAATCTACCTTCCTTCAAGTTTTGTTGAATGATTCCAGCGAGCATGCTTCCTCCCACGTTAGGAACTTTGTGAGCTGCCTCTACAAATCGTTGAATGTAGCTGCGGAGGGTTTCGCCCTCTCTCTGGGTGATAGTGAAGAGGTACGCGGGAGTCTTAGCGTACTCTTTGTTGATAGCGAAATGGTGAGTGAAGCGATCCGTTAGTTGGGAGAGAGCTTCAATTGACCCAGTGGGCAAGGAGTTGAACCAGCTCAATGCTCGATCGGAGAGCGTTGTGCGAAACATCTTGCACATCGCCGCATCAGTTGGGCCATATAGATCTGCCATGGCGTAGAACTTTTCAAGATGCTCATGTGGGTCACTAGTTCCATCGAACTGCGGTAGACTCGAGACCTTTACCCGTTGTGGTAGTATCTCATTGATTATTGCGACAGTGAAGGGACTGCGCCTTATTGGAGGTATCGCCCTTCCACCAATGGGATTACCTATGTGGGGAAGGTGATTTGAGCGAGGTACCCGACTGTTAATTTCATCATCTCCACCATTGCGTGGAGGAGCTCGTTGGCGTGAGGCGTTGCCTCTTGAAGGTGAACGTGGGTCTTGTCGCCCAGTTCGTGCATTTTGGCGATGAGTAGATTGTTGCATTCGAGACCTAGGGTTTGAGGTGGATGCAGTATCCGCTGGCGGTGGAGGATGTTGTGGCACGAGTGGAGATGCAAGGGGAGCGTTGACTCCCGTTGTGGCGATGTATTCTGCCACTGCTTCAGTGGCAGCATGAGCCGAAACTTCCGCAATCATGTGCTGGAGGGCCTCTTCGGTTATTTGAACCGTTCGAGAAGCAGGGAGCGGTGGAGCAGGTAGTGGAGGCTCTGTTGGAGTAGGTGACCAACAAGCCAACTTGTGGCTGTGGTCTTTCCTTTTATCTTGTAATAAAACAATCGTTTTTCGTTCGTAATAATAAAATATCTTATTTGGCATTCTATATCTGTTATCCCATGCAAGTAGCATAGATATAGTCCTAACGAGTTACTCTATTACTGTGAGTTGATCTAGGAGAATCGTGAGATAACTCAGCAATGTAATGTAACTGTTAAACCTTGTTCCTAGTCGATGGGTTACGCCAATAATGAGGATACCGGCCTTTCCCTTTTGAGACTAGCACTTAGTGTATGTGTACTGCGTCTCATCAGTCCTCGGTGTTGTGACATCGGCATACTTGAGTGGGTGCTCATATTAGATGAGTTCACTGAACTCCCTCGCCTAGAAATCTATAAGTGGTTCTCATTCATCGAGTAATAGGTTTCTAAGATATAGTTGTACACCATTAGTCCTTAAGACCCAGACATCACCGTGACTTCACTAGAGGACCGATTGTATCGTGACCTGTCCCTGAGTCCCACCGCGGACCACAGCAAGGGCCAACGTTCGTGTAATCCGAAATCTAGTGTGAAGTCTGTGTATTGTAGTACGGGATTCGAGCGCTTGAGTAGTCATGGATGTCCTGTGTGTTCTGACGGTTTATAATCCATGGAATCTCTGGCCTGAGTTGATAGTGGGGTGATTAGGGAAATGTGTTTCCCTAAGTCGCACACGAACGGATTTATAATACCTAGAACGTCGCACGGTTATTGAACTTTATAAGAGGTCTCGGTGAACCAATTCCTCTAGTTCAATCGGGACATGTGCTACGAAAGGATCGTACTGTACGCTAACTATATCATAAGGTTCTTGCAGGCACTTCATTTGTATCTAGGGAATCATGATGCGTAGTTGCTAGACGCCAATCTTGATTCGTTGGGCACCGATTTGATCGAGGATTAGGTAAAATGAGTTTTACTCTAATCGGGACTCTTGGGAGGAGTTCGTATAAGAACAATGTGTTGTTCGAATCACAAAGAGTTGTGAGCCCACGGCTAGCATACACCTGAACCATTGAGGGTCACACTTCTCGTGTAATATAGATCCTTGATAACAACAAGCATAGATTAATGTGTTAATCTTTGAACGATTGGATGTCGATATGATTGAATCCATGATTCGTAATTGTGGATTGCGAATCGGAATAAACGTAGAGAAAGAGAGACATGCGGAATTTAGTGAACTTTCTAAATTGGGAAGTTTCCCGATTTAGCAGGTCCACTGAAGTGGAAGTTTCCAATTTTGGAAATTGGAAATTTCGAAGAGGCACTCGTATCGACGAGGACTTTAAGCTCGTCACAAATATAATTTTGTTATAATTTTGTGAACGATCGTTTGTTAGAAACGAGGCCGACGAGGGAATGGGCTTAATGCATCAGTGGGTCAAGCCCAATGACTTAAGCCCACTAGGGTTGAAAACCCTAAGTATAAATAGACCTCAAAAAGAGTTTTGAGTTCAGATTTTCAGCACCAAAACCCTAGCCGCTCAGCCCTCTTCGGCCGTTGCTGCCCCGCCGCGCCACCGCCGATCACCACCGGAAAACCACCGGTTTTCTTCTCTCGTTTCCTTCGTTTTATTCTTGTTGTTATCTAACTCGTTTACATCTAGTGCTGTAGTTCGAGTGGGTCGAAAATACGAGGTGAAACCTAATTGGAGAGGAGCTGCTGCCCCGACGAATCCACGCACCGCCGCACGCGCCGATACGCCGCTCACGCGCCGCCGCTGCTGCTGCCACGCGCCGCCGCTGCTGCCGTTCACCGCCGTTCGTCGCTTGATGGATCAGCTTGGTCCAGCCGTGAATTGCAGCCCCGAGGATTGGTAATTTGTAGCTTGTACGTGATTGGTTCTAGGTTTCGATTCGTCGAAATCTCACGCTACAAGAGGTAAATGAATCGAAACTTTCGTAAATTAATTCGAGCATGTTTGTAGGAATTATAATTTATGATTATGAGTAATATGTGATTACGTGTTTCGATTTTATTGAATGATGAACAAGCATGTTTCGTAATTTTCGGTTTTACGTGTTTTTCAATTAAATCGATAATTATCATATGTATGGCGGAAGCGTTAAGGTACGTTGACTATGTGATTAGTTTTTGCATGTAATCGAAATTAGTTCGATCTAAAATTTTAAATTCCGCTGCGTATACATGCACGATCCCCAACAGTGGTATCAGAGCCACGGGTTAATCGTTTATATGTCAACGTGTTTATCGCTTTCGAAAGCATGCTTCGATTTGTTGAATTGTTGAATTTTTGGTGTTATCAAATTGGGTGGTTTAATATTAATTAAATATTTTTAATATTTCAGAAAATATAAAAAAATTTAATTTTGAAAAATTCGATTTTTTGCTGCTGTTTTTCAGCTGACCGAACCGGTCTGGTCCGACCGGTTCGGTCAGCACAACAAAAAAAAAAAAAAAAATTATTTATTTATTTGATTTTCTGAGATTAATATTAAAATTAATTGATTTTTAATTTTTGAAATTATTTATCAATTAAACCCAATTAGATAATTGATCCATTAATTTAATTTGAATTCAAAGAATAGTGTTGGATTAATTATTTAATTTAATCGTTAAATTAGTTTAATTAATGGAACACAAATTAGATGGCAAATAATTAATGGACTTCATTCTTATTTGATTGATTTATGAATGAAGGGAGTCCGTTAATTATATTTGCAATTAATCGTATTAATTAATTAATTCATGAGATGAATAATTGTGATTAAGTACGATGATGATCGTATGTCTCTCTTAGGATCAATATGCGTTTCCACATACCTAGAGAACATAGTTGTAGGAATCACAAACGATCATAACCTAAAACTTCCGATGAGCTAATAATATTTAATAAATAAAATCCCTCATTCTTAATCAAGAATAATTATCAAGCTATAAAGAAAAACCAAATTGTTGAATTTTTCTTTCCTTCTACCAACAATTAAATTATGTGTAGACTCTCATAATAGTGCAGTAAGCCGTGTTAGCGGGGAGTGCTATTGTGGGATAAGCTGTAATTTAATTGACATTAGATGGAGATACGGTCATAGATAAAATTATGTTGGATTAATGTGGTCGGCTAGATTAACTAGGGATTGCATGTTAGAGTAGGTGACCAACAAGCCAACCTGTGGCTGTGGTCTTTCGTATTTATTATTGTAATAAACGAACCTTTATTCGTATTAATGACAAAACACCTTGGCATTCTATATCTTTGTCCCTTTGTCACAAGCATAGATATAGTCCTTACAGTTGTTACAAGTACTAGTAATTGATCGTTAGGTTCGTGAGATATTTACTTAAGTATTATAACTGTTAAACGTGTTCCTAGTCGAAGGGTTACGCCACGAATGAGGATATCGGCCTTTCCCATTAAGACTAGCACTTAGTGTATGTGTACTGCATCTCATCAGTAAACGGTATTGTGATATCGGCATGCATAAGTGGGTGCTCGTAAGTTGACGAGTTCACTGAACTCCCTCACCCTAGAAATCTCTAAGTGGTTCCCAATAATCGAGTAGAGATATCTATGGTATAGTTGTACACCATTAGTCCTTATGACCTAGACATCACCGTGACTTCACTAGAGGACCAGCTGTATCGTGACCTGTCCCTGAGTTCCACCGAGGACCATCTTAAGGGCCAGTGTTCCTGCAGTCCGAAATCTAGTGGGAGGTCTGTGCATTGTAGTCGGGGATTCGATCGCTAGAATAGTCTTGGATGTCCTGTGTGTTCTGAAAGTTTGTAATCATTCTAAGTCTCTGGCCAGAGCTGACTAAGTGATGATTAGAGAATTCGATTCTCTAAGTCATGCACGTGACGATTACAACACTTGGAACGATCGCACCGTCATCGAACATATAAAGAGATCTCGATGAACCAATGCTTCTAGTTCGATCGGGACATATGAATCGAAGGGACCGTACTGTACGTTAACTATATCTGAAGGTTCTTGCAGGCACTTCATTTGTATCTAGGGAATCATGACGCGTAGTTGCTAGACGCCAATCTTGATTCGTTGGGTGATTGAGGTGAAACGAGCTTCATCTTAATCGTAACTCGAAGGGGACGAGTTTTGACCACAGAGGGTTGTGGGCCCACGGCTAGCTTACACCTGAACCATCGAGGGTCACACTGCTCGTGCACATGAGATCTTTGAATAAACGGTCAGAGATAAAATAGTTTATCTTTGCATGATTGGAAGTCAATATGATTGAGTCCAACATTCATAATTTGGAATTATGAATGAGAATAAGAAAAGGAAAAGAATAGGCGAACGTGTTAGTGAACTTTCTAAATCGGGAAGTTTTCAAATTTAGAAAGTGCACTGAACTAGGGTTTCCACTTTTGGAAAGTTGGAAAATGAAAGATGGCACTCGTAATGACGAGGGAATTATAATGATTCCGAAAATGTAATCGTTGCAATTTTTCGGTCATTAAATTGAGAGAAACGAGCAAGTAAAAGTACTAGCGAACTTAAGCTGTTGGGCCCGGTCCAACTTAAGCCCGCTAGGGTTTTATGCAAGGGACTATAAATACATGATTTATAGGCCTTGCACAAACAACACAAAAACCCTAACCCTAAGCGGCCGTCCACTCTCTCTCTCGGCCTCTCTTTCCGCGGCCATCACCGCGCCACCGTCGTCGTTCCGTCGCCGGAATCGGCTGTTCCTCTTTCGGTATTCTTTCTCTTTTCGTTTCTTCCGTTTTATTCTAACTACTTCGTGTCTAGTGCCACGTTTTAGTAGATCGAAGTATACGAGGTGAAATCCGAGAGGAGGAAGATCGTAGATCGAAGAATCGAGGAGCAACGCACGAGCCGAAGCTGCACGCTGCCCCACGCGCCGCCCCGAAGCCGCGCGTATACCGCACGCGCCGCCGTGACCTCACGCGCCGCTACTGCCGCTGCACCGCTGCTGCCCCGATTGTACGGATTGGTTTCCGTAGCAATCTCGACGTGTTAAACGCTCCTACCTCACGCGTCAAGAGGTAAATCCACGAAACCCTAGTTTCGTTTCGATTAGGTTTAGACTATGATTTCATGTTTGTTTCGTATGATTTTATGTGATTATGTGTAATCGTTTTAAATCATTACAAGCATGTTATTTGGTTTAAACGCGAGCATGTTAATTGATTTAAATTCGGTTAAATTTATTAGCATGTATGTTGTTTTTAATTTCGCTGGAAGCGCAAAGGTACGCAATTAATTGATTTAATTTGTCGGGCATGTACTATGTGCGTTTTAAACTCGTTTAATTCGCATAAATTTTTGTTTTCCGCTGCGTACGCGTGCCCGAAACCCAACAGTGGTATCAGAGCTCGTTGCGTAATTAATTGCGTTGTATAATATGCTATGATTTTATGCATGTTCGATTTATTAAAGTAGTGATTGTCGTATTATGTAATTGGGAGTTTTCGTAAGTTTAAAATATTTTTGAAATATTATTTAGAATTTTTCCAGCTTTAAAATTGTTTAAAATTGGAAAATCGGATCTGAAATTGTTTTAAAAATGTCGGATTTTTAATTGTTCGGATCGAACCGGTCGGACCGGCCGGTTCGATGGTTGTGTGCGATTTAGTTGACCGAATCCACGTGGATTCGGGTCGGTCAGACCGGTTCTCGGTCCGACTGACCCGGCCCACTGATTTGGGTCAGCTGGACCGGACAGAACCGGACCGCTTCGGTCCGAACCGGTCAGACCGGTTGGGCCGAACCGGTTCACTGAAAATATAAAAAAAAAAAAAAAAAAAAAAAAAAAAAATTATTTCAGATTTCTAAAATTAAACTTAAAACAAATTGATTTTAATTTTTGGAAAATTATTTTCAATTAAATCCCAATTAGATAATTGGATCGACAATCATCTATTTTAGTAAATAGGTGTTGGATTAATTAAATTGATTTAAATTGTTAAATTGATTTCAATTAATAGAACACATATATAATATTGATTATAGTTCAACTTAATTAATAGTACCTCAACATTATTTGAATGATTTATGCTAGTTGAGGTTCTATAATTATTTTGAAAAACCCGATAATTAATTATTGTAATTAATTATGAAATTAGGTCGTATGTTCCTCTTAGGACAATATGCGCTTCCATATACCTTTAGAGAACATAGATATAGGAATCACATAGACCAATCCAAAACCTTCTGATGAGATAAAACATTATAATAAAAATCCCTCATTCTTAATTTAATTAAGAATCATTTCAAGCTATAAAGAAAAAACCCAATCTGTTGAGTTATTTCTTTCCTTCTGCCAACGGTTGGATTATGTGTAGCCCTTTGCTGTAGTGCAGTAAGCCGTGTTAGCGGGGAGTGCTATGGTAGAGTAAGCTGTAATTCAATTGACATAGCGATGAAGGTAGCCATAGAAAAGGGTTATGTTGGATTAACGTGGTCGGCTAGATTAACTAGGGACTGCATTAGTTTGGCATACTCAAGTTCTATGAGCATCTTTGATTGGTAGGTTAGACTTGACACACGACGATTTTGATATTCGCGAGATTAACTTAGGTCATTATCAAGTGTGAGGAAAATTAATTTAGGGTCATATTGTGGATATGATTGATTGTGATCTACCTTTGGGCAAATATAATCGGGCTAGATTAACTACGGGTTATATTTGTCTATTGGACCTAAAGCCCATTAAGAAAAATCAGTTTTCTCGTTTGTCTACTAGAGGGAAGTGGAACTCGATAAAATTAGTGGGAGAACAATTAAATAACATAAGTCCAAACATTTAATTGTAACAATCATTTAACGCGAATCTCTAATAATCCTCTTCTCTATATGTCTCAGATAATCATGTCTAAGAATCCCATAATGTCAATCCTCGACAATAAACTCAATGGCCCTAATTACCTAGATTGGTTGCGTAGTCTTAAGCTTGTGCTAACCGTTGAGGGGCGTCTCTATGTTTTGAACGAGAGACTTCCCGCCACAATACCTGCCACAGCGACTGATGCTGAAAAGGAAACTTATGAAGTTTGGAAGAAAGATGACACTCATGCTAGGTGGTATATGATAGCCGCCATGGAGCCCGCGCTTGGGAGGAAATATGAGTCTCACTAGCATGCTTTCGATATAAAGGCTCATCTCGATAGCATGTATAGTGAGAATATTAGGGCATCGAGGTACGCTGCTACAAAGGAGTTGATCACAGCGAGACTGCGCGAAGGGACTTCGGTCCACGAGCACTGTCTCAAAATGATCACTCTATTTGAAAAGCTAGTGAATCTTGATGTCACCCTCCCGGCCGAGCTCTCGTTGGATTTGATCCTGTTGTCTCTTCCTAGTTCCTATGAATCATTCATAGTGAACTTCAACATGAACAAACTAGATCCTCCCTTGGATGAGTTAATGAACATGTTGGTCAGCTTCGAGTCCACCATTAAGAAAGAGAAGTCTGTTCTCATTGCTGCTACTTCTGGAAAGAAGAGTTCTTTCCAAAAGAAGAGAAAGGAAAGAGTTCCCTTCCCAAACAGCAAGTTCGAAGTGGGTGAAGGTAGTGGGGGCCCCAAAGCAAAGGTTGGTAAGCAAGTTGATGATGTTTGCCATCACTGTGGAAAGAAAGGACATTGGCGCCGCAACTGCAAGGCTTACCTAAAGCAGAAAGGTTCTGAAAAGGGTACGTATTTCATTGACGTAAATTTGTCTGTCAACTCTTCTTCTTGGGTATTGGATACGGGCTGTGGCTCACATTTGTGCAATGATTTGCAGCTAATGACAAGAAGTCGAAGACTTAGAGCAGGTGAGACCTACCTAAGGATGGGGAATGGAGCAAGAGTTGCTGCTGAAGCCATTGACACAATTTACTTAAATGTTTTGGATTCTAGTTTTCCTATTGTTTTGAACGATTGTTTATTTGTTCCGTCGCTCATTAGAAACCTTATTTCTATTCCTGTATTAGATATTGAAGGTTTTACTTTTGTTTTTGGAAATTCGATTTGCATTATACAAAAGAATGAGAATTTAATTTGCAAAGGACGACTATTAAACAACTTATATGAACTGAATCCAAATGAAATACCTATTAATGTTATATCAGCAAAACGTAAGGAGATAGATCAAAACCCCGCACAACTTTGGCACGCTAGATTAGGTCATGTCTCTTTAAGAAGGATGAACGATTTTGTCAGTGAAGGATTGTTCTCTTTGGAGGACGTGAAATCACTGCAAACTTGTGAATCTTGCCTTAAAGGGAAAATGACCAAGTCACCCTACAAAGGGAAAATGGAACGAGCCGAGGGTCTTTTGGATTTGATCCATACAGACGTATGTGGTCCACTAAGTGTTAGTGCGAAGGGTGGATATAACTACTTCGCCACCTTTACCGACGATTATTCTAGGTATGGGTATGTGTACTTGATGAAGTACAAGTCTGAAACATTTGAAAGGTTCAAAGATTTTAGACATGAAGTAGAAAAGCAACTCGGACGAAGTATTAAGAAGCTGCGATCCGATCGTGGTGGAGAATACTTGAGCATCGAGTTCATTGACTATCTAAAAGAAAATGGGATACAGTCCCAATGGACTCCACCGGGAACTCCTCAACTTAATGGAGTGTCCGAACGTCGGAATCGAACTTTATTAGATATGGTTCGATCAATGATGGGGTTCACGAACTTGCCGGCATACTTGTGGGGTCATGCACTCCGTACTGCCGCGTATTTGCTGAATAGAGTTAACACCAAAGCAGTTAAATCCACACCTTATGAACTTTGGCATTCCCGGAAACCCAACTACAAACATATTAGGATATGGGGTTGTCCCGCTTATGTGAAGCGGTTAGTGGGAGATAAGTTAGATAGTAAATCCGACTTGTGCTATTTTGTGGGGTATCCCGAAGACTCAATGGGATACGAGTTCTACTATGTCAAAGAAGCAAAGACGTTTGTTTCGAGAAATGCCACCTTTTTGGAAAGGGAGTTTCTATCCGATAGAAAGGGCAGCATGATAGAACTTGAAGTAGTTCAAGAACCACAAAGTGAAGTTCAAACACAAGAACAAGTAATCGAACCAATACAACAAACCACTAATATACCTCCTGAACCTACGGTACGTAGATCCGAAAGAGTTCGGAAAATGCCGGATAGGTTATTCCTCCTCGAAAATGATGAAGATCATGTTGAGCTTGGACGAGATCCAAGAACATACAATGAGGCCGTATCGGATGCGGACATGGGACATTGGCTAACTGCCATGAAATCCGAAATGGACTCCATGTACTCCAACAAGGTATGGACCTTGGTAGATCCACCCAAAGGAATTGTTCCTATAGGCTGCAAGTGGATCTATAAGAAGAAAATTGGAGTTGATGGAAAGGTATCGACCTATAAAGCTAGATTGGTAGCAAAAGGATACACTCAAAGGCAAGGTGTTGACTATGAGGAAACCTTTTCGCCAGTCGCGATGCTGAAGTCCATTAGGATTTTGCTGGCCATAGCTGCGTGGTACGACTACGAGATATGGCAAATGGATGTGAAGACCGCCTTCCTTAATGGAGATATTGAGGAAGAAATTTACATGGCGCAGCCGGAAGGCTTCATATCTTCTGGAAGTGAGCAAAAGGTTTGCAAGCTCCAGCGATCCATTTATGGATTGAAGCAAGCATCCCGTAGTTGGAACATTAGGTTCGACTCAACTATCAAAGAGTTTGATTTTGAGAAGAATCCGGAGGAACCTTGTGTATAAAAGAAGGTTAGTGGGAGGGCAGTGATATTTTTAGTGCTTTACGTTGATGACATTCTACTCATTGGGAATGACGTAGGAATGTTGCAACAAACGAAAGCATGGTTGTCCACACGTTTCTCAATGAAGGATTTGGGAGAAGCATCTTATGTATTAGGAATACGCATCTATAGAGATAGAGCAAGAAAGATGCTTGGCTTATCCCAAAGCCTGTACATAGACACCGTTCTGAAACGGTTTAGCATGGAAGAATCCAAGAAGGGATTCTTGCCATGTCCCATGGGGTTCGTCTCTCGAAATCTATGTGTCCCCAAACACCTAGTGAAATCGAAGAGATGAAAAGGACGCCCTATGCTTCTGCCATAGGAAGCATAATGTATGGCATGCTATGTACGAGACCCGATATTGCGTATGCTGTGAGTGTCACAAGCAGATATCAGTCTAACCCCGGCCCGGCTCACTGGAAAGCCGTGAAAGATATCCTCAAGTACTTGCGAAGAACTAAGGATATATTTTTGGTCTATGGGGGTGCCGAGTTGAAATTAGAGGGTTTTACCGACTCTAGTTTTCAATCGGACGTGGACGACTCAAAGTCGAATTCTGGATTTATATTCACGCTGAATGGTGGTGCCGTGTGTTGGAAGAGTTCCAAGCAAAGCACGACGGCCGATTCCACTACCGAAGCGGAATACATTGCAGCATCTGAAGCTGCAAAAGAAGGGACTTGGATAAGGAAGTTCATCCAAGAGTTGGGTGTCATTCCTGATGCTAGTGATCCAGTACCGTTGTACTGTGATAACACCGGAGCCGTGGCACAAGCTAAGGAGCCACGATCTCATCAGAAGTCGAAGCATATTCTGAGGAAGTATCACGTGATCCGAGAGATCATTGATAGAGGTGAAGTTAAGGTAGAACGAGTCACATCGGAAGAGAACGTTGCAAACCCCTTCACGAAGCCTTTACCAAGATCGGTCCATGAGAAACATCGAGAGTCGATGGGATTGCGGTTTATGGGTAGTTGGCTTTAGGTCAAGTGGGAGATTGTTAGAGTAGGTGACCAACAAGCCAACCTGTGGCTGTGGTCTTTCGTATTTATTATTGTAATAAACGAACCTTTATTCGTATTAATGACAAAACACCTTGGCATTCTATATCTTTGTCCCTTTGTCACAAGCATAGATATAGTCCTTACAGTTGTTACAAGTACTAGTAATTGATCGTTAGGATCGTGAGATATTTACTTAAGTATTATAACTGTTAAACGTGTTCCTAGTCGAAGGGTTACGCCACGAATGAGGATATCGGCCTTTCCCATTAAGACTAGCACTTAGTGTATGTGTACTGCATCTCATCAGTAAACGGTATTGTGATATCGGCATGCATAAGTGGGTGCTCGTAAGTTGACGAGTTCACTGAACTCCCTCACCCTAGAAATCTCTAAGTGGTTCCCAATAATCGAGTAGAGATATCTATGGTATAGTTGTACACCATTAGTCCTTATGACCTAGACATCACCGTGACTTCACTAGAGGACCAGCTGTATCGTGACCTGTCCCTGAGTTCCACCGAGGACCATCCCAAGGGCCAGTGTTCGTGCAGTCCGAAATCTAGTGGGAGGTCTGTGCATTGTAGTCGGGGATTCGATCGCTAGAATAGTCTTGGATGTCCTGTGTGTTCTGAAAGTTTGTAATCATTCTAAGTCTCTGGCCAGAGCTGACTAAGTGATGATTAGAGAATTCGATTCTCTAAGTCATGCACGTGACGATTACAACACTTGGAACGATCGCACCGTCATCGAACATATAAAGAGGTCTCGATGAACCAATGCTTCTAGTTTGATCGGGACATATGAATCGAAGGGACCGTACTGTACGTTAACTATATCTGAAGGTTCTTGCAGGCACTTCATTTGTATCTAGGGAATCATGACGCGTAGTTGCTAGACGCCAATCTTGATTCGTTGGGTGATTGAGGTGAAACGAGCTTCATCTTAATCGTAACTCGAAGGGGACGAGTTTTGACCACAAAGGGTTGTGGGCCCACGGCTAGCTTACACCTGAACCACCGAGGGTCACACTGCTCGTGCACATGAGATCTTTGAATAAACGGTCAGAGATAAAATAGTTTATCTTTGCATGATTGGAAGTCAATATGATTGAGTCCAACATTCATAATTTGGAATTATGAATGAGAATAAGAAAAGGAAAAGAATAGGCGAACGTGTTAGTGAACTTTCTAAATCGGGAAGTTTCCAAATTTAGAAAGTGCACTGAACTAGGGTTTCCACTTTTGGAAAGTTGGAAAATGAAAGATGGCACTCGTAATGACGAGGGAATTATAATGATTCCGAAAATGTAATCGTTGCAATTTTTCGGTCATTAAATTGAGAGAAACGGTCAAGTAAAAGTACTAGCGAACTTAAGCTATTGGGCCCGGTCCAACTTAAGCCCGCTAGGGTTTTATGCAAGGGACTATAAATACATGATTTATAGGCCTTGCACAAACAACACAAAAACCCTAACCCTAAGCGGCCGTCCACTCTCTCTCTCGGCCTCTCTTTCCGCGGCCATCACCGCGCCACCGTCGCCGTTCCGTCGCCGGAATCGGCCGTTCATCGGCTGTTCCTCTTTCGGTATTCTTTCTCTTTTCGTTTCTTCCGTTTTATTCTAACTACTTCGTGTCTAGTGCCACGTTTTAGTAGATCGAAGTATACGAGGTGAAATCCGAGAGGAGGAAGATCGTAGATCGAAGAATCGAGGAGCAACGCACGAGCCGAAGCTGCACGCTGCCCCACGCGCCGCCCCGAAGCCGCGCGTATACCGCACGCGCCGCCGTGACCTCACGCGCTGCTACTACCGCTGCACCGTTGCTGCCCCGATTGTACGGATTGGTTTCCGTAGCAATCTCGACGTGTTAAACGCTCCTACCTCACGCGTCAAGAGGTAAATCCACGAAACCCTAGTTTCGTTTCGATTAGGTTTAGACTATGATTTCATGTTTGTTTCGTATGATTTTATGTGATTATGTGTAATCGTTTTAAATCATTACAAGCATGTTATTTGGTTTAAACGCGAGCATGTTAATTGATTTAAATTCGGTTAAATTTATTAACATGTATGTTGTTTTTAATTTCGCTGGAAGCGCAAAGGTACGCAATTAATTGATTTAATTTGTCGGGCATGTACTATGTGCGTTTTAAACTCGTTTAATTCGCATAAATTTTTGTTTTCCGCTGCGTACGCGTGCCCGAAACCCAACATTGCATTAGTTTGATATAGTTGGATCTATGACATCTCATATTGGTAGGCTAGACTTGACACACGAAGATTTTGATATTCGCTAGATTAAATTAGGTCATTATCAAGTGTGAGGTAAATCGATCTTTAGGGTCACATAGTGATGTGATTGATAGTACTCTACCTTTAGGCTTATGTAATCGGGATAGATTAACTACGGGTTACATTAGCGCTATTGGACCTAAAGCCCATTAAAGAAAAATAAGTTTTCTCGATTGTCTGCTAGAGGGTGGTGGAATTCGATAAAATTAGTAGGAGAACAATTAAAACATAAAAGTCCAAAATTTTAATTGTAACAATTATTACGAACTAAACTCTAATTATTGTCTTCTTAAAACTTTCTCAGCAACAATGTCCAAACATCCCCTTTCCTCAATCCTCGACCAAAACAAACTCACCGGTCCAAACTATTTGGATTGGCTTCGCAATCTGAAACTTGTGCTCCAAGTAGAGGAGACGCAACTGCAAGGCTTACCTCGATCAGAAACGTTCTGAAAAGGGTACGTATTTAGTTGAAGTTAATTTGTCCGTTAAATCTTCTTCTTGGGTATTGGATACCGGTTGTGGCTCACATCTTTGTAATGATTTGCAGCTCATGACAAGAAGTAGGAGGCTTAATGTGGGTGAGACCTACCTAAGAATGGGCAACGGAGCAAGGGTTGCTGCTGAAGCCATTGGGACGATTTATCTTTCTGTTTTGAATTCTTGTTTTTCCATTGTTTTGAACAATTGTTTATTTGTTCCGTCACTTATTCGAAACCTTCTTTCTATTCCTGTTTTGGATAATGAAGGTTTTACTTTTGTTTTTGGAAATTCGATTTGCATTATACAAAAGGATCAAAATGTGATTTGTAAGGGACAACTTATAAACAACTTATATGAACTAAATCCAAATGAAATACCTATTAACGTTATATCAGCTAAACGAAAAGATATAAGTCTTAACCCCGCACAACTTTGGCACGCTCGACTGGGTCATATTTCCTTGAGAAGGATGAACAAGTTTGTAAGTGAAGGATTGTTCTCCTTGGAGGACGTGAAATCACTACAAACTTGTGTATCCTGCCTTAAAGGAAAAATGACCAAGACTCCCTTGAAAGGGAAGATGGAACGAGTCGAGGGTATTTTGGATTTGATCCATTCAGACGTGTGTGGTCCACTAAGCGTTAGTGCTAGGGGTGGTTTTAACTACTTCGTTACCTTTACCGATGATTATTCTAGGTATGGTTTCGTGTACTTAATGAAGTATAAGTCTGAAACTTTTGAAAAGTTCAAAGATTTTAGACACCAAGTAGAAAACCAACTCGGTAGACGTATTAAGAAACTACGATCCGATCGTGGTGGCGAATACTTAAGTACTGAGTTTATAGACTATCTTAAAGAGAATGTGATTCTGTCTCAATGGACTCCTCCTGGAACTCCTCAACTTAATGGAGTTTCCGAGCGTCGGAATCGAACACTGTTAGACATGGTTCGATCTATGATGGGGTTCACCGAGCTACCGGCATACCTGTGGGGTCATGCACTCCTAACTGCCGTGTATTTGCTGAATAGGGTTAATACCAAAGCAGTTAACTCAACACCTTATGAAATTTGGCACTCCAAGAAACCCACGTTTAAACATATTAGGATATGGGGTTGTCCCGCTTACGTGAAGCGGCTAGTGGGAGATAAATTGGATGGAAAATCCGACCTATGCTATTTTGTGGGGTATCCCGAGGATTCCATGGGATACGAATTCTACTATGTTTCCGAGGCAAAGGTGTTCGTCTTGAGAAATGCCGTGTTCCTTGAGAAGGAATTTCTATCGGATAGAAAGGGCAGTATAGTTGATCTCGAAGAAGTTCGAGAACCACAATCTGAAGTTCAAGCACAACAATCAGATAATGAACCAATTCAACAAACCACTAATATACCTCCTGAACCGTCGCTGCGTAGATCTGAAAGAGTTCGGAGAGCGCCCGATAGGTTATTCCTCGTTGATGAAGTTGACCAAGGATGTGATCCTAGAACTTTCAACGAAGCTGTATCGGATACAGACAAGGGACATTGGCTTAATGCCATGAAATCCGAAATGGACTCTATGTACTCCAACAAGGTATGGACCTTGGTAGATCCACTCGAGGGAATTGTTCCCATGGGCTGCAAGTGGATCTATAAGAAGAAAATTGGAGTAGATGGAAAGGTATCGACCTACAAGGCTAGATTGGTAGTGAAGGGTTATACTCAAAAGCAAGGAGTTGACTATGAGGAAACCTTCTCTCCAGTTGCTATGCTTAAGTCCATTAGGATTTTGCTGGCCATCTCTGCGTGGTATGACTACGAGATATGTCAAATGGATGTGAAGACCGCTTTCCTTAATGGGGACATTGAGGAAGAAATTTACATGGCGCAGCCGGAAGGCTTCATATCTTCTGGAGATGAGCAAAAGGTTTGCAAACTCCAGCGATCCATTTATGGATTGAAACAAGCATCCCGTAGTTGGAACAAAAGGTTCGACGCAACTATCAAAGAGTTTGAATTTGTGAAAAACCCGGAGGAACCTTGTGTCTACAAGAAGGTTAGTGGGAGTGCAGTGACTTTCCTTGTACTTTATGTTGATGACATACTACTCATTGGGAATGATGTAGGGATGTTGCAGTCGACTAAAGTATGGTTATCCACACGTTTCTCGATGAAGGATTTGGGAGAAGCATCCTACGTATTAGGAATACGGATCTATAGAGATAGATCGAGGAAATTGCTTGGCTTGTCCCAATCCATGTACATAGACACCGTTTTTAAACGGTTTAGCATGGAAGAATCCAAGAAGGGATTCTTGCCAATGTCCCATGGGGTTCGTCTCTCGAAATCCATGCGTCCTCAAACGCAAATGGAAATCGAGGAGATGAAAAGGACACCTTATGCATCCGCTATAGGAAGCATAATGTATGGCATGCTGTGTACACGACCTGATATTGCGTATGTTGTGAGCGTCACAAGCAGATATCAGTCCGACCCCGGCCCAGCCCATTGGAAGGCTGTGAAGGACATTCTCAAGTACTTGCGAAGAACTCGAGATTTGTTTTTGGTCTATGGGGATACCGAGTTGAAATTAGAAGGCTTCACGGATTCTAGTTTTCAATCGGACGTGGATGACTCGAAGTCAAACTCGGGGTATATATTCAAAGTCAATAGGGGTGCCGTGTGTTCGAAGAGTTCCAAGCAAGGCACGACGGCTGATTCCACCACCGAGGCTGAATATATTGCAGCATCAGATGCTTCAAAGGAAGGGTCATGGATTAGGAAATTCATCCAAGAGTTGGGTGTATTTCCGAACGCTAGCGATCCAGTACGGTTGTACAGCGATAACAACGGAGCCGTAGCGCAAGCTAAGGAACCAAGAGCTCATCAGAAGTCGAAGCACGTGTTGAGAAAATACCATGTGATCCGAGAGATCATAGAGAGATGTGAAGTCAAGCTAGACAGAGTCACCTCGGAGGACAATATTGCAGATTCCTTCACCAAGCCATTGTCAGGATCAGTCCACGAGAAACATCGAGAGTCGATGGGACTTAGATTTATGAGTAGTTGGCTTTAGGTCAAGTGGGAGATTGTTGGAGTAGGTGACCAACAAGCCAACTTGTGGCTGTGGTCTTTCCTTTTATCTTGTAATAAAACAATCGTTTTTCGTTTGTAATAATAAAATATCTTATTTGGCATTCTATATCTGTTATCCCATGCAAGTAGCATAGATATAGTCCTAACGAGTTACTCTATTACTGTGAGTTGATCTAGAAGAGTCGTGAGATAACTCAGCAATGTAATGTAACTGTTAAACCTTGTTCCTAGTCGATGGGTTACGCCAATAATGAGGATACCGGCCTTTCCCTTTTGAGACTAGCACTTAGTGTTGTGACATCGGCATACTTCAGTGGGTGCTCATATTAGATGAGTTCACTGAACTCCCTCGCCCTAGAAATCTATAAGTGGTTCTCATTCATCGAGTAATAGGTTTCTAAGATATAGTTGTACACCATTAGTCCTTAAGACCCAGACATCACCGTGACTTCACTAGAGGACCGATTGTATCGTGACCTGTCCCTGAGTCCCACCGCGGACCACAGCAAGGGCCAACGTTCGTGCAATCCGAAATCTAGTGTGAAGTCTGTGTATTGTAGTAGGGGATTCGAGCGCTTGAGTAGTCATGGATGTCCTGTGTGTTTTGACGGTTTATAATCCATGGAATCTCTGGCCAGAGTTGATAGTGGGGTGATTAGGGAAATGTGTTTCCCTAAGTCGCACACGAACGGATTTATAATACCTAGAACGTTCGCACGGTTATTGAACTTTATAAGAGGTCTCGGTGAACCAATGCCTCTAGTTCAATCGGGACATACATGTGCTGCGAAAGGATCGTACTGTACGCTAACTATATCATAAGGTTCTTGCAGGCACTTCATTTGTATCTAGGGAATCATGATGCGTAGTTGCTAGACGCCAATCTTGATTCGTTGGGCACCGATTTGATCGGGGATTAGGTAAAATGAGTTTTACTCTAATCGGGACTCTTGGGAGGAGTTCGTATAAGAACAATGTGTTGTTCGAATCACAAAGAGTTGTGAGCCCACGGCTAGCATACACCTGAACCATTGAGGGTCACACTTCTCGTGTAATATAGATCCTTGATAACAACAAGCATAGATTAATGTGTTAATCTTTGAACGATTGGATGTCGATATGATTGAATCCATGATTCGTAATTGTTGATTGCGAATCGGAATAAACGTAGAGAAAGAGAGACATGCGGAATTTAGTGAACTTTCTAAATTGGGAAGTTTCCCGATTTAGCAGGTCCACTGAAGTGGAAGTTTCCAATTTTGGAAATTGGAAATTTCGAAGAGGCACTCGTATCGACGAGGACTTTAAGCTCGTCACAAATATAATTTTGTTATAATTTTGTGAACGATCGTTTGTTAGAAACGAGGCCGACGAGGGAATGGGCTTAATGCATCAGTGGGTCAAGCCCAATGACTTAAGCCCACTAGGGTTGAAAACCCTAAGTATAAATAGACCTCAAAAAGAGTTTTGAGTTCAGATTTTCAGCACCAAAACCCTAGCCGCTCAGCCCTCTTCGGCCGTTGCTGCCCCGCCGCGCCACCGCCGATCACCACCGGAAAACCACCGGTTTTCTTCTCTCGTTTCCTTCGTTTTATTCTTGTTGTTATCTAACTCGTTTACATCTAGTGCTGTAGTTCGAGTGGGTCGAAAATACGAGGTGAAACCTAATTGGAGAGGAGCTGCTGCCCCGACGAATCCACGCACCGCCGCACGCGCCGATACGCCGCTCACGCGCCGCCGCTGCTGCTGCCACGCGCCGCCGCTGCTGCTGCCGTTCACCGCCGTTCGTCGCTTGCTGGATCAGCTTGGTCCAGCCGTGAATTGCAGCCCCGAGGATTGGTAATTTGCAGCTTGTACGTGATTGGTTCTAGGTTTCGATTCGTCGAAATCTCACGCTACAAGAGGTAAATGAATCGAAACTTTCGTAAATTAATTCGAGCATGTTTGTAGGAATTATAATTTATGATTATGAGTAATATGTGATTACGTGTTTCGATTTTATTGAATGATGAACAAGCATGTTTCGTAATTTTCGGTTTTACGTGTTTTTCAATTAAATCGATAATTACCATATGTATGGCGGAAGCGTTAAGGTACGTTGACTATGTGATTAGTTTTTGCATGTAATCGAAATTAGTTCGATCTAAAATTTTAAATTCCGCTGCGTATACATGCACGATCCCCAACAGGCTCGGCGAGTGGTGGATCCCGAGGGCGATTCACCTGAACCTCGCGAGGTGGATCCGGAGCACGGGGAGGAGGTGGCAAGCCAAAGCCTCCGCGAATTGGGAGGTTGCTAGTTGTGTCATTCTCTCTCCGAGTGGATGACTCAGGAGCATCTTGGAGGCTACGTGATCTGGTATGCTTTCCCACAGACGGCGCCATTATGATGATGCTAGAAATAGATCACCTCAAGTAGTTGAACTGGGAGAGTAAAGTGGATCACATCTCACGTGCTAGATGGTCCTGAGATACCTGCGAAGAGAGAACACGTGAACTAGGCCGGGGGTTGATCCGGCGAAAACCCCTCCGACGCTCAAGTCAGACGTGCGGATTGTGGAAATAGTTGAGAGAATACAAATTATAGTATTACTCAAAAAATAGGGCGTACTTTTAGTAAATGAATTTTCTTGTTATTTATACCTTGTCGATTGGGTTGTGGCTAATTTGTTGGGCCCAACCTTATTTGACGGTAATTGGGCTTTCGTAATAGTATTCTTCTAGATCGGACTTGTGGCCCATTACGTAGAGAAATAGTAGGCTAATTGGGCTGGCCCAATTAGGTATGTCACTGTCCCTAGCGTTTTAGCTAACAAAGGTCTTGTAGCAAATTCTTTCTCCTTATGCTTTGGCTCTATTAGGTTATGATGCCATCTCTTCCAAAACTCTAGCCCCAAACAATAATGGAAACTCCTCTCGTTCACGTCCACCACTACCGCCGCCAACACCACAACCACCACCACCACCACCAAGTGATGCTGCCAACTTGAGTTCCATGATTAGCGGACTTGTGATGGTGATACTTGCCATTTTCTTCCACCACTTCATCATTTCTCCTTCATGATGAGGTTATATTTTACCACAGGACATATTATTCTGTCAATATTTTTGCATGAGATGATTTGCATTATAATTTGTGGACATGGAGCATGGTTCCACTACAATAATTGACGGAACACACTTTAATTTTTTGAATTAAAATTGGGCTTGTATGTTGATTGAGCATTGTGGATTTCTCTTCAAGTTGGGCTTGTTTGTACTATTTTTCAGGTTTCATATCACACATGTATGCAATATGATATTGCATCACTACAAGTCTACAAGTATGTGTGAAAAAAAATTACCAATTCTGAGTTTAGTCGTTGTATTTTGGGAGACGATTGTCAAATAACTGTAAGCACCGTAGCGGGGCAATATCGTCTTAAGAGTTTTCTCGCCTCACCTAATCTTTTCGTATTTTCAATAACTAATTTATTTGATCATTTTGCCAAATTCACTACCCATTTTATATATACACCAGGAACAACATACTTTTTCTCCATTTGTATTTCATAAATGCATGATGATGTTGGATCAATTTCATTAAAACTGCATGTGTTTTAAGATGTGTGATTGGACTAAAGAGAACCGGGAGTTGGTTTATGTTGCTTTCGGCCTTAATTTCGGTATTTGTTTCATTCCGTTTTATTTTTATTTTATTTTTAAATTCATCTTCCTCCAAGGCTGTGTAGAGTCTTCGATCGGGCAGTTGATTGGCATGATCGTAACTTTTATTTTAATATGATGTTTATTTTATATTGTTCAATGAAATATGTTTTCGAAAACTAACTACTTGCATAAGTTGAAATAAAAAGTAAATTTAAACAAAAAAAAGAAAAAAAAAATTATGTCGATTAACCGAATATTTCGGCAAATTTTATTTTATTACAGCCAGAGCCTTTGTGAAAGATAACCAAATAAATACAAGTGGTATTAATTATTATAATTAATATTGGTAATTGAAATGAGCTGGATTTTGGTTTCGAGCAAATTAAGGTTGTCTTTGTTGAGATTGGCCCAAGCTTCAATTCCCTCTCCAGATTTGGTGTTCATAAGCACTATGAGATTCTTCAATGGCAAAGCCGTAGTGCACACCCAAAGGGGGCGCCCCCAACCATAATCAACCTCGTACAAAGGAAACCTACACCAACTGGTAAAACAACACCACTCGAATAATAACCCTTGTTCATCTTCTTCTTCGTCTTCCACTTTTGTACTAGTAATTAATTGTGTAACCAATTCTTGAAGATCATTCAAAGCTCTATCTCCACTTTGAGATTCCGTAATGTAATCATCGTCGATTCTCCTTATACACCTTCTCAACTTGCCCACGAGTTCTTGAAGTTCGTTCGCGTTAGCACTAGTAGTATCGGAGAATGCGGATGATAAAATGATGCAGTTGCCGAACATATTCTCGAGAATATTCTTTCTTGGCCTTAGATTGGCCGCATGTGATGCACCGACGACGATGCTTCTTTTCGCGCCGTTTTTAACTTTGGAGAAGTCTATTATATGTTTCCATATGAAAGACGAGACGAGCTCGATTCGAGTAGGGTTGTTGACCGTGGTTGACCCCGATGGGTTTATAGCGGCTTCTCTAAGAGCTCTCAACTTTTCCTTATCGAACACGAACCTTTAATTTTTTTAATCATGAAAATTATTATTCTTGTCAGATACGGACCGGCTGATTCTGAAATAATATTTTTTTGTAAGGATTTATTTTTAATCCATTTTTTGAAACTTTAATTTCCGTGTTTTGGGACACTTTTTTGGATGTTTCGAATCCCAATTAATGGGACAAAATACACTTTTAGTCCTTCATGTTTACGACTAAAATATTTTTGGTTCCTCTTGTTGCAGAAAAAATACTTTTGCTCCTTGGATTTATCACTTTATGACACATTTGGTCCCACATGTTAATGCGATATTAGTAATTAATTAATAGTATCTGGAGAAAGAACCGGGAAATACAGTTTTGGTCACTCGACTTTACGACTAACAGTTTTTGTGTCCCTATTGTTCCAAAAAAATACCTTACTTAACAAAATCTGAACGAGAAATTAAGGACGGAAAATTACACTTTTCGTCCCTCATATTTACGACAAATTTTTTTTTTGTCCCTCTTATTCAAAACAACATACTTTGATCTCTCCATGGGTTTGCTCTAATTTGACATGAGCACATGCCATGTTTAGTTAACTACCAAAACTCATTAACAGTGGGGACCAAATGTGTGATAAAGCAATAAATCGAGGGACAAAAAGTATTTCTTGAAAATAAGAGGGACCAAAAGTATTTTTGTCATAAACATTAGGGACCAAAAGTGTTTTGTTTTTTTCAAATTAGTTATGGGTTAATGAGGGTGGATCTTCCTGACACAAGAACTTAATTAAAAAAATAAAAGAAAAAATTCATTTTTTTCTCCTTCGCATAAACACACCCATTCAACATGTATTATTTAAGGGGACCCTAATTTTTATGATAAAATTACCTACAACCCCGTTAAACACACAATAAAACTATTGTTTCATGGTCATACTTAATAAATAATCCCAAAAAAATCCAAAATTTTGAAATTCTAAAAAAATTATAACTAACTACTAGTTTCTCCTTACCGTACACATACCTTTTCGTCACAAAATTCTCGTCCGACACGGGAAATCTCGAGTCGTTAGAGCCCAAAAAGTCCTTTGCAGGGAAAAAGTCAGCAAGATTGAAACTAACTCGAGAAACTTCATCACCGCCTTCCTCTCTGCATGCACCGGCCCACGCACCCATAAACGCCATCACAGACGCCAAGTCAGCCATTTTATGCAGAAAAGAAACTCCGACCGCAATTCCTCCACAATCGAAACAAGTGACTTGTACGAGCAAAAGGGGTCGATTAGATATACTAGTACTACGATACTGATCACTACACGGAATATATTGCTTCAAGTATTTCTCCTCCATGTTGGACTCTCGTACGACATCCACTATTCGAGCTCCCGATCGAGCATGGACGAAAACGACCCCGGCGTTGTTGCAATTTACGACGAAATTATCTTGGATCCTTCCCGCTAACGGGTAGAAAGAAGTTAGCGTGTCGGAAATGGACCGTTTCATACGTTGAGATATTCGGGCATGATTCGAGGTAGTTAAGCCTTTTGATTCGTCGGCTCGGTAGAAGAAGAGGATTGGGAAATATATAGCCGGTGTTGATTGATCCAAGTACGAAAGTCTCATATTTTTCAGGTGATGTGGAGTTTCACATGAGGGTTTGATCATCTCTCTAGAGATTACTTGCACACGAGCTTCCATTTTTTTTTTTGTTTTTCAAGAATAGATATATATCTCTTTGTATTATTTTTTTTGTGAATGAAGATTGAGAATGCTATCATGCTTATATATGCACGTGGGGACAATAAATTTAATAATATACATAGTAAAGAAACTAAAAATGTATACTCATTCAGACAATAAATAACTTTCACATTAAAAAAAAGTGTCTAGAGCTGCTGCACACTATATCTATTATCTAGTAACACAATTTGGCAAAAAAAATAATTAATAGCACGCTAAGTACCAGCTAATAGCCATCCTAATTAATTCATCCTAATCTAGTCTGAATCACTGAAAGTCACATTATTTTTTGGGTTTTTGGCATTTTACACCCTTAAATAAATGCCTTTTGCAATGTGCACCCTTAAATTGCATAATTGGTAAAATTGAACCCTTCACACATAAGTTTTTTGACACTTTGCACCCCAATTCACTTTTTGCTTGAAAAAACTACCGACAGCTTGTTAGGAAAGGAGAGCAAATTTTATTACTTTCTACATTTTTAGTATTTATACTGCCGTTATAACTTTACTCACTTAAATAAGAATTAGTAATCCTACTTTATTTTCTGATGTTAGTTACATAGACAAACGATTATGATAATCTAGAGATACCAGATTTTCATAAACATGGATTTTTTGGGTTTTTTTGATTAAGAAAAAGGGTACGGGATGAAAAACGGGGAAACGGTTTTTAAGAATTTGGGGACGATGGTACTAAAAGAATAAAAAAATTGCCCTTCTTTCAAGTTCCCTAACAAGTCGGCGGTATGTTTTTCAAGCAAAAAGTTATTTGCGGTGCAAAGTGCGAAGCAATTTATGTTTGAAGGATGCAATTTGTCAATTTATGTAATGCAAAGGTGCAATGTACCAAAAACCCTTAGTTTTTTTCAAAAGCCAATTTAAGGTTAGGTATGTTTGGTCTAGCTAGAAAGATTTTTTAAAATGAGCTAGCTAGGGAATTGAAACGGAATTGAGGTATGCGTGTCGAGTGTAGATTTTACAGTCACTACAAGAAAAGAGCTTTTAAATAACGAAACAATGGTAACAATTATAAAATTTGTCACAATAAGTAGTCTATGGTAACGAATTATAATGTTTGTCACGAAAAATTCATTGTTTTGTAACGCTACTATAATATCGTTACCAAAAGAAGAATTTCGTTACCAAAAAACCTAATATTTGGCGACAACTAAATATATTGTTACAAAACCTTTATTTTTGTTACGAAAAAATAGGGCAAACTACAGTTTGCACCCCTGAACTATAGGGCTTGTCACAAACACCCCCCTGAACTACA
>NW_012194242.1:0-10025 GCF_000504015.1 Erythranthe guttata | reverse complement strand
TATATATATATATATATATATATGTATAAAGTAAAAAAAAAAAATTATTATTAAGAACCGACGGTTCTACCGGTTCTAACCGGGAACCGAACCGCAAGGAATCGGGTTTTTTTGATTCGGTTCCGGTTCCTCCAAAGTCAGAGCCGGAACCGGAACCGAACCAAACCGTGGTCAGGTCTAGCTACACCCATGCGGGCACATTTGTCCATACTTATCATACCTTGAGGCTGTTCGATGATCACAAAAATAAAATTTAAAAATAAAAATAAGAAAAAGTTCATCTTGTAGTTGTAGACCAGTTTACTTTGTTAAAGTCAACAATTGTTATCTTAAATATTACTATATTAGTTTGGCAATTAGCAAGATTATTAAAAAAAATCAAAAATAGCAATTTGTGAGCTCGAACATCAACCGGAAAATGCATGATACTTACGTCAACTTCTATTCAGGAACTAAGCAAATGATATTTGTGATTTGATGAATTAAATTCCTAGTTATAGTTGGATATCAATTATTAATATTAATTATTCTATGAGAATTATAATAATAGTTATTACTAATTAACAATTGTAGTTAAGGATTAAGTTATTAGTATTTTTTAGAGAATGTATCTCCCTCGACAACAGATGAAGAAGTCGACCGAAGATAGCGTAAACTGGTTGTTAAGTTGTAAGTTCAATAGGAAACTTCATAACTACAACAAAATTCTATTACATATTGTAATAATTTATATTATATTAAGTTAATTAATATTTTTTACAAGCAAATTTATATTTAATACTAAATTTAAAATTAATGGTATATACTGCCAAACAATGCTTATCCATGACACGTAATATGTGATTAATTACGTAGAAACCCAGCTTAAGATTTTTAGCAAGAATTTTTCCTCGACGACCAACTTACAGGAAATAATTATAATTTACAACAATAATTTTGTGGGTAAATTATATAAGGGTTTAGAGGGTACTGTTTGGCTAAACTAATTTTAAACAGCTGATAAGCTCTTATATCTGATAAGATGTTTTTTAGAGCTGATAAGCTGTTATATCTTATTTTTAGGATTAATTTATAGAGTGTTTGGATAATGAACTTATTTTCTATTTTTACTCATTACAAGATCTTAAATAAAAAGGTGGGGTAGATGTACTTATTTAAAAAGATCTTATTTGGTCTCCAACAACTTATTTAAAAAAAATTAAGATTTTTTTTTAAATTTACCAAACACTTTGGAAGAGCTTATAAGCTCTAAAACATCTTATAAGCTATTTTTAACATCTTATAAGCTTAGCCAAACACCCTCTTAATCCCATTTTGCATCATTGAAATATAGCTTTTTGGCACTTTAGAATCTAAAAAAATATTAATAATATTTTGCACCCTTGAAATACAGTAAATCATGCATAATGCGCCCTGAATGAAAATCTAAAGTTAACGAATGTAATTTAATAGTTTTAGTGGTATTTTTTTAGAATGTTAAATGTCAAATCATTTTTTGATATTCATCAGTCCTTTTGAATTTACAAGGTGCATAAATAAAAGGGGCAATTCGCTATAGGTTCCTCTATCTTATAATTTATGTGTATAACTCCAAGTCAAAATCTCTATATTTTAATAAATTAATAATATTTATTGTGTCAAAAATAACCTTAGTCAAATCAAAATCAAATCCCCTAAAAATATTTTTTATCAAAACAAAAATTCTCAAACATCTCTCTTGCAAATATTAATAGAAAAAATAAAGAAAGTAGTAAAGAAAATATACTATTTATTGTACAAATTCATACTTTAAAAACGACACCACCGACGTGCCACCGTCTATCGTGAACTGCAAATAGCAAACTGACGCCTATATATGACTCCGTGAACTGCAAATAGCAAATGATGCCTATGACTTCGTGAACTGCGAATAGCAACTTGAATATTAGAATTTGTATTATTGAATTGCAAACAACAAAATACCAATGATTCAGCCGAAAAACCGCAAACTGGAAAAAAATAATCTAGAATTTGCATTATTGAGTTGCAAAAAAATATTACGTATGACTTCTCTAAATACAAACATCAAACTGAGGAAAAAATTCAAAACGAGAAACAATATGTAACATGAATTGCAAAATGCAAAATGAAAACAAAAGAAAAAAAAAACGAGGTACTCACCTAAATCCCTTGCCGCCAGTCCTAACTCCGTAGAAAATCCTATGGCCGCCATCGCCGCAATGAACCCAATCAATTGAGTGCAATCCGTCAAAGCCCTCGGCGAGAATGGTAGGGACCGAGACGGAGATATTGTATGGGACGAAGCAGAAGGTGGATTTCGAATGCCGGTGAAGAGGTGCATCAAAATCTCGTGGATCAATTCCGTAGAAACACCATCCAAGATCGAGGCGAGAATCTCCTGAATTGCCTTCCATCGTAATAACTGAAGAAGTAGAAATTAAATACAAATAACAAACAAAGTTTCCAAAATAGCGAAGGATTTTCCCAAACAAAGAACAACAAAATGTCACACAACCAAAAAACAAACGAAAAATATTTGGTTATAGTTTGTTGAAGATTCTAGCTATGGCAGAATTCAAAAGGAAAGAAATGAAATTGGAATCGAGAAAGGGAAGAGAGTAAGAATATGATCATAATTTCTTTTCGAAAATATGCTTATCGGAAAAAAAAAAAACAGAAAGAAGAGTTGGTAAAAAAACAGAAAGAAAGAGAGACATGATGGAGAGCGAGACACGAGATAGAGAGAAAGAGAGAGATGAGAGATTAGATATATAGAGAGAGATACGTGAGATTGGAGAGAGAGAGGGAGAGTGATATATGAGATTTACTTTCTTTTTAATTAAGGGTGTTTTATGTAAATGTACTAATTATTTTGTTTTATTTATATTATTTTTTTTGTCAAAGGACGTACACCTATATTCATCTAACAATTATGAACCCCACCTATATAAATCCAGAATAAGGGGTGTTTAGCCAATTTCCCCTAAATAAAAATACATCTCATCAATATATTATATCTTGTTTTTTCACAAAAAAATATTTTACAAAAAACAAAAAGATCAAAAATATTTTGCTATTTTGTTATCAAGTTATTTGAAAATTATATTTTCTTCCAAAAATTTTTAGCAAATATTTTAACTAATTACAATAAAAGATTCATCACTCGTGTAATTTAGTGAAAAAAGTTTTTTTTTATTTTTGGTAAGAAATTATAGTCTTTTTTCTTTCAGTAATTTGTTGTGATTTTTTTTTCCTTTTGCATGTTGTGCGCGCGAATTTATGTTGAAGGTAGAACAAAATAATTTAATTTGTTATTTTCCACCCTAGAAATAAAAAAACCAATAAAAATTAAAATTACACTCATTAAGTTTTAAATATATAATCCACGGTACATCGTACATGTTTATTGTATTTTGAGGGTGCAAAGTGCTATTAATTTTTTCAATAGTGCAAAGTGCCAAAATACTATATTTCAAGGGTGCGGAATGAGATTAAAAAAATTCACAAGATTTAGCATAATAATCATTTAATTATGAATCGTACCATAAGATATAGTAGAATATTCTCTACAAGTTTGATTTTTTAGTTTATAAATATACCCTCAATGATATAGTAAAATAATAAAGTTCTGATTTTTTAATTAGTAAACCCAATATAAACATAAAATTATATAAATTTAACATGATAAATGATATTCCCCCCCCCCCAAAAATAAAAAAAAAGAGAATCACACAACACACCACTATAAATTTAAGTGTTAAATACTCTTTACACCCCTAAAGGGCACAATATGTAACACTTGTCCACTTAATGTATCATTTGTGACACTTACCACTTTAAGTACCATTTAATTTGTATTTTAAGTTTTAATTTTTATACCTTCAAATTTTATCTTTTATTGAAATTAATAACTAAAAAGGATAATTGAATTATATTACTATATTTATCCATTAAAATATACAATACTTTAAAATTTAAAAATGTTATCTTGCTTTAGGTACATATTTAGTAGATAAATCGGATATATTCATATAGATAAATTGGATATATCCATATAGATAAATTTTGATAACAAAATACAACATTAATTGTAATATTAAGTATTTTAATTTATTTTAGTTCATTAATTTCTTAAAATATCTTTTCATGCATTATTATACAATATATATTATTAAAAAAAATCTAATAATTTAATTTTAGTTACTTTCAATTTTATATGATCCAATAATTAGTAGATTGTTATGTTTTTTACTCAACCAAAGAAATATGAATTTTAAAATCTTAAATTTTTAGTATTGACTTTTCAAGTGATATTTTAATGGAATAAAAATACTTTGGCAAAAAAAAAAAAAAAAAGTTTCATATTTTTGATGAATTGTTTAAATTTGTTTTCAATTATTCCATCCGTTGAATATGGAAATATATTAAGATTATTATTATGTTTTAAATTTTAAAATACAAAATAACTGATGTTTAGGAGTTAAATGTTGCAAATGATACGTTTTAAGAGATATAGTATTACATTATCTACGCTTCAGAAGTGCAAAGGGGCAAAGTGTATTTAACCCTAGATTTAATTTTAAATATTTGACTTCAATGAAAAAGTCCAAGTACCCATAAACTTACACAATCTATTTTCTTTCATCACCACCTTCCCTAGTTACCTTCATCTCTTTTCATGCGAAGCTTCTTCATTCTTGACAATTGAAAAATTCCAATCTCTCTTACACAAATCTACAAAAGAGTTGAAACAAACGAAAGGGATACATAAAATGCTACTTTAATTAACCGACCAATTATTTATTTATTATTATTATTTTCCTTTGCTTCCAATTTCATATTTCATATGATATGTGTATATATATATATACTCACACACATATACAAGATTTGCATTCTCATCACCATTGATATATAAACCCACCTCTTTGTTTATACTTCATAAGTATATATTATATTAATTAGTTAATGATGATGTCTTCAATTAAGATGAGTTCAGTAATTGGGAGTTACTGGTTGATGCTAATAGTGTTTACGTGTTGGATTAATGCAAAGAGCGGCGAAACTTTTGGGACATTCGGGTTCGATATCCACCATAGATATTCCGACACTGTCAAGGAATTCTTGAACACCGATAGGTTGCCGGAGAAGGGTACGTTTGACTACTACACCGCCATGGCCCACCGCGATCATCTCTTCAAGGCCCGCCGCCTCGCCTCCGCCTCTGCAAAACCACCCGTCATGACTTTCTTTGGTGGAAACGAGAGTTACTATGTCAACGAACTTGGATTGTATGTTCTTTCTTTCTTTCTTTCTTCTAATTATTAATGTGGTATATCTTCCATGAATGTTTTTAATTTATGTTAATTATTAATGTGGTATAATTATTTGCAGCTTGCACTATTCATTTATTAGTGTGGGTACCCCTCCTTTGACATTTCTTGTGGCGCTTGACACCGGCGGTGACCTGTTCTGGTTACCATGTGACTGTATCACCTGCACACGTGGCTTATACTACAAGTCTACAGGAAAGGTACGGAAAATACAGTAACAAAGTTTCCTCTCTTTGAAGGGGTACGTAAGTAATTAAACACCATAAGTAAACCGTGCATGGACGAAACCATAATCGATTTTTATTGTGTAGAACCTTCCTCTGTTTCAATTTATCTTGCATGAAGTCACCTATTAGGTTAATTAACAATTAACACATTTAACTATGGTGCAGATTTTCATGCAAGTATTTTTGTAACACAAAGGGGAATTTGGTGCATGTTTTCTACCGTACTAACAAGAATTTATGCAAAATAATTTTAATCATTTAATACTCACACGGTATATTTTCTTAAATTAAATTTCGAAAGACTCTTTTAATTATGCGATTTCTAATTTTAGAATGATTTTAGAAATATACATTTATAATAGTAATATTATTATATATTTCTAAAACTAGCTTGGAAACGTATTATACGTGATAAGAATATAATATACATAATATGAAAATTTATTCCACTTTCATCATTACTACTACTATAATTTTTATTTTTATTTTTCATATTATTGAAAATTCATTTCAACTTTCACCTATATTATTAATGTTCTATTTTTCATATTGCAATTGAATAAATCTGTTCGACTTAATTTAAGAAAACAATTTAAGTTTTAAATGAAAACATGACCTTCTCTATTTAAAAAACGTATATAATTTTTTCTCCATAGTTGACGGTGTCAATTACATAATAGGGGATGATTTCATGCAATGTAAAATGAAATACAACGCAATAAAGCTGTTTACCCCTCTTTGAACACATCAATGATTAATCGAGCGATAAACCAACACAATTTAATATTATATATATATATGTATGTTATAATTTTTGAATTTTGATCCAAGGGTACTTTGTATTAAATATAAACGTGACAGCTATTGAAGCTAAACATATACAGTCCTAGTACATCGAGGACTAGTGCGCCGGTTCCATGCAATAGCACAATGTGCGTGAAACCAAAAAGAGGATGCTCGTCGAGGCTCAATGCTTGTTCTTACGAAGAAATATACAGCAACAGCTCAACTTCAGGGATATTGGTTAACGATGTTTTGCATTTGGGTACAAATGTCATTCCACAAGACATTGTCGACGTCCCTATTACATTAGGGTAGGTGTGATTTTTTTTCCTTAGTTTTCCTTTTTTTTTTTTTTTTGTAGTGATATATGTTTTTGTTTCAGGTGTGGAAAAACTCAAACCGGTTCTTTCTTGGACAGTGGTGGTATTAATGGTGTATTTGGACTTGGTATGGATAATATATCGGTCCCTAGCGTGTTAGCTAACAGAGGTCTCGTCGCAAATTCTTTCTCCCTGTGCTTTGGCTCAGATGGACAAGGAAGAATTCTGTTTGGAGATAAAGGGAGTCCACTACAAAAAACAACTCCCTTTAATCTTCAGAAATCAGTGTAAGCAATATTGCACTAGGGGTTGAATATACAATCCTGAAACTAGGGGTTGAATATACACTAAAATAGTTAAATTTCAAGGGTTCGAGAATTGAGGATTTTTTTTGACAAAACCATAAGATAGGAAAAAAAATATTTTAGGACTTTTTTTGCATTAATTCGGACTTTGGATGGACTAAATAATTAAAAAATGGGTGGAATAAATAAATATATAGGTATAATCTAGTGTATTTTTTTTCAAATGAGGATGGGCGTGAGTAGACTCTTTTTTTTTTTTTTTTTTTTTTTATGTTTTCTTCAATTACAAATACTTAATTTTACATTTTATATAAACTAAATTGTTAAAAATTGTAGACACACAATACAAATGCAATAAATTATATATACATATATAGTAGTAAAAAAAAATTAAAATTGGAAGGGGAATGGCGATGATCTAGCCCAACGTTGTCTTCCCCGGCCAGTGCCTATTTTAATTTATTTTTTTCCATACTCATTTATATAGTTTCCCAACTTTATGGCATGCAGCCCGAATTATAATATCACCGTGACACAAATTGCTGTGGGAAATACCGCCACTGATATTGAATTCACAGCAATTTTCGACTCCGGAATCGCATTTACGTATTTGACTGAGCCAGCTTACTCATTTATCGTAAAAACCGTAAGTTCGGCTGCTATGTTATTATCTTTTTGCTATTTTCATAATCAGCCTACAAAAGTTGTGAACCGCGACGTACTTTTTTTATTTTAATTTGCAGTTCGATTCTCTAATAACCGAGACGCGCGCTCAGCCTCAACTTATTTTCGAATATTGCTATGCACTCAAGTCAGTTGTATTTCAGTTTTTAAACTCATCAGGTCTTTTAATTTGGCAACAACTTTTTTCAATCATTGTTTTCACCATTCATGAATTCTATTCACTGCAGAACAACTCAATATAGCTATACCATTCCGAAATTGATCTTGACGATGAAAGGTGGAAGCCAGTTTACTGTTGTTTTACCAACATTAACTAGGCATACATCACTGAAGGTGAGGAATTAATTAATGTTTTAAAGGGTCAATATATTATTTTCAAGAAGTGCTAATATTATTTTGTATTCGTATATATGCAGGGCGGCCATCCAGATATGTATTGTTTGGCTATCGTCAAAAGTGAGGATATTAACATCATCGGAGGTGAGTATTGCGATATTATAATCGATTAGTTACTCGCCTTTTTGAATTGCTTCCTTAAATTGCATACCGTCTTCTTTCCGAAAATTCCATGTTGAATTCTTTTAACTAAAATTACAGTTACGTTCCAGCGTCTTGTTTGGATTACAGTATTCAATTTCGCCTATCTTGAAATATAGTTCCTTTTTTTTGGTCTAATCAAAATGATCGAATGTTTGACAGAATTTGCGTTGTTTCCAAATTATAAATAAAAATGGTAGTAGTTGGCGATCACTATAATTTCAGTGTGTCGACCTTCAAACCGGCCTATCATTGTCGCAGTGCTTGTCAGCAGTCACTAATTCTGTATAGTGACAATAAACACGAATTAAGTGACAACAATATATTAGTGACAAAAAACAAAATGTTGTCGCTATTATATGCATGCATTTAGTGAAATCTTTTATATTTATCACAATTAGAGTGTCGCTAATTAATAATGCATTTTTTTCTTGTAATGTTATTAGCCCACCTAGTTGAAGTATAAACGTCGTCTTCCATGCTATATATATGACGAATTTAATTGATCTTAATCTGGATTTTTCATGAACTTTTGTATATTAATTAATTAATATCTTGATCTCTTCTTCCCCAGAAAATTTTATGACGGGGTACAACATAGTCTTTGATCGTGAGGAGATGGTTTTGGGTTGGGAAGAATCTAATTGTGAGTCGCTTTATAAATTTATTCATATATTTAGTTAGCTTGCCATTCTTGCACTTAATTTTAAGGCACATATTCAACTTTTTGATCTTAGGCTATGGTAACAAGGGAAACTCCTCCCATACTCCAAAACCAAACGGTGTTGCACGATTGAACTCGATGACTACTGGATTACTTGTGATGGTCATACTTGTCATTTTATCCCACCACTTCATCGTTCTTTCTTCGTGAGATTTTCTACCGCAAGAGACACTTGGAACATTGTGTCAATATTTTTACATGGAGATGGTTTGTATTATTTATGTACATTTGGACATTGTTTTTTTCGAATTGGGAGTGTGTATATATGTTTGATTGAGCATTGTGGATTATGATCTCTTAAAGTTTAGGCTTGTAATTTGTATTACTATTTGATAAGTTCTTCAATAACACATGTTTGCCATATATATAGTTTGTTGTTAAATTACACCTCACATTATTCTTTGGCTTGAAAAATTATACCACATTACTTGTCAATATTTTTTCTTCAAAATTGGTAGTCTCTTTAATTTCTTATTATTATTTCACCGTGATCGTCCATTTCATCGTATCCATTTCATCGTATACCTTATGCGATGTCTTTCAGTCGTTGGTCTTCTTTTTCGTCATTGACTCTACACATGGTTTTTAACACCCTTTGGTGAGTCCCTACAATCTCGAACTTCTATTAAGAAAAGGATTTATTTGAGATATCCTCTCACTAACTTACATAATGTAGGATAAGTTCAATCTTTTCTTCATGTTTTTGAGTAAAATCCATTTATTGTAAGTTTCATTTCATATAAACTCAAATAATTTAGGATAAGCACAAGCTTTCCTTTGTTATAAGCTTTTTTTTAATGTTTATTTATTTATTTAAACATAAATTAATTTAAAAATAACTTTTTTAAGCTGTGGCATGGGTGGTCGAAACTCTGGTTAGCTCACTCAACATTAGTTAACTTTGACATGTGACATTCCATTTTCTTTTTCTATTAATTTTTTTTCCCAGCGGCGGGTCATGCAAACTCCGATTAGTTGACTTGCATTAATTGATTACGTATTAGCTGACGTCAAACTTTTTTTTCTTTTAACTATTTTTATTTTTTTCTGGCAACAAGACGTCGGAGTTCTGATTAGCTGACTATGCATCAGTGACTTGCATAGCTCTCATC
>NW_012194239.1:134764-150875 GCF_000504015.1 Erythranthe guttata | reverse complement strand
AAAATTAGGTGTCCAAGACGCAAAAATGATCAAAGAGTAAGAAAAGAGTTGCAGTAAGGAAAATAAAATCAAATTAGAAGAGAGAACCCGAACATCTTTGGTAGTTTCCACAAAGTCGAGCATAACTTTCTCATCCGGACTCCAAATAAACAGGTTCCGGCGGCATTGGAAAGCTATTTCAGCTGGCTACAATTCCTGTCTCATGGCAAAAATCCAAATTCGGACTCGAACATGGTCAAAATTGGATTCCAAAAGCGATCATGAAAATACGTACTATAGTTCGAGGAAATGAATGCGCATCGACAAACGTGCGCAAAAACACTCGCTAGTTACAGAGATACGCACATAAGTAAAAGTACAAAAGCATGCACAAAAGTACTCACGCAAAAGTGCATTCGCAAAAAGGATCATGAAAACACAAACTACAATCCTAGGACATTAATACAAATCAACAAACATGCATAAGCACACTCGCTCTAATGAACATGCACAAACGTACATGTAATAAACATGCGCAAAAGTGCATTCGCAACAACGTTCTTAAAAACACGAACTACAGTACAAGGACTTTAATACGCATCAACAAACAACTGCAAAAACACTAGATAAAAAAGATATAGTGGAGTGTAGAAATAAAACTCTACGTTTACGTTTACGTGGATTTTTTTTCGGATTACTTTATATTTCTATATTTATTGGTGGATTTGGTATCTTATAGGTACAAATCAAAAATTAGGTGTCCAAGAAGCAAAAATGTTCAAAGAGTAAGAAAAGAGTTGCAATAAGAAAAATAAAATCAATTTAGAAGAGAGAATCCCAGAACATCTTTGGTAGTGTCCTTGAAGTCGAGCATAACTTTCTCATTCGGACTCCAAATCAACTGGTTCCGGCGGCATTGGATAGCTATTTCAGCTAGCTACAATTCCTTTCTAATGGCAAAAATCCAAATTCGGACTCGAACATGGTCAAAATTCGATTCCAAAAGTGATCATGAAAATACGTACTATAGTTCGAGGAAATGAATGCGCATCGAGAAACGTGCGCAAAAACACTCGCTAGAAGAGATACGCACATAAGTAAAAGTACAAAAGCATGCACAAAAGTACTCACGCAAAAGTGCATTCGCAAAAAGGATCATGAAAACACAAACTACAATCCTAGGACATTAATACAAATCAACAAACATGCATAAGTACACTCGCTCAAATGAACATGCACAAACGTACATGTAATAAACATGCGCAAAAGTGCATTCGCAACAACGTTCTTAAAAACACGAACTACAATACTAGGAGTTTAATACGCATCAACAAACAACAGCAAAAACACTGGATAAAAATGATACAGTGCAGTGTAGAAATAAAACTCTACGTTTACGTTTACGTGGATTTTTTTCAGATTAATTTTTATTTCTATATTAATTGGTGGATTTGGAATCTTATAGGTACAAATCGAAAATTAGGTGTCCAGGAAGCAAAAATGTTCAAAGAGTAAGAAAAGAGTTGCAATAAGGAAAATAAAATCAAATTAGAAGAGAGAATCCCCGAACATCTTTGGTAGTGTCCACGAAGTCGAGCATAACTTTCTCATCCGGACTGCAAATCAGTTGGTTCCGGCGGCATTGGAAAGCTATTTCAGCTGGCTACAATTCCTGTCTAATGGCAAAAATCCAAATTCGGACTCGAACATGGTCAAAATTGGATTCCAAAAGTGATCATGAAAATACGTACTATAGTTCGAGGAAATGAATGCGCATCGAGAAACGTGCGCAACAACACTCGCTAGATGAGATACGCACATAAGTAAAAGTTCAAAAGCATGGACAAAAGTACTCACGCAAAAGTGCATTCGCAAAAAGGATCATGAAAACACAAATTACAATCCTAGGACAGTAATACAAATCAACAAACCTGCATAAGCACACTCGCTCAAATGGACATGCACAAACGTACATGTAAAAAACATGCGCAAAAGTGCATTCGCAACAACGCTCTTAAAAACACGAACTACAATACTAGGACTTTAATACGCATCAACAAACAACAGCAAAAACACTAGATAAAAAAGATTCAGTGGAGTGTAGAAATAAAACTCTACATTTACATTTACGTGGATTTTTTTTCGGATTAATTTATATTTCTATATTAATTGGTGGATTTGATATCTTATAGGTACAAATCGAAAATTAGGTTTCCATGAAGCAAAAATGATCAAAGAGTTAGGTAAATAAAATCAAATTAGAAGAGAGAATCCCCCCCGAACATCTTTGGTAGTGTCCACGAAGTCGAGCATAACCTTCGCATCCGGACTCCAAATCAACAGGTTCCGGCGGCATTGGAAAGCTATTTCAGCTGGCTACAATTCGTGTCTCATGGCAAAAATCCGAATTCGGACTCGAACATGGTCAAAATTTGATTCCAAGAGCGATCATGAAAATACGTACTATAGTTCGAGGAAATGAATGTACATCGAGAAACGTGCGCAAAAACACTTGCTAGAAGAGATACGCACATAAGTAAAAGTACAAAAGCTTGCACAAATGTACTCACGCAAAAGTGCATTCGCAAAAAGGATCATGAAAACACAAACTACAACGTAACACCCCACGTTTTCAAAACACTAAATTTACTAACAGTGAAACTCACATCACTTAATAATAGGACTATACAGTGATTATTAGGTGTTAAATTATAGATATCAAATTTTATATGTGACCTTATGTGCGTACATGTTTACGAATGAATTATACATGCATGCTATAACTTGGCATAATTACCATAATACATAATATATATGTATATATGTGTGCCGTATATGTATGTGCCGTATATGTATGTGTGTGTGTTTAGGGGAGGATTATTCAATAATTATAAAAAATGATAATCCTAAGCCTAGCCTAACCCCTACTAAGGGCAATCCCACACTCCACCTCAAGCATGCCTGTTAGAAGGCCAAGAGTCTCCTTCTCCCTCACACACTTCGGCTGCCTCACCCTCTCTCTCCCTTATCTTCCTCTTTTCTTCAAACCACCGAAACCACCATTGTCATCAGCTCCATCAAGCTCGAACCACCCCCCTAAATCAGCAAGATATTTCTCAAACCAAAAGATGAGAATTCCATATCTAACCCTTGCTCTTGAATACTCCAAAAACACTATAAATACACGGTGTCCTTTCACTAGTGAAAACACCTCTCACCTTGAAATCTATACCGTGTCTTTCTCCATCAAAGTAGCTTGGTTGAATCTCCATACTTAAAGAGGTAAGAGCTGCCATTCGAGTTCTAAATCTCTTCCTCCTTCTTCGTTCCTTTTCTTCTTCTAACATTCGGTTTCCTTTGAAGGCCCTCAAGAACCTTCCCTTTCCAACTAGCTTTTGTTTCTTTCTATTTTTGAGGTAAGGAATCGAAATCCTAGCTGCAAATGGAGGTATCAAGTATCAAGAAGAAAATTTGGAAAATAAATTAAAAGACACCCCTCTTTCTTATTTTATGTTGTGCTTGCATTTAAGTGTTTATCTTGGTTATTTCATATAATTTATATCATTGCATGTATGATCAGAGGTCATAAATGGTGGATTCAAGTTGTTTACTTCAAAGAGATTTTGAGTTATTTCAAAAATTGTGGAGAAAATCGATTTGGGCAAAGTTTTGGGGTTGCATGTGTAAATCTGCATATTTTCGGGCCATATCTGTAATTTACGAAAGAGTCAGTTTTATATGGGTTTTTAAAACTATTTTCTAGCTGGTATTGAACGAAAATTTCAGATTTAGGGAAGTTTTATATGAACAAGTGATTTTTGAACTAATAGTGGTCTTGAACGAAGGGATCTAAAGATTTTTGGGGTGAAAAAATGTAATTTCGGAGTTTTTGCATAAATTAACTTTCTAAATTAATTTTCTGCATAGATTGAGTAAAAAAATTCGGATTGTTAAGGGTTTTATATGAAAAAGGGGATTTTTTAATTTTGTGGTGTTGCATGTGTAAATCGAAAGATTTTTGGGCCAAATCCGTAATTTCTGAGAAGTTAGTTTAAGTAGATTTCCAAAAACTGTTTTTCAGCATTTAGTGAAGGACAAATTCAGTTTTTTTTATTATGTTAGCAAGAAAAAGGATTTTTGGAACTTCTATGGGCTTGCATGTGTAGATCTAAGAAAAATTGGGGTGAAAATGCAATTTCTGAAATTTCTGCATAAAATAACTTCCAACTCAGTTTTTGTGCATTTTCCGAAATTTCAGAATCTTCAGGGGTTGAATTTCATAAAAAATGTGGATTTTAAACCTTTAGGTTAATTGCATGTATAAGTCTTGAACTTTGGGGTCAAAACTGTAATTTCCAGAAAATTGAGGGGAGTTGTGCCGAATATTCTAAACCTTCTAAACTGATGTATATTTCTTGATCCTAAATTAATTAGCAAAGAAATTTTGGGGTTATGTAGCTTAAGGAGATCATAGAAATTAAGTAGGTCTTTAATAGTCTTGTGTTGTGATTTAATTGAGTACATATGTGGGTATGCATGCATGAATGCATAACTTGATATATAGTGATAATTGATCTCTTGTGTAATGTGTGATTGTTTGTCACTTGATTGATATTTGTGATGTCTTATGGTGTTTCAAATTCTTTATGGGTTGTTGTGGAATATTGGTATCTTGAGGTACCCAAACGGAATTCTAAATACTTCGACTATGCCACTTTTGAAATTAAGTAAAATAATTTGGGGAGGTTAATGGATTTCTTAGAAAAGATGAGAAAGGATACGGGGGGCCGGTATTCCAACTATAGATACTACAGTTGGGTGGTTTGATTCCACCGAAAACGGGCTCAGAATAATTTTCTTATTGTCTAAGTAGAGAAATTAATTTCTCATCGGATCCGATAAAATGATTTTTTTTTTTTTTAAGTTTACGATTTGTAAATCCAAGATATGTGCTTTATACTTACTTTCAATTTATTTGCATTGAATATAATATGATATACGTAGTAGAACTATATCTTCAAATCTCGGTATCTTTCGAGATCCTTACTGAGCTTTGTTAGCTCATATAGATATTCTCCGTTTGCAGGTATTAGTGGTACTAACTCCACCGGATTGGACTAGTCGACGATTCGAGAAGCCGACTCCGGGATTTTGCTCGTATGGAGGATCTACTTATGATGCTTGTAATTCTATCTTTTGTGTACATTGTCCTTAGGACAATTACTATTTCCGTAGTAGCTCATGTGTATTATTATCTGTGGTAGAGTAGGATAACTATCTCGAATATGGGCCTTCCTTTTGATATTTATGGTCCATGTACAATGTTCGCTATAAGTATTGGCGATATTTTGTTAAACTAATATTTTGTTTATACTATGGACTCTATTATTATGTATTATCATGGTAGCACCTATTCCAGGTTTCATAGAAGGGATGGTAGAATATCTCGGTACATACTCCTCCACCCTACTAAATCCCTTAGACAAATTAATCCGAAGTCACCACATCCTTAAGTTTTAGGTCGTGGAAAATGTTTTTCTTATATCTTTGGGATTTACTTACATACATATATATATATATATATATATATATATATATATATATATATATATATATATATATATATATATATATATATATATATATATATATATACAATCCTAGGACAGTAATTCAAATCAACGAACATGCATAAGCACACTCGCTCAAATGGACATGCACAAACGTACATGTAAAAAACACTCGCAAAAGTGCATTCGCAACAACGTTCTTAAAAACACGAACTACAATACTAGGACTTTAATACGCATCAACAAACAACAGCAAAAACACTAGATAAAAAAGATACAGTGGAGTGTAGAAATAAAACTCTACGTTTACGTTTACGTGGAGTTTTTTTCGGATTAATTTATATTTCTATATTAATTGGTGGATTTGGTATCTTATAGGTACAAATCGATAATTAGGTGTCCAAGAAGCAAAAATGATCAAAGAGTAAGAAAAGAGTTGCAATAAGGAAAATAAAATCAAATTAGAAGAGAGAATCCCCGAACATCTTTGGTAGTGTCCACGAAGTCGAGCATAACCTTCTCATCCGGACTCCAAATGAACTGGTTCCGGCGGCATTGGAAAGCTATTTCAGCTGGCTACAATTCCTGTCTACTGGCAAAAATCCAAATTCGGACTCGAACATGGTCAAAATTGGATTCCAAAAGCGATCATGAAAATACGTACTATAGTTCGAGGAAATGAATGCGCATCGAGAAACGTGCGCAAAAACGCTCGCTAGAAGAGATACGCACATAAGTAAAAGTACAAAAGCATGCACAAAAGTACTCACGCAAAAGTGCATTCGCAAAAAGGATCATGACAACACAAACTACAATCCTAGGACATTAATACAAATCAGCAAACATGCATACGCACACTCGCTCAAATGGACATGCACAAACTTACATGTAAAAAACATGCGCAAAAGTGCATTCACAACAACGTTCTTAAAATCACGAACTACAGAAAAACACACTACATAAACATGATACAGTGGAGTGTAGAAATAAAACTCTACGTTTACGTTTACGTGGATTTTTTTCGGATTAATTTATATTTCTATATTAATTGGTGGATTTGGTATCTTATAGGTAAAAATGGAAAATAAGGTTTACAGGAAGCCAAAATGATCAAAGAGTAAGAAAACAGTTGCAATTAGGAAAATTAAATCAAATTAGAACAGAGAATCCCCGAACCTCTTTGGTAGTGTCCACGAAGTCGAGCAAAACTTTCTCATCCGGACTCCAAATCAACTGGTTCCGGCGGCATTGGAAAGCTATTTCAGCTGGCTACTTCTGTCTAATGGCAAAAATCCAAATTCGGACTCGAACATGGTCAAAATTGGATTCCAAAAGCGATCATGAAAATACGTACTATAGTTCGAGGACATGAATGCGCATCGAGAAACGTGCACAAAAACACTCGCTAGAAGAGATACGCACATAAGTAAAAGTACAAAAGCATGCACAAAATTACTCACGCAAAAGTGCATTCGCAAAATTGATCATGAAAACACAAACTACAATCCTAGGACATTAATACAAATCAACAAACATGCATGTGCACACTCGCTCAAATGGACATGCACAAACGTTCTTGTAAAAAACATGCGCAAAAGTGCATTCGCAACAACGTTCTTAAAAACACGAATTACAATACTAGGACTTAAATACGCATCAACAAACAATAGCAAAAACACTAGATAAAAAAGATACAGTGGAGTGTAGATATAAAACTCTACGTTTACGTTCTCGTGGATTTTTTTTTGGATTAATTTATATTTTATATTAATTGGTGGATTTGGTATCTTTTAGGTACAAATCGAAAATTAGGTTTCCAGGAAGCAAAAATAATCAAAGAGTAAGAAAAGAGTTGCAATTAGGAAAATAAAATCAAATTAGAAGAGAGAATCCCCGAACATCTTTGGTAGTTTCCAGGAAGTCGCGCATAACTTTCTCATCCGGACTCCAAATCAACTGGTTCTGGCGGCATTGGAAAGCTATTTTAGCTGGCTACAATTCCTGTCTAATGGCAAAAATCCAAATTCGGACTCGAACATGGTCAAAACTGGATTCCAAAAGCGATCATGAAAATACGTACTATAGATCGAGGAAATGAATGCGCATCGAGAAACGTACGCAAAAACGCTCGCTAGAAGAGATACTCACATAAGTAAAAGTACAAAAGCATGCACAACAATACTCACGCAAAAGTGCATTCGCAAGAAGGATCATGAAAACACAAACTACAATGCTAGGACAATAATACAAATCAACAAACATGCATAAGCACACTCGCTCAAATGGACATGCACAAACGTACATGTAAAAAACATGCGCAAAAGTGCATTCACAACAACGTCCTTAAAAACACGAACTACAATACTAGGACTGTAATACGCATCAACAAACAACAGCAAAAACACTAGATGAAAAAGATATAGTGGAGTGTAGAAATAAAACTCTACGTTTACGTTTACGTGGATTTTTTTCCGGATTAATTTATATCTCTATATTAATAGGTGGATTCGGTATCTTATAGGTACAAATCGAAAATTAGGTGTCCAAGAAGCAAAAATGATCAAAGAGTAAGAAAAGAGTTGCAATAAGGAAAATAAAATCAAATTAGAAGAGAGAATCCCCGAACATCTTTGGTAGTGTCCACGAAGTCGAGCATAACCTTCTCATCCGGACTCCAAATCAACTTGTTTCGGCGGCATTGGAAAGCTATTTCCGCTGGCTACAATTCCTGTCTAATGGCAAAAATCCAAATTCGGACTCGAACATGGTCAAAATTTGATTCCAAAAGCGATCATGAAAATACGTACTATAGTTCGAGGAAATGAATGCGCATCGAGAAACGTGCGCAAAAACACTCGCTAGAAGAGATACGCACATAAGAAAAAGTACAAAAGCATGCACAAAAGTACTCACGCAAAAGTGCATTCGCAAAAAGGATCATGAAAACACAAACTACAATCCTAGGACATTAATACAAATCAACAAAAATGCATAAGCACACTCGCTCAAATGGACATGCACAAACGTACATGTAAAAAACATGCGCAAAAGTGCATTCGCAACAACGTTCTTAAAAACACGAACTACAATACTAGGACTTTAATACGCATCAACAAACAACAGCAAAAACACTAGATAAAAAAGATATAGTGGAGTGTAGAAATAAAACTCTACGTTTACGTTTACGTGGATTTTTTTTCGGATTAATTTATATTTCTATATTAATTGGTGGATTTGGTATCTTATAGGTACAAATCAAAAATTAGGTGTCCAGGAAGCCAAAATGATCAAAGAGTAAGAAAAGAGTTGCAATTAGAAAAATAAAATCAAATTATAAGAGAGAATCCCCGAACCTCTTTGGTAGTGCCCACGAAGTCGAGCATAACTTTCTCATCTGGACTCCAAGTGGCTACGATTCCTATCTAATGGCAAAAATCCAAATTCAGACTCCATGGTCAAAATTGGATTCCAAAAGCGATCATGAAAATAGTTACTATAGTTCGAGGAAATGAATGCGCATCGAGAAACGTGCACAAAAACACTCGCTAGAAGAGATACGCACATAAGTAAAAGTACAAAATCATGCACAAAATTACTCACGCAAAAGTGCATTCGCAAAATTGATCATGAAAACACAAACTACAATCCTAGGACATTAATACAAATCAACAAACATGCATGTGCACACTCGCTCAAATGGACATGCACAAATGTACATGTAAAAAACATGCGCAAAAGTGCATTCGCAACAACGTTCTTAAAAGCACGAACTACAGTACTAGGACTTTAATACGCATCAACAAACAACAGCAACAACACTAGATAAAAAAGATATAGTGGAGTGTAGAAATAAAACTCTACGTTTACGTTTCCGTGGATTTTTTCGGATTAATTTATATTTCTATATTAATTGGTGGATTTTGTATCTTATAGGTACAAATCGAAAATTAGGTGTCCAAGAAGCAAAAATGATCAAAGAGTAAGAAAAGAGTTGCAATAAGGAAAATAAAATCAAATTAGAAGAGATGATACGAACCCCGTAGAACTTGTTACGAGACCCTAATACCTTATGCGGAAGCAAGATCGAAGACATCCAAAAACAATATTCAAAGGGTGGAACCGCGACCCGTTGTCTATAAAGAGGCAAGAACCTTGGTATGTGAAGACGCCACAATCGATTGTGAAAGATCGATTGATAAGTCGGGGTGGACAAACGGAATCCACCGATATGTTCGAAGAGTTCTTAAAGAACCAAAGAGAATAATCTCATAACTTTATTCAAAATTCGTCCTATAAAATAAGCCAAATTGGCAACCTATTTATAAGTGCTAAAAAGACTCCTTTTTCACAAGGAAAAGGACTCCTACCTAAACTATAATAAGGAAATAAATAAATAAGCAAATCCTAGCCATAAAAGACTCTAAAATAATAAAAACATAATAAAAACTAAATTAAAATCGTGCATAATTAAATAAGATAACTTGATCTTCAAGTCGACTTCTCGATCACCCTTCTTAACTCACGACATTGGGCTGTGAACGTGCATGCAATTAAAGCACAATTTCGACACTGTTCCAGTTCGAATATCTCTTCGTTCCAAACATGAAAGTTGTATATCTTTCAGTTAGCTTTCTGAATCATTTTGAATCAGCTCAATTGGACTTCGAATGCGAGAGTTATAACTCGAATGGTAAACTCTGCCAGAATAGGCGAGAATCTCGGATGCATGGAATTCGACTTGTCCAACGACTTCTTCTCTTTCTTTTCTTCCAATTCCAAACCACGGACTCTTCAATGGTCTTATTCAACCCTTTACTCTCCAAGGACAGCTCGAATAATGTCTTTAAACTCGTACGCTTTCGCGTCTTCCAATTCTTCGTCATGGAGCATCTCTGGATCGTATCATTCTCCCCCTCTTTAAAAGGATTCGTCCTTGAATCCGGACAAATATCACAATGAGTATAAACACAATCGATCTCATAATCGATCTCTCTATTTGGTAGCAAACTTACACATCTCTGCACCACATCGCAGAACACACCATCTTGCTGCCATTGAAATGTGTACGAACATGGATATTTTGTAGCTCGAAGTCCCAATGCATCCAACCTCTGTATAGAGAATGAATGAAGCATCTCTCTAGGCACCGCCATCTCATCAACATGCACATTGTAAGTTTGTAATTTCTTTAGCTCGGCGTTAACTTCGTTGCATGGCTGGCTCATATCATTCTCCACCTCTTCAAAAGGATTCGTCCTCGAATCCGAATCTTCTTTTTCTTCAAGTGGTGGGGCGGTTTTGCACTTTTCATTCTCCTCGGGCTGCAACTCAATATTCTCATGTACTTCTTCCTCAACTAGCGCATCAATAACTCCCAAATATGTTTGAGTGTTCTCCTTCTCAAAAGCTTGACGAGTATCTTCCTTTCCATGTGACGATAAAGAATCACCCTTTCCCTTCAATTCCTCATGGTCCGACCGCAAATTCATGAATGGCTTATCCAAACAATGTGAAGCGACATGACCAAAACCCAAACACCAAAAACATTTAGTATCATGAATTGAATGAGATTGAGAAGAATAATAACCTCTTTCTTTAGTCTCATATGGAGGATCGAACGTGGCCTCTCTCGGTATTGATTCCCTATATCGGTTTGAGGAAGAACTCCACCGTGATTTTTGACTCGGCGATCTCCTTTCTTTTAGCTCAGTAGCATAGGATGAATGAACTGAGTACTTACTTGATCTAGGATAAGCATCTAACTCTCGCTCGTAATAATCGGAATAACCTCGTCTTGGTCGATCGAACTGAGCCCCTCGCCGCAAATAAGCATCTCTTGGTGTTGCAGAAGTCACACCATATCTTCCATCACGATAAACCTCCTTATCACGATGAGGCAGAACCGGTTGGTGAACATCACGTTGTAGGTATGACCCTCGAACATGTTGATCTTTGTTTAGTTCCTTTAGTTGGGTAATAATTCCTTCCATCCGATCTTGGAGTTCCTGGAAGCGTTTATCCATTGGCGACATCTTACGCTGCTTAATTGTTTCTCCTTTATAAACGGCATTCTCGGACATAATGAAAACAATTTTTTTTTTGTTCACACTTATAAACCCTAACTTGGGCTGTAAGGAACTCTAATAAACAAGAACAAAATTCGACTGTTTTTTTTTTTTTTTTTTTTTTTTTTTTTTTTTTTGGACACGAACAAACCCTAACTTGGCTGAAAAGAAATCTAAACAAAAAATAAAATTCGAATTTTTTGTATATATTTTTTTTAAAGAAGACTCTAAATAACACAACTCAAGAAAAGATGAGATATACTAGAAGACACAACAAAAAATAAAGATAGGTGAAACCTGTTTTGGATGTTGGCTCTGATACCAACTGATACGAACCCCGTAGAACTTGTTACGAGACCCTAATACCTTATGCGGAAGCAAGATCGAAGACATCCAAAAACAAGATTCAAAGGGTGGAACCGCGACCCGTTGCCTATAAAGAGGCAAGAACCTTGGTATGTGAAGACGCCACAATCGATTGATAGGTCGGGGTGAACAAACGGAATCCACCGATATGTTCGAAGAGTTCTTAAAGAACCAAAGAGAATAATCTCATAACTTTATTCAAAATTCGTCCTATAAAATAAGCCAAATTGGCAACCTATTTATAAGTGCTAAAAAGACTCTTTTTTCACAAGGAAAAGGACTCCTACCTAAACTATAATAAGGAAATAAATAAATAAGCAAATCCTAGCCATAAATGACTCTAAAACAATAAAAACATAATAAAACCTAAATTAAAATCGTGCATAATTAAATAAGATAACTTGATCTTCAAGTCGACTTCTCGATCACCCTTCTTAACTCGCGACATTGGGCTGTGAACGTGCATGCAATTAAAGCACAATTTCGACACTGTTCTAGTTCCAATATCTCTTCGTTCCAAACATGAAAGTTGTAGATCTTTCAGTTAGCTTTCTGAATCATTTTGAATCAGCTCAATTGGACTTCGGATGCGAGATTTATAACTCGAATGGTAAACTCTGCCAGAATAGGCGAGAATCTCGGATGCATGGAATTCGACTTGTCCAACGACTTCTTCTCTTTCTTTTCTTCCAATTCCAAACCACGGACTCTTCAATGGTCTTATTCAACCCTTTACTCTCCAAGGACAGCTCGAATAATGTCTTTAAACTCGTACGCTTTCGCGTCTTCCAATTCTTCGTCATGGAGTGTCTCTGGATCGTATCAAGAGAGAATCCCCGAACATCTTTGGTAGTGTCCACGAAGTCGAGCATAAGTTTCTCATCCGGACTCCAAATCAACAGGTTCCGGCGGCATTGGAAAGCTATTTCAGCTGGCTACAATTCCTGTCTAATGGCAAAAATCCAAATTCGGAATCCATGGTCAAAATTGGATTCCAAAAGCGATCATGAAAATAGTTACTATAGTTCGAGGAAATGAATGTGCATCGAGAAACGTGCGCAAAAACGCTCGCTAGAAGAGATACGCACATAAGTAAAAGTACAAAAGCATGCACAAAAGTACTCACGCAAAAGTGCATTCGCAAAAAGGATCATGACAACACAAACTACAATCCTAGAACATTAATACAAATCAAGAAACATGCATCGCACACTCGCTCAAATGGACATGCACAAACGTACATGTAAAAAACATTCGCAAAAGTGCATTCGCAACAACATTCTTAAAAACACGAACTACAGTACTAGGACTTTAATACGCATCAACAAACAACAGCAAAAACACTAGATAAAAAAGATACAGTGGGGTGTAGAAATAAAACTCTACGTTTACGTTTATGAGGATTTTTTTTCGGATTCATTTATATTTCTATATTAATTGGTGGATTTGGTATCTTATAGGTACAAATCGAAATTTAGGTTTCCAGGAAGCAAAAATGATCAACGAGTAAGAAAAGATATGCAATTAGGAAAATAAAATCAAATTAGAAGAGAGAATCCCCCCCCGAACATCTTTTGTAGTGTCCACGAAGTCGAGCATAACCTTCTCATCCGGACTCCAAATCAACAGGTTCCGGCGGCATTGGAAAACACGAACTACAGTACTAGGACTTTAATACGCATCAACAAACAACATCAAAAACACTAGATAAAAAAGATACAGTGGAGTGTAGAAATAAAACTCTACGTTTACATTTACGTGGATTTTTTTTCGGAATCATTTATATTTCTATATTAATTGGTGGATTTGGTATCTTGTAGGTACAAATCGAAATTTAGGTTTCCAGGAAGCAAAAATGATCAAAGAGTAAGAAAAGAGATGCAATTAGGAAAATAAAATCAAATAAGAAGAGAGAATCCCCCACGAACATCTTTTGTAGTGTCCACGAAGTCGAGCATAACCTTCTCATCCGAACTCCAAATCAACAGGTTCCGGCGGCATTGGAAAGCTATTTCAGCTGGCTACAATTCCTGTCTCATGGCAAAAATCCGAATTCGGACTCGAACATGGTCAAAATTTGATTCCAAAAGCGATCATGAAAATACGTACTATAGTTCGAGGAAATGAATGCACATCGAGAAACGTGCGCAAAAACACTCGCTAGAAGAGATACGCACATAAGTAAAAGTTCAAAAGCATGCACAAAAGTACTCACGCAAAAGTGCATTCGCAAAAAGGATCATGAAAACACAAACTACAATCCTAGGACAGTAATACAAATCAACAAACATGCATAAGCACACTCGCTCAAATGGACATGCACAAATGTACAAGTAAAAAACATGCGCAAAAGTGCATTCGCAACACTGTTATTAAAAACAAGAACTAAAGTACTAGGACTTTAATACGCATCAACAAACAACAACAACAACACTAGATAAAAAAGATATAGCGGAGTGTAGAAATAAAACACTACGTTTACGTTTACGTTTACGTGGATTTTTTCGGATTAATTTATATTTCTATATTAATTGGTGGATTTGGTATCTTATAGGTACAAATCGAAAAGTAGGCGTCCAAGAAGCAAAAACGATCAAAGAGTAAGAAAAGAGTTGCAATAAGGAAAATAAAATCAAATTAGAAGAGAGAATCCCCGAACATCTTTGGTAGTGTCCACGAAGTCGAGCATAAGTTTCTCATCCGGACTCCAAATCAACTGGTTCCGGCGGCATTGGAAAGCTATTTCAGCTGGCTACAATTCCTGTCTAATGGCCAAAATCAAAATTAGGACTCCATGGTCAAAATTGGATTCTAAAAGCGATCATGAAAATAGTTACTATAATTCGAGGAAATGAATGCGCATCGAGAAACGTGCGCAAAAACGCTCGCTAGAAGAGATACGCACATAAGTAAAAGTACAATAGCATGCACAAAAGTACTCACGCAAAAGTGCATTCGCAAAAAGGATCATTACAACACAAACTACAATCCTAGGACATTAATACAAATCAAGAAACATGCATACGCACACTCGCTCAAATGGACTTGGACAAATGTACATGTAAAAAACATGCGCAAAAGTGCATTCGCAACAACATTCTTAAAAACACGAACTACAGTACTAGGTTTTTAATACGCATCAACAAACAACAGCAAAAACACTAGATAAAAAAGATACAGTGGAGTGTAGAAATAAAACTCTACGTTTACGTTTACGTGGATTTTTTTTCGGATTAATTTATATTTCTATATTAATTAGTGGATTTCGTATCTTATAGGTACAAATCGAATATTAGGTGTCCAGGAAGCAAAAATGATCAAAGAGTAAGAAAAGAGTTGCAATAAGGAAAATAAAATCAAATTAGAAGAGAGAATCCCCGAACATCTTTGGTAGTGTCCACGAAGTCGAGCATAACCTTCTCATCCGGACTCCAAATCAACTGGTTCCGGCGGCATTGGAAAGCTATTTCAGCTGGCTACAATTCCTGTCTCATGGCAAAAATCCAAATCGGACTCGAACATGGTCAAAATTTGATTCCAAAAGCGATCATGAAAATACGTACTATAGTTCGAGGAAATGAATGCACATCGAGAAACGTGCGCAAAAACACTCGCTAGAAGAGATACGCACATAAGTAAAAGTTCAAAAGCATGCACAAAAGTACTCACGCAAAAGTGCATTCGCAAAAAGGATCATGAAAGCACAAACTACAATCCTAGGACAGTAATACAAATCAACAAACATGCATAAGCACACTCGCTCAAATGGACATGCACAGACGTACATGTAAAAAACATGCGCAAAAGTGCATTCGCAACACTGTTATTAAAAACAGGAACTAAAGTACTAGGACTTTAATACGCATCAACAAACAACAACAACAACACTAGATAAAAAAGATATAGCGGAGTGTAGAAATAAAACACTACGTTTACGTTTACGTGGATTTTTTCGGATTAAATTATATTTCTATATTAATTGGTGGATTTGGTATCTTATAGGTACAAATCGAAAATTAGGTGTCCAAGAAGCAAAAATGATCAAAGAGTAAGAAAAGAGTTGCAATAAGGAAAATAAAATCAAATTAGAAGAGATGATCCCCGAACATCTTTGGTAGTGTCCACAAAGTC
>NW_012194234.1:29799-58234 GCF_000504015.1 Erythranthe guttata | reverse complement strand
TTTTTGGGCCCCTTTTCTTAGAGAATTGTTTAAAAAAATTATTTCCCCTGGGTGGGACCTTTTAAAAAAAATTGGCCCCCACCCCCCCCCCCCCCCCCCCCAAATCAAATTTCATGGTTCCGCCCCTGCTCGAAACAGTTGGGTCGAGAGGCTTTTCGTGAAGCTATCAGCATAATTGTAGGCGAATGGGACATGGAGGACTCGAAAGTGTCCCAAAGCAACTTTATCGCGGATAAATTGGATATCAATTTCCACATGTTTCGTGCGAGAGTGTTGAATATGATTGTTGGATATGTAGACGATACTGACGTTGTCATGATAAACGATGGTGGCTTTCAGAGGAGGTTAGAGCAACTCAAAAAGGAGACTTTGTAACCATGTTGTTTCGGTGACGGCATTTGCGACAACTCGATATTCATCCTCTGGACTAGACCAAGAAGTAGTGACCTCCCGTTTGGAAGACCAAGAGATGAGGTTGTTGCCGAGGAAGACGCAATAGCCTGATGTCGAACGACGAGTGTCAGGGCATCCATCCCAATCGGCGTCGGAGTAAGCGACAAGAAATAAGTCCGGAGTAGATGAAAGGAGAAGACCGTGGTCGAGAGTGCCACGAGTGTAGCGAAGGATATGCTTGAGAGCAGCCGTATGTGGTTCCCTCGGATCATGCATAAATAAACAAACTTGGGTCAAACCGTCAAATATTATATCTTATTTTTTATAGCACAGTTTTCTTATTTTATATTTTCTTTTATCATTTATTTTGTTTATCTCGGTACTTAAATCAAATGGAATTGATATTGTCTTTAATTTTTTTAGATTATAACATATTATGTATCAACTATTCAAAGTTTTCGTTCGATTTTTTATCTAAAACATATTTTCATTTTTTATATTACCCCTATGCATCGCATTAGTTTGATTTACATGATCAACGTATTTTAGTCATTAAAAAAATTGGACTTAGAATTGATCCCTGTGCATTGCACACGGTGAGTTACTAGTTAATTTACTATTTTCTAGTTTGCTCCATATTATCCTTGAATTATTTATTAATTTCAAACATCAAACTTCATTAACAAGTGGTGTAATTAATAACGAGAAAATTAGTGAGAATGGTTTTTTTTATCTTGTTATGTATCTTTTTAATTCATTTATATTTATTAAATTTTTTGATAACGTTTATGTTGAAGCCTAAAATTATAATTAATTTGAAAGAGATTGAGCCATTTATGAAAATAGATCATTGTTATACATTTCGTTTTGATGAAGATAATTAACTAAGAATGTATTATCTTATTAAAAAAAAAAATTGAGGCGGACATTAGATATGCATTTAAGGAGTTATTTTCAATTTTTGGGGAAATGTGTTTTGAGAAAATAATTAGAGAATGAAAGTAATGTATGTTTATAAGTTAAAATGAGACAAGATAAACTGTAGCGATCAAATCTTGTTTAAGGGTGTTAGGAAAATGTATTGTACAAGAAGAATTTGAAAAATAAAGTGATGTTTGTTTATTTTTTAATACAAATAGCTTTGACTGTAGTAGTCAACTCTTTTTATTGTGGCAGTTAGAAGGCGAGATAAATATTAGAAGTTATTTCGAGAATTATTTTTGAAAAGCTTGTAACAAACACAAAATTAGCTTCGCGAAAAGAATTAAAATGAGATGAAAATGTAACCAAAGATTGCCTAAGAATGGACGATATCTAAGAAATATGCGTAATTATAATTTATTGGCCAAACAACTTTGGAGGGTTCTCACGCTATCGGACCTACTTCTTTCTCAAGTCATTAAGACTCGGTACTACCCTGCCGGGGACATCTTTCGAGCGGTGTATGATTCTTGGCCTTCTGCAACTTGGCGTAGCATGCTCAAATCTAGACCATGTTTGGTTGAAGGATTGCGTAAACGAATTGGGGATGGTATGGACAGGTCTATTTGGGCAAACCCTTGGCTTAGAGATGATGGCAATTTCTGTATAATGACTCGTCGGCCCTTAGTTTCCCCTTTTTTAAATAAAGTCTTCGATCTTATTGATCAAACTTCTCACTCATGGAATTCAAATCTTATTGAATCGGTGTTCTAGCCAGTCGATCATGGACGAATCCTGGAAATCCTGATTGGTAGTTGTTTCATAAAGGATGTTAAGTCGGGTGTGGCATCTTTCCTAAAATGGCAACGTCACCCGTATGATCGTGCTACCACAATCTCGTCATACACAACCTTTTATTGAGGGAAGAAAGCGGGGTTACGGGAGCCTCGAGCAACTGCCAACTACGAAGGTGGCGGGCCCTTTGGGGTTTACCAATTCCGCCGAAAATCCGCAACTTCCTCTGGCGACCGTACTCAGAGATACTACCAACCGGAGCTGAGATTTTCCATCGTCGAATCATCACTACCTCGGTCTGCACTGGTTGTGGGTTCCACATAGAAACATTTCTTCATGCGGTTCTGGATTGCATCATGATACAAAGTATTTGGAGCTCGACACCTTTCATCTCACATCAATCGGGATCGCATTCGTCACTATGGCAATGGCTGGACTGCTTGCGGCTCACTCTCTCAGATGACAATTTTCTGGTGGCCATTGTTGTTGTGTAGAAGCTAGAGAGATGTGTAACAAGGAGCTGCATTGTGAAGAGTCCATAAAGGTTGAAGAATTAGTTGGATGGGGCCAGTGATACACGGATTGTTATAGACAGGCTCAGATCGTTTTTTCCGGGGGAGCCGAAGAATCATCAGCGAATTTGGAAGCCGCTCGATGAGGGCTTGATCAAAGTTAGTTTCGACGTGGCGATTCTGAGTGGGGAGGATTACTACTCAGTGGCTATGGTTGCTCGATCGGAATGTTGAATGACCATCTCAACCAAAAGAGTAATCTTTTAGTGAAATGTATCATTTAATATTAATATCTGCAATATGGAATTGGAACGGTACGTGTCTCTGGTGGGCTGTTCGGAAGTACAAGGGACACCCCAAAGTTGTAGAGTGTGAAGCACGCACAAGTGACCTTTGAAGCGATGAATCAAGCTCGATCTCAAGAATGGCATTCAATTATTTTGAAAGGGGTGATAGTCTATCTTCTTTTGGTACTTCTTTTCTTTTTGCAATTTCTCTTTTGTAAAGGATTCTGGAAACCATTTGGCTCAAAATTTAGCTTCTTATGCTTGTAATGAAGGACATATCCTCCCACCTCGTTTGGCTACTTATGCTTTATAGAAATTTCGACTTCTAAAAAAAAATAACAAAATGAAAGACTATGTCTTGGTATTTTTTGGATGTGAGAGTTTTTTTAGCAATTTCGCTACTTTTCAATTAATAAAAAACACCAAACAGAAAATACAATAACATGTTTACTGTTGAATAATCCCAAAATATATTTCATTTGCCTTTTCGTTTAGTTGCTACATACATAGTAAAGTTTATACACAATCATACACATAGGTAATGAGGAAACCTCCTTTAGCTTAATACTTTAATTTACTTTTGTGGGAAGTTGTTTTGAAAATAATCTATATAAAAGATGAATACATCACTCGAATGCTTGATGTTAGAGTATATTATAGGGTAAATAGCACTTAACCCCCCTGTGGTTTCCACGTTGTGCACTTTACCCCCCTCTGATATCAATTTGGTCATTTTACCCCCTTGTGGTTGACAAGTTGTAGCGGCCGTTTGATATACCGTTAAAGTTAACAGAAAAGGTTAAGTATCTGAACTACCCCATTATATTTCTTTTTATAAATAAATAAAAATTCAATTGGATTAAATTAGAAATAACACAAATTTGTAGGACTAAAGTACCATTATCAGAATTGCTTCTTCTCCTCCCCTTCAAATCCTCTTGAACTGTTCGAGACCCATTCAACAAAATAACATTCCAAGAAAACTCAGAAAATTACATACAAGAAACAGAGGAAAAAGCCCAAAGATTTCATGTCAAAAACCACTGTTCGAGTTTTTTTTTCTTCTCGGGCGAACATCTCAGATTCCTAGGGTTTGGTGAGCTTGGCCGAGAGAGAATCGAAGACTGCTAATGAAGAGAAGATTCAGAGGAGGTTGTCGGAACATGGGCTGGAAATGCTCGGTAAATTAATGAGCAGAATGAGGTGAAGGCGGCGGTGGTGGGGCCGGCGGCGGCGGTGCTGTTTCAGGGGCTGTCTTTTTTGGTGGAGGGGTTGAATTTGATTTGGGAGCAAGTCAGCTATTATTATTTTTTTTTAATTTTTTCGTTTTGTATTTTTTATTAGGCAATCAGCCATTATTTAAACCTTATTTGTAACTGATTTTTTAGGGATTTTCTTTCTAAATTTTTAATTGATTTATTATCTATATATATATAAAATATAATTTTATTTTTTAGCATTAGTTGTAAATTTGTTTTCGTCCCACAGCCCATAACATAGCAGATGATGATTATTAGCTGTAAAAGAGTTCATATATGTATTTAAACAGTAATTAATCTAAAATTAAAAAAATTATGTAGTATAGAATTTAAAAAATCTATTTTGTTTTTTTAATTAAAAGAAAAATGAGAGATTGGTGTAGGGGTTTTTATTGAAGGAAAAGGGGCAATATAGATATTATCAGAAATTTTAGCTTGCAAAACCATCAACCACTCCAATTTTGGGCGAGTGAGATACACTTGCCATTAACTTTAACGGATTATTAGACGGCCGCTACAAACTGTCAACCACAAGGGGGTAAAATGACCAAATTGATATCAGAGGGGGGTAAAGTGCACAATGTGGAAACCACAGGGGGGTTAAGTGCTATTTACCCTATATTATATTATATTATGGGAATTTTGTACATAAGTCCCTAATCAAGCATCTTTATTATTCTAGGTTTAGGGGCTATATATTTTTCACTAATAAGCCCATCCCTTTAATATTAATTATAAATAAAGGAAGGAAAAATTCATGTATATGACAAAATTACCTCAAACCTTTTACACCAAATTCTTAATTGTAACCCTAATTTAATCAATTTTGACCTTTTTTTTTCAAAAACTTTTATTTTCCAATTTTTTTTTTTTTTGCCGTCGGATTCCGACATTGACTTTCCAATTTTTTTTTCTAGTTTGTTTTTTCCGCCGCGGGATTCCGACGTTGACCGCCGCGCCGGTCTCCGGCGTTGATTTTTTTTTTTGGTCTGTTTTTTCCGCGGCCAGATTCCGGCGTTGACTTCTTTTAGTGTGTGTTTTTTTTTTCGTCCGCCGCTAAACATTGACCGTAATTGTGTTGTCATTAACGGTAATTATACTGCCACCAAAGTTGTAAAAAGCGGTAATCGGGTCGGAGGCGGTCTGGGACCGACTCACGATTAATTGGTGCGGCGGTGATTAATCGGTGATAAATCGGAAATAAATCGGTTTTTTAAATTAATAAAATATATTTCTAGATATTATTTATAAATACTCAAAACATATATAAAAAGATATTAGGCAAATTGGAATGTATTAGGGCTTGTGAAATGGAAAGGACAAAAAAAAAAAAAAAAAAAAAAAAAAAAAAAAAAAAAAAAAAACCAAAAACCAAAAACAAAAACAAAACGTTGCACAACTTTGCACAACTTATTGAGTTCAAGTGGGGTGAAAAAACAAATTTCCCTTTTATTGAGTTAAGTTGGTTAGGAGTAAGCAAGTCAGACCCATCAACCCATTGAATCCTTCAAATCTGATAAAAATTGTCCTGCTAGGACAACACGGATAGATTCATTAATAGAATTGGGTCCTGTATGGTGAAGATCCGCGGGTTTGAATAGAAAACTAGTTCAATTTTTTAAAGCGATTTTTGTGCATAAGTTCCCATCCAAACATCTTTATTATTCTAGGTTTAGGGGTTATATTTCTTTCACCAATAAGCCCATCCCTTTAATATTTCTTATAAATAAAGGAAACATTCATGTATATGTCAATATTACCCTCAACCATTTATACCCAATTCTTAATTGTAACCCCAATTTCATTAATTTTGTCAACAAAAATCGAATATTGACCACAAAAATTCAATTTTGACTTATTTTTTTGGCATACTTTAATATGCTCCAATTTCATCATTAACTTAATTTAATCTTAATTTGACCCCAAATTTCACAAATTATTCAATTTTGACCCAAAACTTTATTTTTTTCAAAAAAAATTTTTTTGCCTCCGGAGACCGGCGTTGACTTTTCAATTTTTTTTCCCTCTTTCTATCGGATTTTTTCGCCGGTTTCCGGCGTAAACTTTTTTTTTTTTTTTTTACGTCCGCCGCTAAACGTTGACCGTAATTGTGCTGTCACTGACAGTAAATTAACGTAAATATACTGTCAATGAAAGTTAATTAACGTAATTGTACTGTCGTTGACAATACATTTATGTAATTGTTCTGCCGTTGACGGTAAATTAACATAATATTATTATTTTTTATTTTTTGTTATTTTTTTTATTTTGTTTGATTTGTTGACAAGTCAACGTAATTATATTACTGTCGTTGACAGTAAAATAACTGTAAACACAATAATATTACTGTCAACAACATCAATATTATTATTTTTTTGGGTTTTTTTGTTTTGTTTGAGCTATTCACGGAGTAACGTAATAATATTACTGTCTATTATTGTAATATTATTGTAAACACAATAATATTACTGTGGTTGATGGTAATATTACTGTTGTTATAGTAATATTGCTGTCAACCATATCAATATTATTATTTTGTTTGGATTTTTTTGTTTGTTTTAGTTATTCAAGGAGTAACGTAATAATATTGCTGTCTATTATTGTAATATTACTGTGGTTGACGGTAATATTACTGTTGTTATAGTAATATTACTGTCACTCACAGTAATATTAATTATTTTGGCTTTTATTACGATTACATTTGTTGAACAATCAATATATTAATATTACTCTATTACACAATAATAATGACTTTTGTTGTGTTAATATTACTATGTTAGAGATTAATATAGCAATATTACTTTGTTAAATTGTAGTATAGTTAATTTTATTGTGTTTAACAGTAAAAAACAAGAAAGTTTGTTTATACTCTCCAAGCTTATTTGTTGTTGGTAAATTAAAAAACGAGCTTTGATTCCCTGATAATTATGCGTGGTGTACATTAATCGATGATTATTTTTTGTCGAATTGCAATGGTTTGATCGATTTAGGATAAAATTTCTGGAAATTGAAATTGCAGAAGTGGAATTAGCGTGTACAATCAGATTTTTTTTGCAAAAGTCTGCATATTCAGACCGATTTTTTTGCAAAATTGTTGCATTTGATGCCGATTTTTCGGCTTAATTCCACTTTGCACCCTTGAATATACCATTTTGGCACTTTGCACCCTCGAAAAATAATTAATAGCACTTTGCACCCTCAAAACACAATAAATCATTCACAATGCACCCCCAATTGATTATTAAAGGCATTTTTATTTTTCATTGGTGTTTTTTCTTTTGGGGTACAAAATAAAAAAAAAATTGTTGTTTTCTTGAACCTCAAACCTAATTTCGAGCGGACAAAGTGCGAAAAAATAAAAATTACACCGGATTATTTAAAAAAAACTACATTATCTTACAAAAGAAAAATAAAAAAAATAATCTTTTATCACTAAATTATTCGATTGTGGATCTTTTATGTCACTGTTTGTAAAATATTAGGTGAAAATATTTGGAAGAAAAAATAATTTTCAGATAACTTGATAACGTAATAGCTGAATGATTTTTTTTTCGTAAAATATTTTATTTTGATAAAACAATATAATTTTTAAATATGTTGATGGAATGTATTTTTATTTTTGAACTTTATAGTTTCAAAATGATTGATGAATAAAAAAAATATTTGACATTTGGCATCCTAAAAAAATATCACTACAAATATTAAATTTATATTTTTTAGCTTTAAAAAATCATTTGGGGTGCATTATGCATGATTTATTGTATTTCGAGGGTGCAAAGTGCTATTAATTTATTTCGAGGGTGCAAAGTGCCAAAATGGTATATTTCAAGGGTGCAAAGTGGAATTAAGCCCGATTTTTCTTACTAATTAAGTCTGAATATGTTGACTTTTTCAAAAAAAAAAAAGGCGTTATAATGCCAATTTGTTACTGTTTTTTTTTCCTTATGATGATTTATTAGTTTAATATTTTATTTTTATTTTTATGGCGGTGGAACCTCAACCTCCTTATCTACCACAGACCTCCTCAAATTGCAAACGAAATGAAATTGCTCAAAAGAGCAAGGCCGCTGACAAACCAAAAAACATTGTGCCCCTTTTAATCCCTCTGGTCGACGCACTCGGACCGATAAGGCTTCACAGACAACTACAACGGTCCCCGTACCGGCTTTACCTGCCCCACCGGCCTCTTCAACCGTTGAAGTTGGTGCTACGAGTAGCCAACCGAACGTATCCACAAGGTCCAAAAATGTCGGAGTTGATCCCGAACTTCAAGGATCACATTTCTTACCGTACTTTTTTTCTGGAGACGAACGCGAAGACTTTAGAACCCATGACCACACGATGAAGTTGGTTACTTGGGTTTGCGCTCCATTTATTTCTGAGGTTGTCTCGAGGGCCGATTTGATGCTACTTGTGTCTTCCTCATACAATGCTATAGATTGAGTTCTGTTGGGGGCATTTGTGAAAAGATGGCATCTCACCACATGCACGTTTCATTTGCCGGTTGGGGAGATGACCATCACTCTCAATGATGTGACTTGTGAGTTCACTAATAGGGATTCTGGTTGTTGGACGTGCAGTAGCTTCAAGTGATTGCTACAGTCTAATACATGGGGAAAGACGTATGTTGCAAAAATGTGTAGCCTGATTCGAAGTCGGTGGGAGCTGGGGAGAGGTCTGTGAAATTGGAATGGTTGTTACATCGGACATTCGGCAAGATTACCGTGAGGGACAACGACGAGAAGAGGTTATAAGCTACGAGGGATTATTTTTCGTATCTCTTGGGTTGCACCATTTTCATCGACAACACGGGCTCATTGGTTAGCATTGAGTGTTTGAAGTTTCTCGAGAATGTGGTCCCTATTGTCGAGTATGCTTGGGGAACAGCTTGTTTATGATTTTTATACCGTGCATTGTCAAAAGCATCGAAAGTTACAATGGCGCAACTGAGCGGATACTTGACTCTCTTTCAGGCGTGGATTTACGAGCATTTTCCGTCCTTCACTCTCACATTTTGGCCACAATTTGATGGGTACTTGGCCAACCGATGGGTGTACCCGAAGAAATCGCCGACAAATGTTGAACGAGCACGACATCTGCGTTTAATGTTAGCCGAGTTGAAACCGAATGAGCTAAATTGTCAAATTTTGTAAATAAATTTCTTTTTTCAAAGTCTTAAGGATTTAATTGTAAACTTATCCGCGTATGTTATAAGGGATCCATATTTCAAAGTTCGTGACCGTTTCCTGATGCCCGAAGCGTTGTGGTTCAGTGGAATGTTATGTTACTTAGACTTCCTGCAGCCATACCATCCAGACAGAGACAAGGTCCTGCGCTAGTTCGGCCGGGTCAAACTTATACCAGACCGTCCCTACATGTCCGAATCTATGGCGAAAAAATACAGGTTATATGATAATTCTCAAGCGGCATTTGTCCCGTTCTACAATCGGTTATCCAATCGATGGGAGAAGTTTTGCTTGGATGCGGTAGCGAGATCGACTCCGGTATTTAATGGGAAGCCCAATACGTCTTCTGCGTATATGGATTGGTTTATAGAGCCACCCTCATTCGCCTGAGTGCCGCTCAGGCATCCCGACCACTAGACGATGATCCAGAGCAGCTCGACAACCGCAGGACGTTGGGCCGGATCCACCACAGTCTAAGGAGATGAAGATCTTCGACATGGTCATGGGAACTCTCACGAACGTACGCCAAATGGACGTTAGCGATGCTCATAATGCAATATGGGCTACGCTCAATCAGATCCTAGCATTAGTTGACGAGACCCAATCGAACGACCGACCGTCCTCATCAGCTCCTCCACCACCATCTTCATCACCACCACTATCACCGCCATCTTCGTCAGTGGCGCCACCACTGCCACCATCTTCGCGACCACCAACATCATCATTATATTGGCCCCACCTGCAGACCCACCATATAAGGTATTTCGGATCAGGAGGGCGACGACGAAGAAGTAATATTTTGTAAGGTGTATTTGCGATATTCGAAGACAATTTTATTATGCTTATTATCTATAGGGTTTATGTTCTTTTTTGACTTGATTAATTGGATTACGAATTGATTTGTATTTGATTTTGACGATTTTATTATGCTATTAGTGATGTATTAACCATACATGGTATCAATCATACATTTGTAGGGTTTTTTACCACAAAAAAATAAAAAATGGCATGTAAGTGCCAAAATATTACTGTTAGCCAAATTTATATTTTTCGATTCTTTGAGTTTTTTGTTTTTTTTGTTGAACACGTAGTATACACTATTATAAGATGTTTGAAGCTTATAATACGGTTTTAGACCTATTAAGTGATTATTGTACGATTTTTTTTTTTGAAAAAAATATCACATATATATACAAATGAGAAAAATCGCAATATACACACCGATTTTTTGAAAAAACATCCCCAAATATTACTGCTAGCCAAAAAAAGAAATCGATTCTTCGAGTTTTTTTCTTTAACATGTAGTATACAATAAGGTGTTTGGGGCTTATAATATGGTTTTAGACCTATTAAGTGATTATTGTACAATTTTTTTTTTTTTAGTTAAAAGGAATTACATATACAAATGAAAAAAATATCGGAATATACACAACGATTTTTTAAAAAAACTATTGGCACATAAGTGCCGAAATATTACTGTTAGCCTAATTTTTTTTCAATTCTTTGAGTTTTTTTTTTTTTTTTTACACGTATACGCTATTATAAGATGTTTGGAGCACATAATACGGTTTTAGGCCTATTAAGTAGTATACCGATATTTTTTATAATACGTAGTATACTGATGATTTTTTTTTCTTTTTTTCTTTTGAACACGTAGTATACAGTATTATAAGTTACAAACAATATAATGGTACTTAATAAGTAATACTAAAGTCTATATCAATTACATTGTGTCTCACACTAGAAAATCTTTTACTAACTCGTCTTCACTTACATATGTTAAATCTATGAAGGTCTCTTGCTATGCTACTTCTTGACCGGCTAACTTCCTAAACGTCGTATAATCCTTGATTCCATGTATTTACTGCTACTAGGATAAGAGGTTGTGCTTGGAGGAAGTTTGCATTTCTACATCGTTATCAGGCGATTATTATTCGGATAATGAATTGTCAGAATCTGCATTGTTGCCGGAATTTGATCGTTTCCAGGTTCAATTGCAATGGAGTGATCTAGATTGTGAGTCCATTTCTAAGCTTTTAGAATCATAGGCCACATATCGCAGTTGTTTTTTTTTTTTTTTTCTGTCTATTTATTGACTTTGAGACAATTCTGTTTACAAGACAAGAGTTCACTTTAATTACCTATTTTTCTCTATTTTTTTTTTCCTTTTTTGTTGATTTATTTATAATTTAATATTGGGCGAATGGCAAATAGGCTCATCACATGAGACTTAAATGTACATTGGTCAAAAGAAAAAAACAGTCTTTCAACTAAACTCATCCTTATGTCTTTAGTCTAAAATACCCATAATATAATTCTTATCAATTCTATCCATTATGCTCTAACTTCCTTAATATTATACATTGACCCCCGATTTAAACAAATATATCACATTAACCCACAAAATAATAATTTTTTGAAAAAATATTTTTTTTTCTGAATTTTTTTTTCCGGCCAGATTCCGTTGTTGACCTTTTTTTTTTTTTTTGAAAACTTTTTTTTTTCTGAAATTTTTTTCCGGGCCGGTCTTCGGCGTTGACTTTTTTTTCGAATTTTTTTTCCTTAGAAAAAAAATATTTCAATTAATATTACTGTTTTGGCTACTAAATTACTGTCTCAGACAATAACATTACTGTTTGGGACAGTAATATTATGAATATTATTTTTTCCGAACAGTAATATTATTAATATTACTGTTTGAGACAGTTAAGTTACTGTTGGAGACAGTAATTTAGCAGCCAAGACAGTAATATTAATTAAAATAATCTCTTTTAAGAAAAAAGAATTCAAGAGTAAAAAAGTCAAGTAACAGTAAAATTACTGTCTCCGACAGTTAAATAACTTTTGGAGACAGTAACTTAGCAGCCAAGACAGTAATATTAATTAAAAATATTTTATGGCATTTTTTTCCCTTGAAACATGTTTAATCTAATTTTACCATAGTTTATTTTTTGGCTAAAATTTCCGTCGTTGGCCTAATTTCTGATAGTCAACACAGTCATTTTTGCTCGAACATACATTAGCAATTTGCACCCTAAAGAATAAATCAATTGAATAGAAAAAAATGACCATGTTGACCATCATAAAACTTAATTCTATCAATTACTCTTGCAAGACCAAATAAAAAAAAAATGAAAACACAATTGAAAAACAGGAGGAAAGAAAGAAGAGGACCACTTGCAGATTCACCGTCGTGCCGTCGCCGTCGCCGATGAAGTCGACCACCGCCTTATAAAATTTCGACACACTGGTGTCAAATTTTTCACTAAATTTCGACAATAAGTTGTTGTCGATTATTTGCACTTTTTTCGACATTTGTGTGTCGATATTTTGTTCAAAACTTGACATTAATGTATCGATTTTTAGCAATTAAAACGACACGCTGGCGTCGATTTTTTCAGAAACTGAAAATTCGACTCTATAATGTCGTTTTATAGCAAAATATCGACCTGTAAACGTCGAATTTTTGTGTACGGGAAATTATTTTCGAAAAACCAGAAAAACGATCACAAAGCTAAAAAAAAAGTACAATACTTCTTTCCCGTTGCGTTCTTCGACCTTAGAATCATCCATATTGATGTCTTGTGTGTCCATAATGTCCTCATTTGCAAGTTTTAGTAAGATTTGAGGGTTTTGTTTGATGAGGGTTTTTGGAGAATATGAAAGAGTTGTTTTGGAGAAAATGTGTAGAATGAATGTGAAGAAGACGAGGTTGGGTTTTGTTGGTGAAATGAGTTCCCTCTTGTTTTTCATTTTCTTTTTTTTTTTTTGTCTTGCAATAGCAATTAGGCCTAACTTGAATTAATAATATCAAAATTAATATTGGAGCTATATTTGTAATTTTCAATCTTGCTCTTAGTAAATTTATTTATATTTTGGTCTTGCATCAAGTAAGATCTTGCCCTCAGAAATTTTGAAATTGCAATTTGCAAATATTGGCTGCCTTGCTCATTTGTACAATTGCACATTTGCTTTAATTTTTATATGAGAAACGGGATAGTGGTTTGTCCATTTTGCTAACTGTTGCTATTTAATCAAGGGAAAATGGCAAATAAGGACATGACAATAGATTTAAATGCACATTGAATTTTTTTCCGGCTGGTCAACCACTGTTGACCGCCGGTCTCCAGCGTTGACCTTTTTTTTTCTTACAAAAAAATATTTTTAATTAATATTACTGTCTTGGCTGCTAAATTACTGTCTCGGACGGTAATGTTACTGTTTGGGATAATAATATTAGGAATATTATTTTCCCGAACAGTAATATTACTAATATTACTGTCCCAAACAGTAATATTATTGCATGAGACAGTAATATTATGGTAGAAGACAGTAATATTACGGTCTAAGACAGCAAAACTACAGCCCATGATAAAATTAATTAATACAGTAAAATTACTGTCTCAGACAGTTAAATTATTGTTGGAGACAGTACTTTAGGAGCCAAGACAGTAATATTAATTAAAACAATATTTTATAAGAAAAAAAAATTCAAAAAAAAAAAAGTCAATTAACAGATAAATTATTGTCTCCGACAGTTAAATAACGGCTGGAGACAGTAATTTAGCAGCCAAGACAGTAATATTAATTAAAATATTTTTTTAAGAAAGAAGAAAATTAAAAAAAAAATCAACATCGGAGACCGCCAGTCTCCGGTGGTGGCGGGTCAAAATTGGGGTCAAAATTGAAATTATGGTCAAAATTAGTTAGTTGGTGAAATTGAGCTAAATTGGGGTAAATCATGAAATTGAAGTTGAATTGAATTCCAAGGAATTGGTGGTAAGATTGGTATATATAAAAGGGTTTTCCTTATTTGTAAATAAGTTTGAATGAGTTGAAAATATTTGAAACACAAAAAAATTGAATATCATTTTTTCAATTAAGTGCCTTTGTGTGTGTCTTTTTGAGATTAACTCATTAATTAAAACCCAACCCAGCCCAACCATATTAAACCCGCTAACCTTAACTACCGTCCTATATATATATATATATATATATATATATATATATATATATATATATATATATATATATATATATATCAACATCTAGGGTTTTCCGTGTTAACAAAAGCCACTCGGGATTGTTAGAGGCATGGAAAAGGCAAAGCGTAATTCTTTGTCTATTGACAGAATATCGGATTTGCCAAAGGACATGTTGCATAGAATTTTGTATTTCTCTCTCTCAAGAACATGCTGTCCGAACATCTGTCTTGTCCAAATCATGGCGCTACATTTGGTGCACTCGCCCCAATCTTTATTTTGCAGACATCGACTTCAAAGGTAACGAACAACAGAATTTTCTATTAACTGTGGACAACACTTTACAACGATACCGTGATCAAAATATGTGCTTAGAGGAATTCGACCTATATATATCACTGCTAGGCAAATATTATTCGGATCAAGAATTCGTTTCACTTGTTGAAAAATGGGTCCCATTACTCACAAGTATGGGCGTAAAGGAGTTTCATCTTGCTATCATTCCGAAAGATAGAGATAGGGTTGGGGTAATTATCGATCTGCCCGTAGTCCTAAAGTCGGAACCCCTCAAGATTTTGTGTCTGTATGATTGTAATTTGGGACGATGTACTCTTGAGAATATACCATTTGTGCGCCTACAAGAACTTGAACTCATCAATGTCTTGATCGAGAAGGAGACTCTTCACAAGATAATAACAAGCTGCCCTTTGCTTACTAGACTGTCGTTGGAGGATTGTGAAGGGTTGAAAACCGTAAAGTTGGAGAAGAAGCTTCACAAATATCTCAAGCACTTGAGTTTTACGAAACACGACGCCCACAAGACAGAAGAATGCAGCATCGAAATCGATGTCCCGACTCTTGAAACAATAAGCATTTCTGGAAGTAAGATTCTGTTTCAAAGCCATAAGTTCTGTAATCTGAAGTCTTTCTCTCTATTCGACGTGGAAATCTGTAGCAATTCGATCGAACAATCTCAGCTATTATGTATTGACACCCCAAACGTAGAGTCTTTTGACTATTGGGGACCCGTTATCCCATCCATCTCTTGTACACCAACTTCCGGGAGGTCAAATTTAAAATTTCATATGCGGGATGATGATGTAGACGATGCTCGGTCGTGGTTCCTCAGACTGAGTAAATTGCTCCAGGCTTTGCGTCGTTCGGAAATTTCTCTGAATATTTTTCATCGTTCCTTTGAGGACGTGCACATTGATGAAGACAATCTAGTACGAGACATTATTATTAATGGTGGCAATAAACCTGTTGCGGTGGAGAATTTGGAATTCAGTATTTATTTTTTCTCTCGGTTTCCATATGTTTTAAATGGTTTTTTTGGTATTTGCCGTCCGAGAAACATAACCCCGTTCTGGTTTTGGCAAAGAGATTGGAAGAGAGAAAAGTTACTGAAGAAACTCGATGATTTTATATGCAATATAGAAAAGATGAAGGAGAGTGGGAACAGAGAAATCTGGCAAGATTTGGAGGATTTAACCGTTCAAGGATTTGATGAGAACCGAAAAGAATGGCAACCTTTACACGTGGCGAGGTTTTCAGAATCTGCATTACTGCCGGGCTTTGATCGTTTTCGGGTTCAATTGAAATGGAGGTATCAAAATTGTGAATCTAGTTCTAAGCTTATAGAATCATAGGCCACAAATCACGTTACTATTCATTTCCTACAATGCTAATGGATTTGAATTTTTAACCGTTCGTAAAATACATTTGAGACACACCTCATAATCAAGGGCAGCCTCGATGCTACACCCGGTGTTTATCACCGGGTCGCTATACTACTAACACGTGGCATTATTTAAGTTTTAATTGTTTTTATATTTAAATCATAATTTCTCTCTCTTCCTATATCACAAACACATACCCATGTTCAATTTATCTCCCTTCAACCATATACAACTTATTTCTCGCTTTAAAAAGATTTGATTTCTTCTTCTCCGATCCATTATTAATCCATTCTTGCAGTTGGAAGAAGGTGTGGGATTTTAATTGAACTAAGAATAAATATGAAATTGAACATTAAACCAGAAAATTGCAATCCTAATTCTCCGTGATTGTTTTAGTTGCATTAAAATTCCAACTACACCTTCAAGAGTGGAATTACCTGAAAAAAGTGGCATCTTGACAACACACATGAATTTTCTTCATTCTGATTTATGTCGTATAGCAAATACTACTCTAATGGAACGTATCAAAAAAAAGAAAAAAACTACCCTAATGGACAGGGCGGCTCAAGCCCATATGGGGCCCTAGGCAAATAATTTTTTGAGGGGCCCTTATATTAATTTTTTAATTTAAAATTAATATTTTTTGGTATTTTCTTATTATTTGAAATGCAAATATTAAAATTATTAGATTTTTTATGTTATATTTTCTACAATTTGGCTTTCATATATTTTTTTTTGTTTTATTAAAATGTATATAAAATAAAAAAAATAAAAAAAATCCAATTTGGAGGCACTAATTTATAATACACATAATTTAGGGAGCCCTATGGATATTACAGATAGTTTGGGTGCCCTAGGCATATTGCTAAAAAAAAGTACATCGTATTCCATCCCCAAATTCATCTATTACTATTTTGTTGGAACACCAAAAACAAGATCTTAAATTGAGAAATCATGGATCAGTACAGCAACATGTATCAGAATCGAGAATTCGTACTGCAAATTTTCAATTTTCTTGGTAAGAATTTAATGGCGAAACCGGTCATAAGAAAATACAACCTTCTTGCACGAGCAAAGATGGATTACATTACCAATGAAGAAGGAGTATGTTCTTGTTAAACAAAAACAAATCAGTGTATATTGGGAAGAGAGAGAAAATAGATTTTCTTACTTTAGTTCTTTTTAGTAAATAATCGGGATTATAATTAAAAATATAAAGGGGAAATGAGTGATAACCCCCTAGTTTTGAAAATATATATGAGGAGGCCCAATAAATTTTTTCTTTATAGTCAAAAACCCAAATTCTGATCTTAATTAGGGAGACCTCTCTGGACAACTTGAAGTACATATTTAACCCTATTAATTAAAATTCAATACACAAAACCCTAGCCCACCCTTCTTTTTTCCACTCACAGCCTTCTCCCTAACTCTTTATTTCTCTCAAACTCACGTGACAACTTTCCCCTCTCTTCATCTCTCTCTCTAACTTTCTCCTCTCTCTTCATCTCTCTCTAACTTTCTCTCTCTAATTTTCCCCTCTCTCTTCATCTCTCTCTCTAACTTTCTCTCTCTAACTCTCCCTCTTCCAAATCCTCCGCGGCCAAATCTCCTTTCCCTACCGCCTTGCGCCGCTTGTCACTGTTTTCCACCGCTGCTCCGACACCGCCGCGCGCCGCTGTTCCGCAACCGCCTTGCGCCGGTCGTCGTTGCTCCTCCCACCGTTTTGAACTATGTATTAAAATATCTACTTCCGTTTGAAATGATTTCTACGTTATTGTTTTAGTTTCGTCTCTTTTTTTTTTGGTTGGGGGAGGGCTCAAACCAGATCTACTATTTCTTATAAAAAAAAAACCAGATCTACTATGTTTTTTAAGATCTGTGAAGAATTAATATTAGAATCTTTTCTTTTTTGGGATTAATTTGATTTTTTATTTTGTTTGATTCTTATCTTTTTCATTTTTATTATAAATCATATGCAATTTATTTTTTGTATTTATTTGAAGATGATTCGAAATGCCTTAAGTGTGAGAACTTTGTTTGTCTGTAGTAGAAATTTAAGCAGTAGTGGTTATTTACATGGGTGATTTGAGTCAGGTGAATATACAGTACTTATATTTAGTCATATACAGTCATATATAGTTGTTAAGTGTATATTTATACACTTAATTGTACCTTTTAATTGGAGCTTTTGGTGTGTTTTAATGATAATTGGTGCTTAAAAAGTTGATTTATTGTATTTTAGGTACAAATTGAAGAATTGAAAACTTGTGGGGTGAAAACTGCAAATTCGGAGAAAAAAGTGTGCCAAAAGTGAAAATATTGAAATTCTGGAGAATTAAGAACCGGACGGCCGTCCGGATTTTAAAGCCTATTCTCGCACGGCCGTCCGGATTGACGTATTGGCGCAGTGAAAGGATTTTAATTGCACAAGGAAACTGCCTTCTTCCCCAAGTTCTTCACCCTATATAAGACCAATCCAAGCACACAATTAGGGATCTTTTTTACGCAATTTCAAGAGCAACAAAGCAATAACGAAGACGAAGAATTCGAAGACTCCAAGCATAGATTTATCGTCTATGATTTATTTTATTTGCGTTTTTCCTTTAATCATGAGTAGCTAAATTACTTATTTCTAGGATTTTATTTGGAACCCTATGTGGGATTTATGAACCCAATTCTATGATTTTATGCAAGTTTTAATTCCGGATTATTTCTTCTACTTGTTTTATTAAGTGCATGAACTTGATCAACTTATGTGCTTTTATGTTATTGTTAATCGCATGAATCGGAAGATCGGGTTAATAATTAGAACTGTGGTAGAAGAGCCTTTGTGGTATTAACATAGGAATATAGTTAATCTCTTAGGTAGCCATTATTGAGATTTGTGCTTAATGTTGTGTTCTAGAATTAATTGCATAGGAATATAGTAATTGAATCTAGAGTATTAGAATCGTAATACACGCGGAAGCGGGTTATGATTATTTTAGCATCTCAGGTTAATAATCCGGGTTAATTACTTGCATAATTGAAGGAATTGGGGGAGTAATAATCACATAGGGGGAAGAATAAAATCCTAGGCTTGCTTATCTTGATTAAATCTTCGTTTTTAATTGCTTTCTTGCTTTGTCTTTTTAATTTGCTTCGTTAATTTAGTTTATTATTCATCTTTCGACTGTGTAGGGTGGGCTTGATAATAATTGGTAGAATTTAGCGTCTAGGATTAAGTAATTAAATATTCCCTGTGGGTTCGATATCCGGACTTAATTGTCCACTATATTACTTGTACGATACGTGCACTTGCGTGTAGGTTTTCGGCCAACAAGTTTTTGGCGCCGTTGCCGGGGAATATTTTAATTATTTATTTTATTCTAGCTCTAGATTTGAACAATTTTCACGATTCACCCATTTAATTTTTGTTTTATTTTATTTTTGTTTTAGGTACGGTGTATGCCTAGGAGACTCGATCTTGCTAGAGAACCGTTTGATCCCGAAATCGAACGCACTTTTCGAGCCGCTAGGAGACGTCAACACGCAACCAATACAATGGAGGACGAGAACGCATACGCGCAGAGGGTAATTTAATCAATGCCAATGGAAACCAAGTCCAAGACCCACCCCCTCAACTCCCATTACAGCCAGCAGCTAGGCCACGGGCACTTCAAGACTACATAATCCCGACTCATGACGGATTCCGCCCGAGCATCCAATATCCACCCATTGAGGCGCACAATTTTGAGATCAAGCAAGGCCTCTTGACGATGCTCCAAAATAACGGGTTATTTAGTGGCTTGGCAGGTGAAGATCCCCATCTTCACATTGTCAATTTTCTAGATACCTGTAACTCCCACCGTCAAAACGGCGTTTCTCAAGAGGCGCTTCAATTAATTCTCTTCAAACACTCCTTACAAGGAAGAGCTCGCCAATGGTTGATGTCCCAAGCCCCCCACTCTATCTCGTCGTGGCCTCAACTCCTCAACCTTTTCATGAAAGTCTATAGCTCACCCGAGAAGGACGAGAGAATCCGACGAGAAATTCACAATTTTGTCCAAGAGCAAGGCGAGCAATTATACGAGGCATGGGAGAGATTTAAAACTCTTTTGCGGCAGTGTCCAACACATGGAGTCGAACAATGGCGGCAAATCCACATCTTCTACCAAGGGATTAACGAGAATGCACGAACGGTCTTAGATGCATCAACCGGGGGAAATTTTATGAGTCAATCGATACCGGATGCTTTTATCATGTTGGATCAAATTGCTCAAAATCGGTTTGCCAAGTCAAGCGAGAGGACGGTTGGTGGAGCCAAGAAAGTTCCCGGAGTGTTGGAGTTAGATGCAATTACGGCCCTTCAAGCTCAAGTGACCCAAATTTCTCAACAAAATCAACTCCTTCTACAGCACATCAAAGCAAATCCACCACAACAAGTCCAAGCCATTGAATCTCCATGTTGTGAAATTTGCGGTGGAAATCACTACACGCTCCAATGCCAACAAGATGTGGAGTCGCTGAACTACGTCAACAACGCGCCTCGCCAATTTCAAAATCAAGGGTGGAGATCACAAGGGCAATATGGAGGAAATCAACAAGGCCAAGGGTATCAAAGACCTCAAGGTCAATTTCAAAATCAAACCCGTCCTCAACAAAGCTATCAAGGCAACAATCCACCGGCCCAAAAATCGAATACGGATGAGATATTGGCCCAATTCATGACCGCTACCCAAGCCTCGCTGCGGAATTTGGAGAATCAATTCGCTCAATTCGTTGTGAATGAAGAGAAACGTCCGGCGGGAGCATTGCCATCGAATACGGAAGATCCTCGAAAGCAAAAGTTCGAGACGTGCCAAGCTATCGATTTCAAGATCGAGAAGAAGGAAGAAAGTCAAGTCAAGCCGCAAGTCACTGTAGCCGAATGGGTCGAACCAATCCCATATCCACAAAGATTGCTAACGAAAAAGATCGAGGTCGAGACGTGCCAAGCAGTCACCTTGAAGAACGGTAAGCAATTGGAGGAAGCCCCACGAAAAGAGAGGCGGAACACGGTAATCGAGAAACCGAAAGTGAATGAGGAAAAAGAATCAACTCATGAAGAGCCACCATCAACAGTGCCTTTACAAGTCCCTCCAATTCCTTATCCTCAAAAGTTTATAAAGAAGAAGCTCGATGCCGAATATCAAAGATTTTTGGACAAGTTGAAGGAAATTCGAATAAATATTCCTTTCATTGAAGCACTTCAAAAGATGCCAAAGTGGGTGAAGTTCCTCAAGGACCTCGTGAAGAAAAGTAAGAAATTGCAAGGGAACGAGATGATCCAACTCACGGAGCAAATTAGTGCAATTCTTACTCGGCCTCTTCCACAAAAACTCGGCGATCCAGGTAAGTTCACTATTCCTTGTACTATAGGAGGTAAAAATTTTAGATCGCTCATTGATTTAGGCGCTATCATTAATCTTATGCCGTACTCTACTTTTAAAAATCTTGGGTTAGGAGAAATTGAACCGACGGCTATAACTCTTCAATTAGCCGATAGATCTTTAGTTTACCCAAAAGGTATTTTAGAGAATGTGCTAGTGAAAGTTAATAAATTTATCTTCCCTGTTGATTTCGTTATACTTGATATAGATGAGGATAGGGAGATACCTCTTATCGTAGGGAGACCGTTTCTAGGCACGTCGAAAACTCTCATTGATTGTGCTAGTGGTGATCTTACAATGACTGTGCATGATCAAACAATCAAATTCAATGTTTTTAGTGCTAATAAAAATCCATGTGATAATAATGATTGTTTTGCTATTGAGCTTATGGATTTTACAAATAATGAAAAGTTTGATGTCTCGATCTTGGACAATGGGAAAGCATCTTTGAGTGCAGGAGATGATGGCGGAAACGGGAATCAGACGGAGCAAGTTTATTTCATGGACTCACTTTTAAATCCTCCGAGAGAAAGTCATGCGAGTCGAGGTCTTAACGACGATGAGAATGCAAGGAAGATGTTGCCACCCAAAGACTCGAGCAAGTCACGAGAGAATTATGAGTCAAGCTATTGTGGTCGTAAGGAGAAAATCAAAAAGGAATTGCACAAAGGACAATTGGTGTTATTGTGCAAATCCCGTCTTTGGTTATTTTCAAGGAAGCGCAAATCAAAATGGTCGCGGCCGTTTATTGTCCAAGAAATTCTTCCTCACGAGGTGGTCAAAATAAAGGAGCGAGATTCAAACCGTACGTTCAACGTGAAGCGGAACCGACTCAAACCATATTGGGAAGCGAGTGAAGATTACCAAGTGACTTCGGTCGCTTTTGCTTGAAAATAAAGAAGCAACGTCCGACTGAAGACTTAAAACTTAGCGCTTCTCGGGAGGCAACCCGAGCTTTTGTTTTTCTTATTTTATGTTATTTTAAATTTTTAGTTTTGTTTTTATTTTATTTCTCAAAAAAAAAAAAAAAAAAAAGTTTCAGGGGCACTAATATGAAGTTTTTATTTTGCAGGGACCTAATTGCAATTATTCACACGGCCGTGCAAGAAAACGGCACGAATCTCACGCGGCCGTGTGAGATTTTGGAGCAGCTACTGGACAAAAACACACATTGGTGCGGCCGTGCGAATTTATACCTAAAATCTCGCACGGCCGTCCGAAATTAAGAGGAGCTACTGTCCAAATTGGCAAATTGGTGCGGCCGTGCGGATTTATGCCTAAAATCTCGCACGACCGTCCGAGGCTATAAGGGAGCGTTTAAATTTCCGAAAATTATATTTTCTCCCCCATTATTTCTTAAACCCTCCTCTTTCCTTCTTTCTAACTCCCACACACGAATTTTCGAATTTTTTGAATTTCTCTTCCAAAAATTCTTCGATTCCACACACATAATTCACTCACACACTCTCCGATTCTTATTTTGTGTTGGTATTGACAGGGAGGCTAGAGAATCGAACCAACTTCTTCAAAATCTCATCTTTCAAGGCACGCCCGAGTGCATCGGGCCAGCACCTTTACCGGCACCCATTCTTGAGCCCGTGTCCGAGCTTTCCGATGAGGATGAGCATGAGAGAAGGAGGGAGGAGCACCCCGATCACATCGACTCGACTAAATCAGGTGTTTTCTATCCTTAAACTTTGTGCTAATTTCGTTGAGGGCAACGAAAATTTTAAGTTTGGGGGTGAAAAACATGTTTTTGTGCTTATCTGCTTTAGTTTGCATGCAGTAGGTTTTATTTGTTTTATTGCTTTTCTCGTTTTTCCGGAATATAAAAAAAAAAAAAAAAAAAAAAATTGCTTGAGTCGAATGCATCTATGATCTATGATGATGGGAGATGGTCAATGTTTGATGATGAGATTACTTGTTTTATGTTGATAATGAGTATGTATTCGTTTAGCTTTCGATTCAACGGAACATAGAAGTAAATTATTGCTAGGAATCACACCTTGTGCATTGCTTTGGTTGAATGTTTCGCATTCTAAATTTGGAATTAATTTGTGCTAGATCATGCTATGTTCGGTTTTAAGACTCACCTTAGGAAATTTATGATACGAAGTATTGAGTAGTGAGTGATTTGGGATATGATTTGGGCCTTCTTTGAACCGTTTGAGCCTTTCAAGCCGACTTTTTTATCAAAATTATCCTTAGAACCTTGATTTGAGCCTCGGAGAAAAGGTGTTCTTTCTTTTAGCCAATGTGTAAGGTAGAATAGGTGTAGATTCTTGAAAAATTACCCCTTGGAGTTCGGTCGAAATTTTTTATAAGGTCCTTCTTCTTCTTCGAAAAAAAAAAAAAAAAAAAAAAAGACAAATATATATGCTTCTATATATATTCAAAAAAATAAAAAATAAAAAAAAAAAGAAAGAAAAAGAGAAGAAGAAGAGACTAGAAGGGAGAAATAAGGACCAGTTGTTGAATTGTGTTGAAAACTCGATCCATTGCCTCAAAAGCAAAAGTGGAGACTTTTGAAGTTTTGAGAATCGAGTTTATTAAAGTCCGTAGAGGTGAATTCATTGTTTCAAACGCCTATCTTTCAAATTTTGGCGTAATCACCTAAATTCAAGAAGAATAGCCACACATACCCATATTTCCTACCTCGAACCAAAGAGCCTAACAATTGAAAGCCACAAAGCCCCAATGATCCCAATAGCTTAATGTTCGATATTAGTAGAGTAGAATAATTTGGTGAGTATTTGGAGTCAAGCATATGCATGTAAGTATAAATTCTTTCTATCTTTAATTTGCAAATATTGGATGCTTGAAGCAATTGTATGAATTGTGGTTTTTGGTAATGGTGAGTGACTAAGTGTTGTTGAATGATTAAGCTTGCGAATACCTAGGAATTATCATCATAATTGCAAGTTCTGAAAACGCGAAGTTGACCAATCGATCTATGTAATGAGATGTATAGTCGTGTTTTGTGTTCTTAATTTGATTTTACTTGAGGACAAGCAAAAGTTCAAGTTTGGGGGTGTGTTAAGTGTATATTTATACACTTAATTGTACCTTTTAATTGGAGCTTTTGGTGTGTTTTAATGATAATTGGTGCTTAAAAAGTTGATTTATTGTATTTTAGGTACAAATTGAAGAATTGGAAACTTGTGGGGTGAAAACTGCAAATTCGGAGAAAAAAGTGTGCCAAAAGTGAAAATATTGAAATTCTGGAGAATTAAGAACGGGACGGCCGTCCGGATTTTAAAGCCTATTCTCGCACGGCCGTCCGGATTGACGTATTGGCGCAGTGAAAAGATTTTAATTGCACAAGGAAACTGCCTTCCTCCCCAAGTTCTTCACCCTATATAAGACCAATCCATGCACACAATTAGGGATCTTTTTTACGCAATTTCAAGAGCAACAAAGCAATAACGAAGACGAAGAATTCGAAGACTCCAAGCATAGATTTATCGTCTATGATTTATTTTATTTGCGTTTTTCCTTTAATCATGAGTAGCTAAATTACTTATTTCTAGGATTTTATTTGGAACCCTAGGTGGGATTTATGAACCCAATTCTATGATTTTATGCAAGTTTTAATTCCGGATTATTTCTTCTACTTGTTTTATTAAGTGCATGAACTTGATCAACTTATGTGCTTTTATGTTATTGTTAATCGCATGAATCGGAAGATCGGGTTAATAATTAGAACTGTGGTAGAAGAGCCTTTGTGGTATTAACATAGGAATATAGTTAATCTCTTAGGTAGCCATTATTGAGATTTGTGCTTAAGGCTGTGTTCTAGAATTAATTGCATAGGAATATAGTAATTGAATCTAGAGTATTAGAATCGTAATACACGCGGAAGCGGGTTATGATTATTTTAGCATCTCATGTTAATAATCCGGGTTAATTACTTGCATAATTGAAGGAATTGGGGGAGTAATAATCACATAGGGGGAAGAATAAAATCCTAGGCTTGCTTATCTTGATTAAATCTTCGTTTTTAATTGCTTTCTTGCTTTGTCTTTTTAATTTTCTTCGTTAATTTAGTTTATTATTCATCTTTCGACTGTGTAGGGTGGGCTTGATAATAATTGGTAGAATTTAGCGTCTAGGATTAAGTAATTAAATATTCCCTGTGGGTTCGATATCCGGACTTAATTGTCCACTATATTACTTGTACGATACGTGCACTTGCGTGTAGGTTTTCGGCCAACAATAGTCAGTCATATGTAGTCATGTAAAGTCACGACTACATATACTTGTAGTACACTATAGTCATTTGTAGTCGATTTTAGTACAGTAAATTTATCACAAAAAAAAATCATGGTTTTTTGTATTTTTCATGTAATCTAACTCGCATGTTCCATTTTGCTCTTTAAGTCGTATTTTTTTGTCGCTGGTTTTGGTTTTATTATTATTTTATGACACGCAGAGAATAAGATGCGGTGAAGTGCCTTGTAAAGTTGGATCCAGGCTACAGTAGTCTAGACTTTATGTCACTATATATAACTATAGATAATTGTAGATAACTATAGTCACATGTAGTAACATATAGTTATATGTATGCTATAGGTTTTTTTAATGTACAGTAATGCTTGTTCATGTTTGAAGAACATATGCTTGTGATTGTGTTTTTTCATTTTTTGTTTGTTAGTTGATTTATAATATCAAGATCCAAATTGTGAATTTTGTTGGTGTAGATAAATTTTCGGGGTAAAAAAAAAAGTACACGACTATATATACTATGCATGACTATTGACACTGTAGTCATGTGTAGTATACTAGTCATGTGTAGTATACTTTGTGTTTTTTTGTCCTTGAAATAGTGTAGTATACTTTCAGGATAGTAATTTTTCCAAATTTTGAATTAATAAAAAAAATTAAAAAATTAGAAATTAAAAAATTAAAAAAATTAAAAATTAAAAAAAATAGAAATTAAAAAATTAAAAAAATTAAAAATTAAAAAAAAATTAAATTAAACAAATTAAAAAAAAAATTGAAATATTAAAAAAACAATTTATAAAAAAATAAAATAATAATAAAAAATAGTACAATATATATACATGAACAAAAAAATATTAAATTAAAAATATGATATATGCAGTACAAAAATACTAAATGCAAATCCAAAAATGATAAATGCAGTTGGTGAAAACGCTGAATGCAGTTGGGCGTAAATTGGACATAAGGGCACAATAGTACTTTTGTCTCTCCAGGGGGTTATCTCAAAGGAATATTTTTAGGGGTGGACCGTGGACATATCCATTCCCTATATATTTTCCATTTGATGGGTGTATATCAAATGAACCCAAATATAAAAGGGGTCTTTACAAATAAGCGGGTACTTATTCATAAAGAGATTAAACTCTTTTATAAATAAGTCAACACATGGTCCAATTTTTTGTAAAAGACTAAAATAGCCCGTCATACTTTAATTTACTCCAATTTCAATATTTAATTTAATTTAACCTCAATTTGACCTCAAATTTCACAAATTAATCAATTTTGACCAAAACCACATTTTTTTGGACAATTTCGTCCGTCCCCGTCGTTGACCGCCGGTCTCCAGCGCTGATTTTTTTTTTTTATTTCTTTATTTATTTATTTATTTTTCCTTCCGGATTTTTTCGCCGTTTTTCGGCGTTGACTTTTTTTTTTCTTCCTGATTTTTTCGCCGGTTTCCGGCAATGACTTTTTCGATTTCTTTTCCTTGACATCTTTTTTTCGTTTAAACAGCAATATTGTTGTGATTGACAGTAATATTAACTATATTACTGTTAAACACAGTAAAATTAACTATACTACAGTTTAACACAGTAATATTGTTATATTAATCTCTAGCACAATAATATTAACACAACAAAACTCATTATTATTGTGTAATAAAGTAATATTACTATGTTGACCGTTCAACAAATGTAAACATAATAAAAAGCCAAAAGAATTAATATTACTGTGAGTGACAGTAATATTACTATAACAACAGTAATATTACCGTCAACCACAATAATATTACAATAATAGACAGTAATATTATCACGATACTCCGTGAATAACTCAAACAAACAAAAAAACTCAAACAAAATAATAATACTGATGTGGTTGACAACAATATTACTATAACAACAGTAATATTACCGTCAGCCACAGTAATATTATTGTGTTTACAGTAATATTATAATAATAGACAATAATATTATTACGTTACTCCGTGAATAACTCAAACAAAACAAAAAATCCAAAAAATAATAATATTGATGTGGTTGACAATAATATTGTTGTGTTTACAGTTATTTTACTGTCAACGACAGTAATATAATTACATTGACTTGTCAACAAATCAAACAAAATTACAAAAATATATAACAAAAAAATAATAATAATATTACGTTAATTTACTGTCAACGGCAGAACAATTACATAAATGTATTGTCAACGGCGATACAATTACGTTAATGTAATGTTATTTACAGTATAATTATGTTAATTTACTATCAGTGACAGCACAATTACGGTCAACGTTTAGCGGCGGACGTAAAAAAAATAATAAAATATATATTAAAAAAACACTAAAAAAATTCAACGCCGGAGACTGGCGGCGGAAAAAAAATTGAAAAGTCAACGCCGAAATCCGGCGGCAAAAAAAGATTTTGAAAAAAAAAAGTCAAAATTGGATTTTTGTGGTCAAATTTGGATTTTTGTGGACAAAATTGATTAAATTTGGGTTACAATTAAGAATTGAGTATAAAGGGTTGGGGATAATATTGTCATATACATGAATATTTTCTTTATATATAATAAATATTAAAGGGATGAACTTATTGGTGAAAGAGATATAACCCCTAAATTTAGAATAATAAAGATGATTGGGGTTCCTTCGACCCTACACCCGGTGAAAAACACCGGGTGTGGGGTCGAACGAACCGATGTCTGGTTTGAGACCTATGCACAAAAGCCCCGATATATATCACATTTAAGTTCATCCGATGCATATTGATAATAGGATAGGG
>NW_012194234.1:7596-25296 GCF_000504015.1 Erythranthe guttata | reverse complement strand
GAAAAATTCGAAAAAATCGACATATACAGGTCGAAAATTGTGAATGAAGAACCGACCCACGAATCTCAAATCAAATGCTCAAATCGACTGAAATCAGATGCACCCATTACTAATTAACGATCATTCCTACCTAAAACAACCAAATCCTAATTACCCATATCAAACAATCAAATCCTAAATAAATATTAAAGAAAAAAAAATCGAAAACAAATATTACTTGTATTCGAAGACGGCGGCGACTTGATAACAATGGATTCAGCGGCGGCGACGTTCGGTGGTGTTTGGCGGCGGCGAGGGTTGGAGCGGCGGTGACGTCCGGCGGCAAGGGAGGGTTGGAGCGGTGGAATGAAATATTTTTTTTTTTTTTTTTTTTTTTTGGTTTTCAAATAGGTAATTTCAAAAAAAAATTGATATAATTGATATTTTGTATGAAAGGGTGTTTTTGTACTTTTCTTTTTATTTTGGTATTAAAGTAAGAAAAAAACTTATAAATATGTACTCAATTGTGGTTTTCAACTTGGTAGTATTCAAGTAAGCAAAAGTTGGGATTTGAAATAGTTGCCCCCTTATTAAAAAATACATATGGGATAGTTTTAAATACGATTCCGTCCCATTTAATTTACTTTCAACTCTGCACTCCCCCCTTTTAAGTTTCACTTACAGATAGCTCCTTATCCCTCGTGAAATGTCTGGATTGTCCCTAACTTTAGATAAGAATTCCAATTACACCTCATTTCCACTTATAAAAGTGAGAGTATCCAATAGGCCTCAAATTTACCTCGTCGGATTAAAGAACCCACACTCAGATTTCGATGCAAGTTCACTGCTGACAATGGGGTTGCTCTACTTTTTTTTAAGAAAAAAAGGTTATACTTTGTATGAAAGTAAGTAATGATTAGGTAACTCGTAAGCTCATATGTAACCGGAAGCAAATTTTACAAACTTATCTATAAATGTTTTCCGAATGGTATTTCATTATGTTCTGCCCTTACATTTAAAAGTATATTTTATGTATTAATTATATGCTTAGAAAATTATGAAATGTTACGACATGATGTACCTCTATTTTCTGGTCATCCCCCCTAGGTCATATGCATGATTTGGATCAGTAATGAATTACAATGAATTATTTTTTGCAATTGTACCAAAATAGAGTCATTGTAGTAATTGTTGTAATTTACTTGGAATAAAAGCCTAACTTACTGTAATTGTTTGCAATACAATTTAGTGATATTTTATTTAGTAGAAAATTTATAAGATATTTTCAAAGTCCCTTCCCCTGTCTGTATTTTAAACTGTGTTACTGCACCACTTTAGTTATTTTTCTTAATTGGCTACATATCTTTGCAAACTGTTTTAGATGAGTAATTTAAACTCAATTAGAGTACGTGGTAAAAAAATTCAAGATTTTTTCACAGCGGGTTTCATATAAATGAATATTTGAATTCGATGTACCAAAACTGTCTGAATTTTATTGTTTTTCTTATTGCAATAAGATTAATAGTCATGCATGCATGATCTTTATTATTAATATGGCTAATTGGATATTGCTTAGTTAAGAATTTTTTTTTTTAACGTAACTTTCTATCCATAACAATTAAAAACATAATTAATTAAAATAATTAAAGCATTAACTTACGAGACAATATAAGTTAATGCATGCGATTGGGGCCATAAAGTAAGTACACCTTGTAATTATGATATGATGGTTGTAACTTGTAAGTAATATGTGTGTTACTATAGGTAAACGTATTACCGCGAATCGGATTTTTAGACCGTTAAATGATTATATTCTCACATATTATCAGTTTCCACTGGTCCAAAAATGTTCAAAACATGTTTAAGATCCACTAGATGGTTAATGATTATTTAGAAAATTAAAAACTAAATTAATTAAAATAATGAGTGGTGCTATTTCCATCTCCAAAGTATCTCAATTCACCATTAAAGATTATAAAATGTCATAAATACCCCTTAAATTTATAATCCAGCACCATTTTTTATATTCTCTTAATCATTATGTGTTCTAAGTTATTTTATTTTTTTTTATTTTTTTATTTTATTTTATTTTGTTTTATTTTATTTTTATTTTTTGCAATGAAATGTTTATTACAAAATATTAAAACTTCCATATCAGATGACCTACAATTTATGTATTTTTTAGGAAACGAAATTATATTTAGTCAAACTGGCCAATTTCGGAGTAAGTTCAGGACCTTCCATACAAACATTCTTAATTTATTTCTCAAAAAACGTGAATTGCTGTTCTTTTTGACATTTGAAAATGTTTTTCTCTGACGAAAATATTATTCACTTAAGGTGGTGAGGGTGAGATTTCCACTGAAAATGGTGGGATTCTTATAAATATTTTAATTAATTCATTGGTAGACGGCTTATAAATTTGTAAAAAAATATAGGTGAAAAATAAAGAAATTGGCAAAATGAAAAATATATTTAATTTGGTGGTGAAATAAGATATTTTGAGGGTGGAAATAACACGTTTCAAAATAATTAAAGCATTAACGTGCGAGACAATACATGTTAACGTATGCAATTTATGCTTATAAAGTATGTGGCCGTTTGCCTTATGACATGACAGTTGTAAATAATATGTATGCAGCATGGGTAAACCTATTACAGCGAATCGATTTTTGGGACCTTTAACTAATCATATTCAGCCAGATTATGAGTTCATGGGTCACAATCTGTACAAATATGTATATTGAGAATATCAAATGGTATGTTGGATGGAGATATGCACAACTTCTATCTATAATTTCACTCATCAATACTTTCTACTCAATATACAATTTCTATGCAATTGACACATTTTTGTACTTCAAATACGGCAATTAAGTTCCCACTTATTAAAAAATGTTACAAACATAAAATTCATTTGAGGGTTAATGATTACTTAGAAAAAAAAAAATTAATTAAATAAAATATTAACTTGTAAGAAAGTATAGATCAACGTATGCGGTTGGAGCCTATAACATATGTATGCATTTGCCTTATGGTATGTTGGTTGTAACTAATATATATTTGTTAACATGGAAAATGTATTACGTGAATCGGGTTTTTGGACCCTTATGTGTATTAGTGCTTCTATTTATACAACAATTTATACAAAGCATTGTCATCCTAATATTAATAAGAAAGAGACACATAGTCTTTAATACTTAGTCCACGGGTAATTATGTGGATATGTATTTACAATAAATATAAAATTATATATTAATATAAAATAAAGGTTATAAAATACATATAATTTTTTAGAGTAAAAAGCAGTTTGCCCTATAAACTATGACCCATTTTGCACTTTGTCCCTCAATTTTTTGCACGTTCTTACCTAAATTCGTTTTTTTTTTGCACAGTGCCCTAAAAATGGTATTTTCCGGCAAATGTCATCGGAATCTCACGCACGTGACATTCACGTGAGATTTGGAGGGGCAAATTTATCTTTTTAGTGTTATTCATGTGAGATTCCAATTTTTTCTTCTCTCCTCCATTTTGGTCTTCTTCCCCAACTTCCTGGTTGTTCAATCATGGCTACTTCTTTCCATCTCCAAAGCCCTTTGTGCACCAATTTCTAGGAAAAACAAATTTCAACAAGCGAAACTAACCATAAATCATCTGGACATTCCCCAAACACACGCTAAAGATATTATTCACACAGCAAATTCAACCCCTCCAAAATCTTGGGAGCAGAGGCCTTTGCAATAGCTAAGAGAGTTCTTCAAAAAGAATTTAAAAAACCCATCTCAAAAGACAAACCACCTCCAAGGAGCTATTATTAGGGTTCATCGAAGAAACTCACCACAGCCTCCTCCAACCCTACCCGTATCTCCGCCTTCTATAACTACTTCCACGGCGGCGCGGGGAAGAATAACCAGGAACATCCAAAGCAACAATAAGCTTTGGCGCCTCATCCAATTACAGGGAACATTGAGCAAGAACTCTACGACGCCGATTTCCCTTCTATTTCAGTCGCCAATTGGAGAGAAGCTCGTTGCCCGCCGACAAACTCTTCAACAACTACAAAATCAAGCCATTAAAGACACACCCACGGTTTCACTACCATCAAAAAAAGCCCAAAAAATTTACCGAAATCCCCCAAAATTTTCCCCGAAACAATTGGGCCAAAATTTTCACAGTCGTGGATCAAACCTGTAAAAGAAAACGTCAAGAAAACAGGTCAGGAATGGAGGCAGAGAAAATCGGTGGCAGGGGCAGAATCATCTTTTTAGACACAAAAAAAATATCCCAATATATACCATTTCAGGACATTTGTACTTTTAGGGGCAAATAAAATAGATGTCGCGTAGTTGTGTGTTACAATAGCCTTTGGGGCATTTGGCGCATGCCTCTATAAATTTATATTTTTAAGTCACTTATATGTGTCCCAACATATTGTTTTCGAGACATAAGTATATATCCTCTAAAATCTATTATTGGGACATTTATATATGTATTTGATAAAAAAAAATTATCCAGCTATTATAATTATAATTTAATATTATATACGAAACATAAATTTAAATAACAAGCCAAAACATAACAAAATTTGCAATCATCATTCACTACAACAAATTTGGTTTTTAATAGCATAGTGGTATAGCGTTTTCTGCGGAAGTGCTATGGTAGTTTATTTTCCGTCTCTACTAACTAATTATGATGCTTATAAAACGCTATCGAATATATCTACATTATACGGGAATATATTTGACTTAATTTCTCAAAAATAAAAACCTAACCACGACCAAATTCCTAAGAGTTTATTCACATTTATACTGCCACTATAAACCCCACTATCACCACCGGCAACCATAGTGGAGCAATACACCCCACTATCACCACCGGCAACCTCTCAAAAGCCCTCTCCAATCTGGGGTTTTCTCCAATTCCTTGATGAGAAATCGCGTCGCGGTCAAACGACACCGTCTGATTGTTGATTTTAGGCTCGATGATCTCTAAATATGGTTTATGCCATCAGAACGAAATCCCATTACGGACTGGGCAAAATCACGGACAGATAAGAAGCCTATTTCCTTCGCTACTCGGTAATTGATGCTTTTCAGAAATTCTCTTAGATTTTTCCATTGATCTATTTTATGTTTTATGTTACAGCAGCCAAGTGTGAATGTTTTTGAAGAAATTGCTCTTGTATGGGTTTTAATTATATTTTCTCTTTTTGTCACGGCTTATTTGGGTTATTATTCTTTGATCCTAGAACATTACTCTGGCAAAAGAATGAGGTGAGTTATACTTATAAAGGATGATAGATGTTGTCTTAATCCTTTCGTAATGTGGTATTGTTTCTACATATTTTTTATATGGATAAATTATGTTTTGTTGTTTGGCCGTTCTTGTGTTTGTATCATAATTGATTGTTTTTTATATATATACATGATGATCCATTTGTTATTTGTTTAGTTATTTTGTACATTTTGTAATCCCAGTACTATATTGTTTATTTTTATTCGAATTTGTCTAGTTCTACATAATATGCTGAAGTTCAGGATTAGTATGTTCATTTAATGAGATTTTGAAATATACAGTTTTTGTTCTTTGTCCTCTCTGGTACCATTTAAATAAATATAATTTTTTGCCTGCATTTCTTGAAGGATAGGAAATTAGTCCAACATGTAGAGTTCTGATATAAAGATTATATTACATTGTACTTCTTAATTCTTATTATAATTCTTAAGGATGTGAAAGTCTATGGTTGGATTTATACTTTCAAATGTAATATATAGATTATGTACAAACTAGAATATGATAATTCTATTCATTCGAGGGTATAGTTTTATGATTTATCCATGCTAATAATGGATGAAAACATGAATGATTCTTTTAGCTATATATTCTTGATTGAAGTATACCTCATCATACATGAAAACTTACTTTATTTCATCTTGCCAGTATTTGGTTTTGGATACCAATAAATTGATATCGAGACACTCTTTGGTTATCTAGACTAATACCATATTGTTTGTTATGTTTTCTCAAGTAGTATTTAACAACCAGTATATTTGGCGTGGTGGTAAGCCAAACAACATTTTGCGGTACTTGATTCATTCCCTCAATCCTCCTTCCTGGTTGTACATATTGTTGGGAAAATTGGTTAAAAATTGAGTCATGAACAATTTTTTATCAATGTTATTGTACGGTCTAATTGAGTATATAATGAATTTTGGATTAGAACCAATTTTGTGGTGAATGAAAAAAAAATTACTAGTCCAAAATATAAGGAAAGTGGGATTTTGAGTTATCCCACATTGGAAAAGTAGAGAAGTACTGAGCTGTATATATATCAAAATATTGGGACGGGCCAAAAACATTAGGTCATGGGCTTTTAACCCATTGGGCCCTTATTACTCGAAGCCCATCTCGATTAGTCTGACTGGTCTGAATTGGTGCGGCCGAACCAATGCAAACCATTCGGCTCAACTCGAAATGGTGCAACCACTCCCAATTGGCTCAACTCGAAATGGTGCAACCATTCAAACCAAAGATACCTTTTTGCTCCAAAGGACACTACTTTTCGAACCTTATAAATAGACCATAACTTTCCCAAAATTCCTCACTTCAATCCAAAAAACAAGCCTACTACATATTAAGCCTACCCTTCACAGATTCTCTCGAAAAGTTCTACACAAAGTACAGTTCGTCGTACTTGGGATTTGGAGTGCTCCTATTCCAAGTTTAGCCGTTGTATCTTGGGAGACGATTTCCATTTAATCCGTTAGCACCGTTGCGGGGAAATTTCGTCTTAAGGACAGAGTCAACTCGCCTCGGCTAATCTTTCCGTATTTTCACTAATTAATTTATTCAACTAATTTACTAAATTCACTACCCGTTTTATGTATCGGGAACAACACATATCAATGGTGTGATGGATTAAGTGTTAAATGTTGCCAGGTAATAGTAATTATGTGGTTGAATATTATGTATTAAGTGTTAAATGTTGCCTTGCATGGAATGTATAACTGTTTATCTTATAGGTCTTGGTTATTTAACTTGAACAGATTATTGGTATTGCTTCCCAAGAATTTTGTTGATTTGGTTGTCGAAACTCACCTTATAAGTTAATCTACAGGTGACCATCCACATATTGCAGTAGACTACTCAAACGAGAGAGAAATGTATTCATAAGAAATGAATAAGGAGGAAGGTATTTTTTTTACCGGTTTTTCCCAGTGATGACTTGTAATAGTAGTTTGAGTTCATAAATTTAATAATTAAGTAGCTTATGATAATTTATCATGAATCAGTTAAATATTATTAACTAGGATTTATGGTTTTCTTTAACAGGAAATCGAGGAAGCAGAGGAATGAAAAACGATGTGACGGTCTCAGCTGGATGATCATATTTAATTGTCGCATATTAAGTTGTTTCTGGAGTTATTTCATTCGTCTTTACTTTTCAAGTTTAGGAATTTTTTAACCTTATGAATCGTGTCGAAAAATGGTAAGACATTGTCTTGCTCGAAATTCAAATAGATATTTATGGATCATCTTTTTGTCGTAATACATATCATTTTGAGTATATAATTTTTTTATATATTCATCCTTGTTATCGTGTTGAAAAAGGTTATCTAATATCGCATACATTCATCCTTAAAATAATGAGTACATTGCAGATATGGAGTGCTATAAAATACTTTAACGTAACATAACATTTATGAGGTGAAATTATAGGTTAAACAATTGTAAAATTAAACGATCTGAAAGACATGATAATAGCGTAAAACAAATGCTATGAAATAAAATTAAAAGATAGCTTTTCCAAACCGCTGTATAAATGAGACTATTCAATAGCGTTTCTAAAATGCTATATAATTGAGAATATATCATAGCGTTACTAAAACGCTATAGAAGAACCCGGACCTATTATAGCTCCGGCAGACATAGCGTTTGTAAAAACGCTATAATAGCATATGATAGCGTTTTTCAAACGCTATGGATAGTGTTTTATGGTGTAGTGATTAATCAAAATTTAAATGTATTTTGTCAATAAAGTCATACTACTACAAATAATCTTTCAAACTAGGCAACATGATGGAATCAGTCCTACACTATAAAATGTGAAATATCCTGATTAATTAATATTCTAAAACTCTAACACTTGAAAATTAAAAAAAAAAAAAAAAAAAAAAAACATGAGTCAGCTCCCTTCATATTGTAAACAACATGAGTCAGCTCCCATCACCAATGAAACTTATCATTCAGAGCCACGACATAAGCAACCTGCAGGTACAAAAATATCCATTAAATAATAAAAACAAAGTTACAAGATCAATAGAAAAAGAATAACAAACATCTAGAAAAAGAACATGATTGTAATTGTACTTCTCATTATTAAGTACCGCAAACAAGAGAAAAATTTGAAACATATCAATACAAAAACTAAGAATAACAACAAAGAATTTGATCTGTATGGAATGATTAAGATTAATATACCTATTTGAATCCAACTCTATAAAGAAGCATAAAGTAGAGTATCCGTAAATGTAAGTATCAACTTGCGCACTTTGATCCATCCAAGTAACAACGAAATAATAGTGATCAACTCTTATTAGTCGAGCAAACAGAACACAACATAAGGTTCTAGTTGCCCTTATTGATACCCAATGGTAAATGAACAAGATTACCAAACAAACGATTATTATTTTCCTTTTTATTCTCTCCAAAAATTATTTTTTTCAAGTATAAATAACTAGTAAGCATATACAACGGACAAAAGTTAATGATTTATAAGAGAAAACAAGTTACAAAAAACAAGAGAAAAAATAAAAAGTACGAGCGAAAGAGCAGTCAATAATAAGTTAGAAAGAACGACGGAAAAGAGAAAATATACCAGTGAAAAAGGTTAATTGAGATGTACTCCAAGTGCCTTTTCAAATATTTGAATATAGTACTAGGGAAAAATTATTCATCACTTTTTTTACCTAGCATCAAGAATCTCAATTCAATACCTACTGCAAAAAATAAACAAGTAAGAAGATAAGAAAAAAAAACATACCAATAAAAAGGTCCAATCATACGTACTTCAAGAGCCTACCAATTGTTGGAATATAATCATTGGGAAACTTATTCTTGCTTCCACCTGGTACCAAGAATCTCAATTCGATACCTTATGCTAAAAATAAACAAGATAAGGGATACACATAATCCTAAAATAAACTCTAAGAGCCCGTTTGGAAGGACGGATTTGGGCTAGGACGGATTTTAAATCCACTGTCCAAATCCATTACGTCGTTTGGGCCACAACTTAAATAAGTGGATTTCAAATACACCTAAAAATCGATGGATTTGAGCCCATTTTTTAATGGATTTCAAATCCTCCCACAAACCTAGTCATTTGAAATCCACCCATCGTGACTTCTCTCAGCAGCCTTAAAAAATTAGGGATTTTTTCAATTATTGATCTTCTAGCTAGGGAATTAGCAGGGAATATTCCTCTTCAACGGCGGCGCTCGACGGCGGTGAGATGCCCATAGACCCTCTCTTGGACGGGTAGTCTACCTCGACTCCAACCTCGTCCTCGTCGACGACATCGCGAAAGTCGCGGCAACGCCGCTCCCGAACGGGGCCGTGCTGGCGGCGCCTGAGTACTGCAATGCCAACTTCACCACCTACTTCACGCCGACGTTCTGGTCCAGCCCTTCTCTCTTTCTCTAACCTTCGCCAACAGAAAACCTTGCGACTTCAACACCGGAGTTATGGTGATCGATCTCCAGAGATGGAGGGCCGGAGATTACACCACCAAGATTGTCGAGTGGATGGAGCTTCAGAAGAAGATGAGGATTTACGAGCTGGGCTCTTTGCCACCATTCTTGCTCGTGTTCGCCGGAAACATAGCTCCGGTTGATCACCGGTGGAACCAGCACGGACTCGGCGGCGATAACTTTTGTGGCCTCTGCCGTGATTTGCACCCCGGTCCGGTGAGCCTGTTGCATTGGAGTGGGAAGGGGAAGCCATGGGCTTGACTCGACTCGAACCGGCCATGCCCGCTCGAGATATATATATATTATTTTTATTTTTAGATAGTGTTATTATTTAATGAAATTTAACTGATATTTCTCATAAGTTCAATAATTGCAATATCACATTTGTATGAAATGAAAATATTTGTAAAACTAATTAAAGAATTTAAATCCACTACTCTTTTGCCAAACAGTGAATTTGATTTGAAATCCTTTGTATAAATCTTCATGTATCCAAATAGGTGATTTTAAATTGTTTGGATTTCAAATCCAAGGTATTTTAAATCCATGGTATTTCAAATCCATTCGTTTGAAATCCTCCAATCCAAACAGGACCTAACATCTTGCCATGTTTCTTGTTGAAATGAAAATCCTTAGAACTTTGCTCTTGCTACACATATATATTACTGAAACAACAGAAGCCTAAAATCCCTCTTTTAAACCTATTTTGACACTTAACATGAACTTCAAATCCCAACTTATATCCATATGGAGGCCTACTACTAGAAGAACCTATTGAGATCACATTATAAACATTAAATTTTCATAGTTTCTTACAAGGATCTGCATTGAAAAATAAAAGGACATGATCAATAAAGACTGGAAAGTATGGAATCATACAGGAATTCTTTATATTATACTAATACAGATTGAATTTTAGAATAACAAATCTGGGGTTAGGGCTTGATTTTTAGAATCATAAATCGGGGATTAAGGCTTTGCTTTTAGAATCATAAATCAGAGGTTAAGGCATGAACTTTTACGATTAGGGAAAAAATGTTTTGATAATGTATGATTATAAGAAAATAAAAAGAAACGAAACCATGGGATGTATTTGGGAGGGTGGTGAGCGACTGGAATAAGACGATGATACATTCTTTTTTTTTTTTCTTTTTTCTTTTTTCTTTTTTTTTTTTTTGTTTTTTTTTTTAATTTTTCAATGATTAATTCATAGTTAATATATAGAATACATGTGAATGTAAAAATTCATCCCTGCAAATATCATGTGCAACGCACGTGTTTTAACATTCCGATCAAAATTGACGGAACTTCAGACGTACACGAGTTCTGGTAAAAACCTGTAAATTTTTTTGTTGGGGGGCAAAGTGCAAAACGGGCCATAGTTTAGGAGGCAGTTTGCTTTTTACTCTTTTTTTTATAGATAAAATAAATATAATTTATTATTGAGATAATAAGAATATTCGAGTATTTTTATATGCATATAAAATATGGGGAAATATGCAATCCCCCCCTAAAATGGAAAATATTATGTAAAAAGCCCATTTGACTTTTTAGATTTTTTCCCACACCCGTATCCCAATCTTAATTAGTGAGACCCCCTTATTAAGATAGGATAAGACATAATTACCCTTAACATCAGTTTTTAAAATAAATCAAATATTCAATAATAATATATTTATATAATCGTTTCCTTTTTTGTAGAGGTACGTGATCTTCTCTGCATAATCTTCAAGCGTGATTTCAGCAGATACAGTAAAGTATATTTTTGGGCGAGATCGAAGTGCCTAGTCGTCATCTATATACCGCTCTGTGCTTGGTGTTGAAGAAAAGTTGCGTGGAAAAAGGTGAGCCGTGAATGGGAAGTGTTTTTTTTTTTTTGTAATCAAGATTATGGATTATGATGTTTTGATTTGCAATTTGTTATTGTTTGTTTTGTTCCGATCCGATTGTTATGGGTTCGTCTTTATGTGTTGTATCTGCTTTCATTTTTACATCGATTTACAGAGTAGCCACATTGCACTGGGATGTTTGTGATTACATATTTTGTTTTGCTGCAGTTTTTGACCTTTTTGCTGTAATTTGTGAGGTTGTTAATTTTATACAATTGAATTATAAAATTTCTTAGTTATAATGCAGTTTAACTTACAGAGTAGTCATATTTGTTTGTTTTTAGTATATTTAGGCAGTTGCAATGAAAATTATAGGTCAGAGTAGTCAAATTCTCCATTTTTTTCAGCGGTGCACATTATGTCGTCCAACTTGATGGTTGTCCTGAAGTACGGAGGGTCGTTTGGGTTGAAGATATGCCGAGCTGATTTTGCGTATGAAGACCTTGTTGGATTTGTGACAGACAAGTGGTGCAACTTGAATGCGAGGGATGATATATTCCCATTCATCTGTTATTCAAAACATAGTCATATAATAGTCACATTCGTCCTGGTGTTTTTATGAAGAAATGTGGTTCTGTAAAGTAACTTTCCTTATACTGTATGTTGTTCCCACTATCATGTTCTAATGATTTACAAGCATAGTCACGTAGTAGTCATATTCTTAATGGTATCCTAATAATTGTGATACATTATGCTAATTCCACTATTATGCACAACATAGTTACAGGCTAGTCATATTTCTCATTGCATGTACAGTTTGCTAAATAGTTATATTTACATACTATAGTAATATGACTGCTTTGTAAATTATAATTTTTCTGAACAATAATAAGATATCAATACTAATAGCATCAGAAATAATAAACATTCAGGTATGTTTAATAATGACTACAAAACACACACACACACACAAAAAAAAAAAACCAAAACGTGTTATGGTCAACATATAAGTCAACATAACACAAATCAAATCAAATCAAATTCTTGAAGAGTAAAATAGAATAACATATTAGAGTTTGTAGTGTAAAAATGCTTCGATAATGGTCCTGCGCATATCTGCGACACCTTCTTCTGCCTCTTCTATAATCATCTTCAATGTCGTCTAAAGACTCACTCTGCAAACACTCAAGCAGCTTCACTTTTAACTCTGTCTGATAACACACGCTATCTTCTGTGACCCGTCGTAATGCCAGGCCGTCTCTCAATTTAAATGACTTTGTAAAATCAATCCTGCCAATGTCGATAGGTGTCCCAAATATAAGTTGGCAATCATTGGGTGTGATTCTGAGCGATTCCCACCAAGTTAGTATGTGCGCGTTGCTTTGCCGTATGTCTACAGGATCGTTAGAGTTGTATTTTGAGACCCGATCACACTATATTTTGTGATCTTTTGCTTTGCAAATGGGAGTACGAAGTTGTAGAAGGGTGTACGCCGTAGGCATTCCTAATGTGCTGGTTCAAGTGTTATACCTCGAAGAATGAAACAATTGCCTTCAAGCTCCCTTTGAATTGTGAGGTCCACGTACCATGGTCACGCACTTGACGTGCCATGTTTCGATTTTCATCTATAAAAATTCAATTTTCTGTCTGTTACACACTAATCAATAATATGCATGACTATATATACTGATCAATACTTTTACATGTTTGGAGCAATGTAACACACATGCAGACATATACAAATCATTCTACCAACATGACTACAGAAGACTACTACAGCAATACACTAATGCAATTACAGGTTTTTATAACATGATCAAATCAGATCACATTCCCACTGCAAAAGTTAAAAATTCATAACATGCTAATGTGACTATATAACTACATAATGTGGCGTAGTCACATATAGTCATGATGGTAATGTGACTATATAACTACATAATCATAAACTTTCTTGTAATTAACAGTTTACCAACTCAATGAACATTATTCATCTATATTATTGGAGGACTTTATGTTGGGATGTGAAACCCAGGATTCAATGAAAATTCGCAAGAGGTTCTAGATTAGCCGGTTCTAATTTTATTAACATGCTTCGATTAGATTCGTTTAAAGTGGAATAAATCTAATCTAGCAACTTACAGTTTTCACGTGAGCAAATTCGTTTCTCTCTTCGGCGCACGAACGAGGATCCACACCAAGCCTTCATTCCTCGAAAAACTGCTGTCGAGAAATTTACAGCCCTCTTCCTTCACCAATATCTTCGAAATTTTTTATCTGATTAAGAAACCCTTCTGACAGATTATAGTTCTATGGATAAGAACGCTACTGCATAAATTTTAAGCCTATACAATAAACAGTTGATTTATGGTGAATTTCTTCGCATAACTGCTCAGAAATTTCGGGAATTATAGTTTGCTCTAAAAACCTATAATCTTCTATTGTATATCCCGGATTAATAATTCTTTTACAATGGTGGACTTGTACTTGAAGAAATCTAAATCTATGATCGAGAAACTTAGAGAGAAAAGAAGAAGAGAAAAATATTTCTCTCCCCCAACATGAAATAGACGTGCAACATAATTCGTCTCTCTCATCAACTCAATCTCTATTATATATAGCACAAGGAATTAGAGTCCCACATAGAGAGGATTACATGGAAACAAATCTCACTCCTTCTATAACTCTATATAGTCGAAAATTGCAGTCCAATGGGAACTTAATTTTCGGCTATATTAATTCCAATATATAATAGTGGTTGAACTTTATTTCTCTCGATTAATTAGAAAATCCAACGGGCTACAATAGGGACTAAAGGAGAAAATATAAATTGGGCAACTAATAATTAATTAAATCCAAACTCTTAAAAGAATTCATTTAATTCATGAAATAATTATTTATTTTCCACTAGCAAATAATTATTGAACTCCCGTTTATATTCTCAAATATTACATTCGAGCTCCGGTCGATCATTACTTAGATTCTCCCCACATTAAGATATCTTATAACCACCAAATAATTTATTGACTGCTAAATAAATTAAATGGTTTCTTTACATGAGTCTTACCCGCTTAACTTATTTGAGTATGCCAGATACGAAATCCACTTGGCCAGGACTTGGCATAAACAAATCTTATAAGCTACTCAAGGGTTATTAGCAATCTCATATTTCAGAGATGTGGATTCCTTTCGATAATTAATTTCCACTTATTAATTCTTAGTGTCTCTACCCAACGCACCGGGGGCCATTTGACTCAATATAGGAATCTCTCCCATTGTGACATCAAAGTAGAGATCATCAATTAAATATGTATGTTAATTATCTAGGGATTAATAGAGTATGTAATTTACTGTCAACTAGAAATAATACAGTTTCATTTATGAAAAGTGATGAAACAATTATTTCACTTTGTCCGATTCAACACATGTCGGGTGTGCTAGCACAATAAGTCAAAACAATAACTACAAAAGTTATTCTCTGGTTACTGTGATCAAGACCAATCACTAAAATATTGTGCTACAATCTTTTACCAATGGTTAGTCCATTTCCATCTAGATTGTGAACATTTATTTTTATATTCTAAACGAACTTTTGAAATGATCTTTCTGTGCGCCGTAGCACACCATTTCGAATACTATCAGAATATTAGACTTATGCTTTTAATTAATTGACAAACAACCAATTAAATGCATTGAATACCCTATTGCAGATTCTCATAAAATGATAATATACTATTTTATTAATTCAATAATAAAATTATGTAGCTAAAAGCGAGACTTTTAGTCTACTATCCTAACACTTTAAACACAAGGCTACAACATAACTCCATATAAAATATCAACGCATACAAAACAAGTTAAACTGGCACGGATACCAAACATGATTGTTGTCCTAAAAACTCTATGTATACAAAAGTAAATCGCCTCTAAAACAACAAAGTGGAACTAATTTGGATCTACGGGCACACATGCAGACATATACAAGTAATTCTATCAACATGCAGACATATACAAGTCATTATATCAACATGACTACATAAGACTACTACAACAATACACTAATTTAGTTAGAGGTTTTTATTACATGATCAAATCATATCACCTTTCCACTGCAAAAGTTAAAAATTCATAACACCATTAACATTGTTTATAATTTCAATTTGGACATACATACAAAATAACACAATTCAATAATATCGGAACAACCATGAATTCAATGTATATGTAGCATAGTCACACATAGTCATGATGGTAATCGTGAATGTTGTCTCAAAAACTCTGTGTATGCAAAAGTAAATCACCCCAAAAAAACCCCAAAGTGAAATTAAATTGGATCTATGGGCACAAAAAAAAAAATATTCGTGGAATTTTCATATTGTACAAAAAATGCTTCGCGAAAACTTAGGATTTAGGTATACAGACTAACTGGCGTCGAGCTTCATAATGTCCTGAGGATTGGGTCCTCGTTTACGCTTATGTGACGCTTTCTTCTTCATTTCAGAACGCAGATTCGAATGTGACTACTGCAACTCAACTACATTGGTTTATGACTACTGAAACACAACTAATACAGAGTACGATTATTAATGGGGAAAGTAGGTGGACGATTTTGTACCAAATATCTTCGATTTTGGTATGTGACTACAGATTCGAAGAGAGGGTTTCGATTTTTTGGGAGTTTTTGATTTTGGGGAAGATTCTCAATCTGTGCTTCTTCTTCACAATGATGTATGCGGCGTGATTTTTTTTTATTTGTTTTAATTAGGAGCAGTTTTATTAGGGAAAGTATATAATTAAGCCTAATTGGCGGGATTATGTGCCTCATTAATAGGGATTTTGAAAATGCTGGATAATTATAAAAAAAAACATGATAGGAACTAGAAGGGTAAGATTGGAAATAAATATTATAGGGGGTTTTCACAAAGGAAGAATTATGGTATGGACATATCATTATTTTATATCTATAGGAGGGGTGTATTGCTAATGACCCCATAAAATATAAATAGAGAATATTTTTTCTTTTACAATTATTATGATAATTATATTTTAACTAATTATTAATTTTGATTACAAGAATAAGTTGTTTTGATAAAATATTAAGGAGTTATTACAAATAAACCCACCAATGAGTACTTATTATTCATAAAGAGATTCAGACAAAAAATTATTTTACAAATAAGTCCACACATGGTTCAGATTTTTGTAAAAGACTAAAATAGCCCATTTTACTTTAAAATGCTCCAATTTCATCCTTAATTTAATTTAACCTCAGTTTGACCCTAAATTTCACAAATTATTCAATTTTGACCCAAAACCTTTTTTTTTCAAAAAAACAAAAATTCAATTTTTTTTTCCGCCGGATTCCGGCGTTGACTTTTTAATTTTATTTTATTTTTTCTTTCTGCAACATTTTTTTTTTCGTTTAAACAACAATATTGCTATGATTGACAGTAATATTAACTATATTACTGTTAAACACAGTAAAATTAACTAAACTACAGTTTAACACAATAATATGTTATATTAATCTCTAGCATAGTAATATTAACACAACAAAACTCATTATTATTGTGTAATAGAGTACTATTACTATGTTGACCGTTCAACAAATGTAAACATAATAAAAAGCCAAAAGAATTAATATTACTGTGAGTGTACAGTAATATTACTATAACAACAGTAATATTACCGTCAACCACAGTAATATTACAATAATAAACAGTAATATTATTACGTTACTCCGTGAATAACTCAAACAAACAAAAAAATCCAAACAAAATAATAATATTGATGTGGTTGACAACAATATTACTATAACAACAGTAATATTACCGTCAACCACAGTAATATTAATGTGTTTACAATAATATTGCTTGCAATAATAGACAGTAATATTATTACGTTACTCCGTGAATAACTCAAACAAAACAAAAAAACCCAAGAAAATAATAATATTGATGTCGTTGACAGTAATATTATTGTGTTTACAGTTATTTTACTGTCAACGACAGTAATATAATTACGTTGACTTGTCAACAAATCAAACAAAATAAAAGAAATAACAAAAAAAAATATATCATTACGTTAATGTATTGTAAGCGGCAGTACAATTACGTTAGTTAACTGTCATTGACAGTATA
>NW_012194230.1:64552-87280 GCF_000504015.1 Erythranthe guttata | reverse complement strand
CCAGTATACGCACGCGGCGTGAACAGTAAACACGTAGGATGATAACTAACAAAAGGTTAAGAAAACGGGCAAAACAGGTTGCCCAAATAATAAAAAGGACGGGGTGGGAATGATCATAGAAGGTCGGGGAAGACCAAGGTAGACCGTTCGCCTCACCACAACAGCCGAGGCCACTTACACTTTCGCCAAAAATGGGCGAAACAGGTATAACGACTGCGAAATGTGTGGCACCATTCGGCAAACAGTCTAGTCTTGATAGACCCAAACAATCCATAATCACCCCAACCCTTCCTAACATGTAAAGTTCACGAAAATTCCTAAATTGCCAATAATATAAAAACGTGGAATGCATGGCACCTATGTGCGAGACTGTCGTCGAAAGGATGGATATCCAAGCTGGTCCATCCGAATCATCTGCTGAATAGGTCGGGGAAGTTCCGTTGTTGTGAAGGTACGAGCCAACTCGGTCTGACACCCCAAGTTAGCTAATGCATCAGCTACTTTATTGCCCTCCCGGTAGATATGTGTAATCCTGTACTCCAAAGTAGAAAGAGAGTTCCGGATCGCCGTGAGAGAACTCTGAAGACTCCAATGACCTTGGTCCGTGTGCGAAAGAAGTCGAACAGCGACTTCTGCGTCAAGCTCGATCCAAACTCTAGTGAATTGCCTCTGAATAACAAATCGCAGCCCCGAGGCAAGGGCAGCAAGCTCGGCCGCAATACTGCTCGGGGCAGAGATCCTCTCGTGAAATGCAACTATGGCCTCAGCGTCCGAACCTCTGATAATCCCGCCAATAGCTGCAATCTGGGTGGATGCTCTACGTGCTCCGTCTGTGTTTAGCTTCACCCAACCCGGATCCGGTGGAAGCCAAACAACTCGATGAGGTGTGAGAGTTGGTGTTCTGACTCGGTAATATAGGCCAAGAGACTCAGCCACGTGGGGAATGCCAGTCCAGCTGTCCGCCGAAAGTAAGTTGGTTTGGTGAAGAATCCTGATGTGCTGGATGACCCTGTAAATGATGGAAGAAGCGCGAACCGTGATATCCTTGTGCTTGCTGTCATTTCTTGCAATCCATAAGTACCACAAGATCAAGCAAGGCACAATGGTCGTGATGTGTGTGTGGTGTGTGAGTGTGTGCGAAGTGAAGTGCTGCCAATAAAGTAAAATCTGGGGTATGTGCGTAGTGTGTGCAGGTGTATAGCCAAAAAGATAGAAAAAATGATGCCATACCCTCTTAGCCGTCGGGCTCTCCACGAAGATATGATCAATCGACTCAACAGAAGGAGACTCGACAGACTGAGATACAAGACTCGACACAGGAATAGATGGATCTGGACAACAATAGCACCTCGAGGCAAGAGAGGTGCCTCGAGACTGAAGTTTGGTATCCACTGGAAGACGCTGAAGAAGGAGACGCCAAAGAAAGATAGAAATTGTAGGAGTAAGACAAGATCCCCAAAATATACGAAGAAGAGGGGTAGGGGTATGCTGCTGTCGTATCAAGGCCCAAGCCGAGGTCAAGGAAAACTTGCCATCCGAAGAAGCTCTCCAAATGGGCAAATCACCCGAAGCACCAGAGATTGGGACCGAGCAAATCCTATCGATCCACTCAAAAGGAATATCCTCAGCTAGCTTGTTTCGATCCCACTGACCAAATGGGCAAATCACTCCACTGTATCTTTTGTATCTTGTGTTTTTGTTGTTGTTTGGTTATGCGTATTAAAGTCATATTGTTGTATTTCTTGTTTTTAAGAACGTTGTAGCCAATGCACTTTTGCGCATGTTTTTTAACATGTACGTTTGTGCATCCATTCGAGCGAGTGTGTTTGTGCATGTTTGTTGATTTGTATTAATGTCCTAGGATTGTAGTTTGTGTTTTCATGATCCTTTTTGCGAATGCAGTTTTGCGTGAGTAATTTTGTGCATGATTTTGTACTTTTACTTATGTGCGTATCTTTTGTAGCGAGTGTTTTTGTGCACGTTTCTTGATGCGCATTCGTGTCCTCGAACTATAGCGGGTATTTTCATGATCGCTGATGGAATCCAATTTTGACCATGTTCGAGTCCGAATTTGGAAATTTGACATTAGACAGGAACTGTAGCCAGCTAAAATAGCTTTCTAATGCCGCCGGAAACAGTCGATTTGGAGTCCGGATGAGAAAGTTATGCTCGACTTCGTGGACACTACCGAAGATGTTGCGGGATCCTCTCTTGTCATTTGATTTTATTTTCCTAATTGCAACTCTTTTCTTACTCTTTGATCATTTTTGCTTCATGGACACCTAATTATCAATTTGTACCTATAGAGTACTAAATCCACAAATTAATACAGAAATATAAATAAATCAATAAAAAAATAAACGTAAACCTAAACGTTGAGTGTTATTTCTACACTCCACTGTATCTTTTGTATCTTGTGTTTTTGTTGTTGTTTGGTTATGCGTATTAAAGTCCTAGTGTTGTATTTCATGTTTTTAAGAACGTTGTAGCGAATGCACTTTTGCGCATGTTTTTTAACATGTACGTTTGTGCATGTCCATTCGAGCGAGTGTGTTTGTGCACGTTTGTTGATTTTTATTAATGTCCTAGGATTGTAGTTTGTGTTTTCATGATCCTTTTTGCGAATGCAGTTTTGCGTGTGTAATTTTGTGCATGATTTTGTACTTTTACCTATGTGCGTATCTTTTGTAGCGAGTGTTTTTGTGCACGTTTCTTGATGCGCATTCGTGTCCTCGAACTGTAGCGGGTATTTTCACGATCGCTGTTGGAATCCAATTTTGACCATGTTCGAGTCCGAATTTGGAAATTTGACATTAGACAGGAATTGTAGCCAGCTGAAATAGCTTTCTAATGCCGCCGGAACCAGTCGATTTGGAGTCCGGATGAGAAAGTTATGCTCGACTTCGTGGACACTACCGAAGATGTTGCAGGATCCTCTCTTCTAATTTGATTTTATTTTCCTAATTGCAACTCTTTTCTTACTCTTTGATCATTTTTGCTTCATGGACACCTAATTATCAATTTGTACCTATAGAGTACTAAATCCACCAATTAATACAGAAATATAAATAAATCAATAAAAAAATAAACGTAAACGTAAACGTTGAGTGTTATTTCTACACTCCACTGTATCTTTTGTATCTTGTGTTTTTGTTGTTGTTTGGTTATGCGTATTAAAGTCCTATTGTTGTATTTCGTGTTTTTAAGAACGTTGTAGCGAATGCACTTTTGCGCATGTTTTTTAACATGTACGTTTGTGCATGTCCATTCGAGCGAGTGTGTTTGTGCACGTTTGTTGATTTGTATTAATGTCCTAGGATTGTAGTTTGTGTTTTCATGATCCTTTTTGCGAATGCAGTTTTGCGTATGTAATTTTGTGCATGATTTTGTACTTTTACTTATGTGCGTATCTTTTGTAGCGAGTGTTTTTGTGCACGTTTCTTGATGCGCATTCGTGTCCTCGAACTGTAGCGGGTATTTTCATGATCGCTGTTGGAATCCAATTTTGACCATGTTGTAGTCCGAATTTGGAAATTTGACATTAGCCAGGAATTGTAGCCAGCTGAAATAGCTTTCTAATGCCGCCGGAACCAGTCGATTTGGAGTCCCGATGAGAAAGTTATGCTCGACTTCGTGGACACTACCGAAGATGTTGCGGGATCCTCTCTTCTATTTGATTTTATTTTCCTAATTGCAACTCTTTTCTTACTCTTTGATCATTTCTGCTTCATGGACACCTAATTATCAATTTGTACCTATAGAGTACTAAATCCACCAATTAATACAAAAATATAAATAAATCAATAAAAAAATAAACGTAAACCTAAACGTTGAGTGTTATTTCTACACTCCACTGTATCTTTTGTATCTTGTGTTTTTGTTGTTGTTTGGTTATGCGTATTAAAGTCCTAGTGTTGTATTTCGTGTTTTTAAGAACGTTGTAGCGAATGCACTTTTGCGCATGTTTTTTAACATGTACGTTTGTGCATGTCTATTCGAGCGAGTGTGTTTGTGCACGTTTGTTGATTTGTATTAATGTCCTAGGATTGTAGTTTGTGTTTTCATGATCCTTTTTGCGAATGCAGTATTGCGTGTGTAATTTTGTGCATGATTTTGTACTTTTACTTATGTGTGTATCTTTTGTAGCGAGTGTTTTTGTGCACGTTTCTTGATGCGCATTCGTGTCCTCGAACTGTAGCGGGTATTTTCATGATCGCTGTTGGAATCCAATTTTGACCATGTTGGAGTCCGAATTTGGAAATTTGACATTAGACAGGAATTGTAGCCAGCTGAAATAGCTTTCTAATGCCGCCGGAACCAGTCGATTTGGAGTCCGGATGAGAAAGTTATGCTCGACTTCGTGGACACTACCGAAGATATTGCGGGATCCTCTCTTCTAATTTGATTTTATTTTCCTAATTGCAACTCTTTTCTTACTCTTTGATCATTTTTGCTTCATGGACACCTAATTATCAATTTGTACCTATAGAGTACTAAATCCACCAATTAATACAAAAATATAAATAAATCAATAAAAAAATAAACGTAAACCTAAACGTTGAGTGTTATTTCTACACTCCACTGTATCTTTTGTATCTTGTGTTTTTGTTGTTGTTTGGTTATGCGTATTAAAGTCCTAGTGTTGTATTTCGTGTTTTTAAGAACGTTGTAGCGAATGCACTTTTGCGCATGTTTTTTAACATGTACGTTTGTGCATGTCCATTCGAGCGAGTGTGTTTGTGCACGTTTGTTGATTTGTATTAATGTCCTAGGATTGTAGTTTGTGTTTTCATGATCCTTTTTGCGAATGCAGTTTTGCGTATGTAATTTTGTGCATGATTTTGTACTTTTACTTATGTGCGTATCTTTTGTAGCGAGTGTTTTTGTGCACGTTTCTTGATGCGCATTCGTGTCCTCGAACTGTAGCGGGTATTTTCATGATCGCTGTTGGAATCCAATTTTGACCATGTTGGTGTCCGAATTTGGAAATTTGACATTAGACAGGAATTGTAGCCAGCTGAAATAGCTTTCTAATGCCGCCGGAACCAGTTGATTTGGAGTCCGGATGAGAAAGTTATGCTCGACTTCGTGGACACTACCGAAGATGTTGCGGGATCCTCTCTTCTAATTTGATTTTATTTTCCTAATTGCAACTCTTTTCTTACTCTTTGATCATTTCTGCTTCATGGACACCTAATTATCAATTTGTACCTATAGAGTACTAAATCCACCAATAAATACAAAAATAAATAAATCAATAAAAAAATAAACGTAAACCTAAACGTTGAGTGCTATTTCTACACTCCACTGTATCTTTTGTATCTTGTGTTTTTGTTGTTGTTTGGTTATGCGTATTAAAGTCCTAGTGTTGTATTTCGTGTTTTTAAGAACGTTGTAGCGAATGCACTTTTGCGCATGTTTTTTAACATGTACGTTTGTGCATGTCCATTCGAGCGAGTGTGTTTGTGCACGTTTGTCGATTTGTATTAATGTCCTAGGATTGTAGTTTGTGTTTTCATGATCCTTTTTGCGAATGCAGTATTGCGTGTGTAATTTTGTGCATGATTTTGTACTTTTACTTATGTGTGTATCTTTTGTAGCGAGTGTTTTTGTGCACGTTTCTTGATGCGCATTCGTGTCCTCGAACTGTAGCGGGTATTTTCATGATCGCTGTTGGAATCCTATTTTGACCATGTTGGAGTCCGAATTTCGAAATTTGACATTAGACAGGAATTGTAGCCAGCTGAAATAGCTTTCTAATGCCGCCGGAACCAGTCGATTTGGAGTCCAGATGAGAAAGTTATGCTCGACTTCGTGGACACTACCGAAGATGTTGCGGGATCCTCTCTTCTAATTTGATTTTATTTTCCTAATCGCAACTCTTTTCTTACTCTTTGATCATTTTTGCTTCATGGACACCTAATTATCAATTTGTACCTATAGAGTACTAAATCCACCAATTAATACAGAAATATAAATAAATCAATAAAAAAATAAACGTAAACCTAAACGTTGAGTGTTATTTCTACACTCCACTGTATCTTTTGTATCTTGTGTTTTTGTTGTTGTTTGGTTATGTGTATTAAAGTCCTAGTGTTGTATTTCTTGTTTTTAAGAACGTTGTAGCGAATGCACTTTTGCGCATGTTTTTTAACATGTACGTTTGTGCATGTCCATTCGAGCGAGTGTGTTTGTGCACGTTTGTTGATTTGTATTAATGTCCTAGGATTGTAGTTTGTGTTTTCATGATCCTTTTTGCGAATGCAGTATTGCGTGTGTAATTTTGTGCATGATATTGTACTTTTACTTATGTGTGTATATTTTGTAGCGAGTGTTTTTGTGCACGTTTCTTGATGCGCATTCGTGTCTTCGAACTGTAGCGGGTATTTTCATGATCGCTGTTGGAATACAATTTTGACCATGTTGGAGTCCGAATTTGGAAATTTGACATTTGACAGGAATTGTAGCCAGCTGGAATAGCTTTCTAATGCCGCCAGAACCAATCTATTTGGAGTCCGGATGAGAAAGTTATGCTCGACTTCGTGGACAGTACCGAAGATGTTGCGGGATCCTCTCTTCTAATTTGATTTTATTTTCCTAATTGCAACTCTTTTCTTACTCTTTGATCATTTTTTCTTCATGGACACCTAATTATCAATTTGTACCTATAGAGTACTAAATCCACCAATTAAAACAGAAATATAAATAAATCAATAAAAAAATAAACGTAAACGTAAACGTTGAGTGTTATTTCTACACTCCACTGTATCTTTTGTATCTTGTGTTTTTGTTGTTGTTTGGTTATGCGTATTAAAGTCCTAGTGTTGTATTACGTGTTTTTAAGAACGTTGTAGCGAATGCACTTTTGCGCATGCTTTTTAACATGTACGTTTGTGCATGTCCATTCGAGCGAGTGTGTTTGTGCATGTCCATACGAGCGAGTGTGTTTGTGCACGTTTGTTGATTTGTATTAATGTCCTAGGATTGTAGTTTGTGTTTTCATGATCCTTTGTGCGAATGCAGTTTTGCGTGAGGTGTTATCCGGAAAAGACTACGTACCTAATGGGACGTATCTTTTGTAGCGAGTGTTTTTGTGCACGTTTCTTGATGCGCATTCGTGTCCTCGAATTGTAGCGGGTATTTTCATGATCGCTGTTGGAATCCAATTTCGACCATGTTGGAGTCCGAATTTGGAAATTTGACATTTGGCAGGAATTGTAGCCAGCTGAAATAGCTTTCTAATGCCGCCGGAACCAATCTATTTGGAGTCCGGATGAGAAAGTTATGCTCGACTTCGTGGACACTACCGAAGATGTTGCGGGATCCTCTCTTCTAATTTGATTTTATTTTCCTAATTGCAACTCTTTTCTTACTCTTTGATCATTTTTTCTTCATGGACACCTAATTATCAATTTGTACCTATAGAGTACTAAATCCACCAATTAAAACAGAAATATAAATTAAAACAGAAATATAAATAAATCAATAAAAAAATAAACGTAAACGTAAACGTTGAGTGTTATTTCTACACTCCACTGTATCTTTTGTATCTTGTGTTTTTGTTGTTGTTTGGTTATGCGTATTAAAGTCCTAGTGTTGTATTACGTGTTTTTAAGAACGTTGTAGCGAATGCACTTTTGCGCATGCTTTTTAACATGTACGTTTGTGCATGTCCATTCGAGCGAGTGTGTTTGTGCATGTTTGTTGATTTGTATTAATGTCCTAGGATTGTAGTTTGTGTTTTCATGATCCTTTTTGCGAATGCAGTTTTGCGTGAGTAATTTTGTGCATGATTTTGTACTTTTACTTATGTGCGTATCTTTTGTAGCGAGTGTTTTTGTGCACGTTTCTTGATGCGCATTCGTGTCCTCGAACTGTAGCGGGTATTTTCACGATCGCTGTTGGAATCCAATTTTGACCATGTTCGAGTCCGAATTTGGAAATTTGACATTAGACAGGAATTGTAGCCAGCTGAAATAGCTTTCTAATGCCGCCGGAACCTGTCGATTTGGAGTCCGGATGAGAAAGTTATGGTCGACTTCGTGGACACTACCGAAGATGTTGCGGGATCCTCTCTTCTAATTTGATTTTATTTTCCTAATTGCAACTCTTTTCTTACTCTTTGATCATTTTTGCTTCATGGACACCTAATTATCAATTTGTACCTATAGAGTACTAAATCCACCAATTAATACAGAAATATAAATAAATCAATAAAAAAATAAACGTAAACGTAAACGTTGAGTGTTATTTCTACACTCCACTGTATCTTTTGTATCTTGTGTTTTTGTTGTTGTTTGGTTATGTGTATTAAAGTCCTAGTGTTGTATTTCGTGTTTTTAAGAACGTTGTAGCGAATGCACTTTTGCGCATGCTTTTTAACATGTACGTTTGTGCATGTCCATTCGAGCGAGTGTGTTTGTGCATGTTTGTTGATTTGTATTAATGTCCTAGGATTGTAGTTTGTGTTTTCATGATCCTTTTTGCGAATGCAGTTTTGCGTGAGTAATTTTGTGCATGATTTTGTACTTTTACTTATGTGCGTATCTTTTGTAGCGAGTGTTTTTGTGCACGTTTCTTGATGCGCATTCGTGTCCTCGAACTGTAGCGGGTATTTTCATGATCGCTGTTGGAATCCAATTTTGACCATGTTGGAGTCCGAATTTGGAAATTTGACATTAGACAGGAATTGTAGCCAGCTGAAATAGCTTTCTAATGCCGCCGGAACCAGTCGATTTGGAGTCCGGATGAGAAAGTTATGCTCGACTTCGTGGACACTACCGAAGATGTTGCGGGATCCTCTCTTCTAATTTGATTTTATTTTCCTAATTGCAACTCTTTTCTTACTCTTTGATCATTTTTGCTTCATGGACACCTAATTATCAATTTGTACCTATAGAATACTAAATCCACCAATTAAAACAGAAATATAAATAAATCAATAAAAAAATAAACGTAAACGTAAACGTTGAGTGTTATTTCTACACTCCACTGTATCTTTTGTATCTTGTGTTTTTGTTGTTGTTTGGTTATGCGTATTAAAGTCCTAGTGTTCTATTTCGTGTTTTTAAGAACGTTGTAGCGAATGCACTTTTGCGCATGTTTTTTAACATGTACGTTTGTGCATGTCCATTCGAGCGAGTGTGTTTGTGCATGTTTGTTGATTTGTATTAATGTCCAAGGATTGTAGTTTGTGTTTTCATGATCCATTTTGCGAATGCAGTTTTGCGTGAGTAATTTTGTGCATGATTTTGTACTGTTACTTATGTGCGTATCTTTTGTAGCGAGTGTTTTTGTGCACGTTTCTTGATGCGCATTCGTGTCCTCGAACTGTAGCGGTTATTTGAATGATCGCTGTTGGAATCCAATTTTGACCATGTTCGAGTCCGAATTTGGAATTTTACATTAGACAGGAATTGTAGCCAGCTGAAATAGCTTTCTAATGCCGCCGGAACCAGTCGATTTGGAGTCCGGATGAGAAAGTTATGCTCGACTTCGTGGACACTACCGAAGATGTTGCGGGATCCTCTCTTCTAATTTGATTTTATTTTCCTAATTGCAACTCTTTTCTTACTCTTTCATCATTTTTGCTTCATGGACACCTAATTATCAATTTGTACCTATAGAATACTAAATCCACCAATTAAAACAGAAATATAAATAAATCAATAAAAAAATAAACGTAAACGTAAACGTTGAGTGTTATTTCTACACTCCACTGTATCTTTAGTATCTTGTGTTTTTGCTGTTGTTTGGTTATGCGTATTAAAGTCCTAGTGTTGTATTTCGTGTTTTTAAGAACGTTGTAGCGAATGCACTTTTGCGCATGTTTTTTAACATGTACGTTTGTGCATGTCCATTCGAGCGAGTGTGTTTGTGCATGTTTGTTGATTTGTATTAATGTCCTAGGATTGTAGTTTGTGTTTTCATGATCCTTTTTGCGAATGCAGTTTTGCGTGAGTAATTTTGTGCATGATTTTGTACTTTTACTTATGTGCGTATCTTTTGTAGCGAGTGTTTTTGTGCACGTTTCTTGATGCGCATTCGTGTCCTCGAACTGTAGCGGGTATTTTCATGATCGCTGTTGGAATCCAATTTTGACCATGTTCGAGTCCGAATTTGGAAATTTGACATTAGACAGGAATTGTAGCCAGCTGAAATAGCTTTCTAATGCCGCCGGAACCAGTCGATTTGGAGTCCGGATGAGAAAGTTATGCTCGACTTCGTGGACACTACCGAAGATGTTGCGGGATCCTCTCTTCTAATTTGATTTTATTTTCCTAATTGCAACTCTTTTCTTACTCTTTGATCATTTTTGCTTCATGGACACCTAATTATCAATTTGTACCTATAGAATACTAAATCCACCAATTAATACAGAAATATAAATAAATCAATAAAAAAATAAACGTAAACGTAAACGTTGAGTGTTATTTCTACACTCCACTGTATCTTTTGTATCTTGTGTTTTTGTTGTTGTTTGGTTATGCGTATTAAAGTCCTAGTGTTGTATTTCGTGTTTTTAAGAACGTTGTAGCGAATGCACTTTTGCGCATGTTTTTTAACATGTACGTTTGTGCATGTCCATTCGAGCGAGTGTGTTTGTGCATGTTTGTTGATTTGTATTAATGTCCTAGGATTGTAGTTTGTGTTTTCATGATCCTTTTTGCGAATGCAGTTTTGCGTGTGTAATTTTGTGCATGATTTTGTACTTTTACTTATGTGCGTATCTTTTGTAGCGAGTGTTTTTGTGCACGTTTCTTGATGCGCATTCGTGTCCTCGAACTGTAGCGGGTATTTTCATGATCGCTGTTGGAATCCAATTTTGACCATGTTCGAGTCCGAATTTGGAAATTTGACATTAGACAGGAATTGTAGCCAGCTGAAATAGCTTTCTAATGCCGCCGGAACCACTCGATTTGGAGTCCGGATGAGAAAGTTATGCTCGACTTCGTGGACACTACCGAAGATGTTGCGGGATCCTCTCTTCTAATTTGATTTCATTTTCCTAATTGCAACTCTTTTCTTACTCTTTGATCAATTTTGCTTCATGGACACCTAATTATCAATTTGTACCTATAGAGTACTAAATCCACCAATTAATACAGAAATATAAATAAATCAATAAAAAAATAAAAACGTAAACGTAAACGTTGAGTGTTATTTCTACACTCCCCCACATCTTTTGTATCTTGTGTTTTTGTTGTTGTTTGGTTATGCGTATTAAAGTCCTATTGTTGTATTTCGTGTTTTTAATAACCTTGTAGCGAATGCACTTTTGCGCATGTTTTTTAACATGTACGTTTGTGCATGTCCATTCGAGCGACTGTGTTTGTGCACGTTTGTTGATTTGTATTAATGTCCTAGGATTGTAGTTTGTGTTTTCATGATCCTTTTCGCGAATGCAGTTTTGCGTGAGTAATTTTGTGCATGATTTTGTACTTTTACTTATGTGCGTATCTTTTGTAGCGAGTGTTTTTGTGCACGTTTCTTGATGCGCATTCGTGTCCTCGAACTGTAGCGGGTATTTTCACGATCGCTGTTGGAATCCAATTTTGACCATGTTCGAGTCCGAATTTGGAAATTTGACATTAGACAGGAATTGTAGCCAGCTGAAATAGCTTTCTAATGCCGCCGGAACCAGTCGATTTGGAGTCCGGATGAGAAAGTTATGCTCGACTTCGTGGACACTACCGAAGATGTTGCGGGATCCTCTCTTCTAATTTGATTTTATTTTCCTAATTGCAACTCTTTTCTTACTCTTTGATCATTTTTGCTTCATGGACACCTAATTATCAATTTGTACCTATAGAGTACTAAATCCACCAATTAATACAGAAATATAAATAAATCAATAAAAAAATAAACGTAAACGTTGAGTGTTATTTCTACACTCCAATGTATCTTTTGTATCTTGTGTTTTTGTTGTTGTTTGGTTATGTGTATTAAAGTTCTAGTGTTGTATTTCTTGTTTTTAAGAACGTTGTAGCGAATGCACTTTTGCGCATGCTTTTTACCATGTACGTTTGTGCATGTCCATTCGAACGAGTGTGTTTGTGCACGTTTGTTGATTTGTATTAATGTCCTAGGATTGTAGTTTGTGTTTTCATGATCCTTTTCGCGAATGCAGTTTTGCGTGTGTAATTTTGTGCATGATTTTGTACTTTTACTTATGTGCGTATCTTTTGTAGCGAGTGTTTTTGTGCACGTTTCTTGATGCGCATTCGTGTCCTCGAACTGTAGCGGGTATTTTCACGATCGCTGTTGGAATCCAATTTTGACCATGTTCGAGTCCGAATTTGGAAATTTGACATTAGACAGGAATTGTAGCCAGCTGAAATAGCTTTCTAATGCCGCCGGAACAAGTCGATTTGGAGTCCGGATCAGAAAGTTATGCTCGACTTCGTGGACACTACCGAAGATGTTGCAGGATCCTCTCTTCTAATTTGATTTTATTTTCCTAATTGCAACTCTTTTCTTACTCTTTGATCATTTTTACTTCATGGACACCTAATTATCAATTTGTACCTATAGAGTACTAAATCCACCAATTAATACAGAAATATAAATAAATCAATAAAAAAATAAACGTAAACGTAAACGTTGAGTGTTATTTCTACACTCCACTGTATCTTTTGTATCTTGTGTTTTTGTTGTTGTTTGGTTATGCGTATTAAAGTCCTAGTGTTGTATTTCTTGTTTTTAAGAACGTTGTAGCGAATGCACTTTTGCGCAAGCTTTTTAACATGTACGTTTGTGCATGTCCATTCGAGCGAGTGTGTTTGTGCACGTTTGTTGATTTGTATTAATGTCCTAGGATTGTAGTTTGTGTTTTCATGATCCTTTTCGCGAATGCAGTTTTGCGTGAGTAATTTTGTGCATGATTTTGTACTTTTACTTATGTGCGTATCTTTTGTAGCGAGTGTTTTTGTGCACGTTTCTTGATGCTGATTCGTGTCCTCGAACTGTAGCGGGTATTTTCATGATCGCTGTTGGAATCCAATTTGACCATGTTGGAGTCCGAATTTGGAAATTTGACATTAGACAGGAATTGTAGCCAGCTGAAATAGCTTTCTAATGCCGCCGGAACCAGTCGATTTGGAGTCCGGATGAGAAAGTTATGCTCGACTTCGTGGACACTACCGAAGATGTTGCGGGATCCTCTCTTCTAATTTGATTTTATTTTCCTAATTGCAACTCTTTTCTTACTCTTTGATCATTTTTGCTTCATGGACACCTAATTATCAATTTGTACCTATAGAATACTAAATCCACCAATTAATACAGAAATATAAATAAATCAATAAAAAAATAAACGTAAACGTAAACGTTGAGTGTTATTTCTACACTCCACTGTATCTTTTGTATCTTGTGTTTTTGTTGTTGTTTGGTTATGCGTATAAAAATCCTATTGTTGTATTTCGTGTTTTTAAGAACGTTGTAGCGAATGCACTTTTGCGCATGTTTTTTAACATGTACGTTTGTGCATGTCCATTCGAGCGAGTGTGTTTGTGCACGTTTGTTGATTTGTATTAATGTCCTAGGATTGTAGTTTGTGTTTTCATGATCCTTTTCGCGAATGCAGTTTTGCGTGAGTAATTTTGTGCATGATTTTGTACTTTTACTTATGTGCGTATCTTTTGTAGCGAGTGTTTTTGTGCACGTTTCTTGATGCGCATTCGTGTCCTCGAACTATAGCGGGTATTTTCACGATCGCTGTTGGAATCCAATTTTGACCATGGTCGAGTCCGAATTTGGAAATTTGACATTAGACAGGAACTGTAGCCAGCTAAAATAGCTTTCTAAGGCCGCCGAAAACAGTCGATCTGGAGTCCGGATGAGAAAGTTATGCTCGACTTCGTGGACACTACCGAAGATGTTGCGGGATCCTCTCTTCTAATTTGATTTTATTTTCCTAATTGCAACTCTTTTCTTACTCTTTGATCATTTTTGCTTCATGGACACCTAATTATCAATTTGTACCTATAGAGTACTAAATCCACCAATTAATACAGAAATATAAATAAAACAATAAAAAAATAAACGTAAACGTAAAGGTTGAGTGTTATTTCTACACTCCACTGTATCTTTTGTATCTTGTGTTTTTGTTGTTGTTTGGTTATGCGTATTAAAGTCCTAGTGTTGTATTTCTTGTTTTTAAGAACGTTGTAGCGAATGCACTTTTGCGCATGGTTTTTACCATGTACGTTTGTGCATGTCCATTCGAGCGAGTGTGTTTGTGCACGTTTGTTGATTTGTATTAATGTCCTAGGATTGTAGTTTGTGTTTTGATGATCCTTTTTGCGAATGCAGTTTTGCGTGAGTAATTTTGTGCATGATTTTGTACTTTTACTTATGTGCGTATCTTTTGTAGCGAGTGTTTTTGTGCACGTTTCTTGATGCGCATTCGTGTCCTCGAACTGTAGCGGATATTTTCATGATCGCTGTTGGAATCCAATTTCGACCATGTTGGAGTCCGAATTTGGAAATTTGACATTAGACAGGAATTGTAGCCAGCTGAAATAGCTTTCTAATGCCGCCGGAACAAGTCGATTTGGAGTCCGGATGAGAAAGTTATGCTCGACTTCGTGGACACTACCGAAGATGTTGCGGGATCCTCTCTTCTAATTTGATTTTATTTTCCTAATTGCAACTCTTTTCTTACTCTTTGATCATTTTGGCTTCATGGATACCTAATTATCAATTTGTACCTATAGAGTACTAAATCCACCAATTAATACAAAAATATAAATAAATCAATAAAAAAATAAACGTAAACGTAAACGTTGAGTGTTATTTCTACACTCCACTGTATCTTTTGTATCTTGTGTTTTTGTTGTTGTTTGGTTATGCGTATTAAAGTCCTAGTGTTGTATTTCTTGTTTTTAAGAACGTTGTAGCGAATGCACTTTTGCGCATGCTTTTTAACTTGTACGTTTGTGCATGTCCATTCGAGCGAGTGTGTTTGTGCACGTTTGTTGATTTGTATTAATGTCCTAGGATTGTAGTTTGTGTTTTCCTGATCCTTTTCGCGAATGCAGTTTTGCGTGAGTAATTTTGTGCATGATTTTGTACTTTTACTTATGTGCGTATCTTTTGTAGCGAGTGTTTTTGTGCACGTTTCTTGATGCGCATTCGTGTCCTCGAACTGTAGCAGGTATTTTCACGATCGCTGTTGGAATCCAATTTTGACCATGTTCGAGTCCGAATTTGGAAATTTCACATTAGACAGGAATTGTAGCCCAGCTGAAATAGCTTTCTAATGCCGCCAGAACAAGTCGATTTGGAGTCCGGATGAGAAAGTTATGCTCGACTTCGTGGACACTACCGAAGATGTTGCGGGATCCTCTCTTCTAATTTGATTTTATTTTCCTAATTGCAACTTTTTTCTTACTATTTGATCATTTTTGCTTCATGGACACCTAATTATCAATTTGTACCTATAGAGTACTAAATCCACCAATTAATACAGAAATATAAATAAATCAATAAAAAAATAAACGTAAACGTAAACGTTGAGTGTTATTTCTACACTCCACTGTATCTTTTGTATCTTGTGTTTTTGTTGTTGTTTGGTTATGCGTATTAAAGTCCTATTGTTGTATTTCGTGTTTTTAATAACCTTGTAGCGAATGCACTTTTGCGCATGTTTTTTAACATGTACGTTTGTGCATGTCCATTCGAGCGAGTGTGTTTGTGCACGTTTGTTGATTTGTATTAATGTCCTAGGATTGTAGTTTGTGTTTTCATGATCCTTTTCGCGAATGCAGTTTTGCGTGAGTAATTTTGTGCATGATTTTGTACTTTTACTTATGTGCGTATCTTTTGTAGCGAGTGTTTTTGTGCACGTTTCTTGATGCGCATTCGTGTCCTCGAACTGTAGCGGGTATTTTCACGATCGCTGTTGGAATCCAATTTTGACCATGTTCGAGTCCGAATTTGGAAATTTGACATTAGACAGGAATTGTAGCCAGCTGAAATAGCTTTCTAATGCCAGCTGCTGCAGTTCGATTTGGAGTCCGGATGAGAAAGTTATGCTCGACTTCGTGGACACTACCGAAGATGTTGTGGGATCCTCTCTTCTAATTTGATTTTATTTTCCTAATTGCAACTCTTTTCTTACTCTTTCATCATTTTTGCTTCATGGACACCTAATTATCAATTTGTACCTATAGAGTACTAAATCCACCAATTAATACAGAAATATAAATAAATCAATAAAAAAATAAACGTAAACGTTGAGTGTTATTTCTACACTCCACTGTATCTTTTGTATCTTGTGTTTTTGTTGTTGTTTGGTTATGTGTATTAAAGTCCTAGTGTTGTATTTCTTGTTTTTAAGAACGTTGTAGCGAATGCACTTTTGCGCATGCTTTTTACCATGTACGTTTGTGCATGTCCATTCGAGCGAGTGTGTTTGTGCACGTTTGTTGATTTGTATTAATGTCCTAGGATTGTAGTTTGTGTTTTCATGATCCTTTTCGCGAGTGCAGTTTTGCGTGAGTAATTTTGTGCATGATTTTGTACTTTTACTTATGTGCGTATCTTTTGTAGCGAGTGTTTTTGTGCACGTTTCTTGATGCGCATTCGTGTCCTCGAACTGTAGCGGGTATTTTCACGATCGCTGTTGGAATCCAATTTTGACCATGTTCGAGTCCGAATTTGGAAATTTGATATTAGACGGGAATTGTAGCCAGCTGAAATAGCTTTCTAATGCCGACGAAACCAGTCGATGTGGAGTCCGGATGAGAAAGTGAAGCTCGACTTCGTGGACACTACCGAAGATGTTGCGGGATCCTCTCTTCTAATTTGATTTTATTTTCCTAATTGCAACTCTTTTCTTACTCTTTGATCATTTTTGCTTCATGGACACCTAATTATCAATTTGTACCTATAGAATACTAAATCCACCAATTAATACAGAAATATAAATAAATCAATAAAAAAATAAACGTAAACGTAAACGTTGAGTGTTATTTCTACACTCCACTGTATCTTTTGTATCTTGTGTTTTTGTTGTTGTTTGGTTATGCATATTAAGTCCTATTGTTGTATTTCGTGTTTTTAAGAACGTTGTAGCGAATGTTCTTTTGCGCATGTTTTTTAACATGTACGTTTGTGCATGTCCATTCGAGCGAGTGTGTTTGTCCACGTTTGTTGATTTGTATTAATGTCCTAGGATTGTAGTTTGTGTTTTCGTGATCCTTTTCGCGAATGCAGTTTTGCGTGAGTAATTTTGTGCATGATTTTGTACTTTTACTTATATGCGTATCTTTTGTAGCGAGTGTTTTTGTGCACGTTTCTTGATGCGCATTCGTGTCCTCGAACTGTAGCGGGTATTTTCACGATCGCTGTTGGAATCCAATTTCGACCATGTTCGAATCCGAATTTGGAAATTTGACATTAGACAGGAATTGTAGCCAGCTGAAATAGCTTTCTAATGCCGCCGGAACCTGTCGATTTGGAGTCCGGATGAGAAAGTTATGCTCGACTTCGTGGACACTACCGAAGATGTTGCGGGATCCTCTCTTCTAATTTGATTTTATTTTCCTAATTGCAACTCTTTTCTTACTCTTTGATCATTTTTGCTTCATGGACACCTAATTATCAATTTGTACCTATAGAGTACTAAATCCACCAATTAATACAGAAATATAAATAAATCAATAAAAAAATAAACGTAAACGTTGAGTGTTATTTCTACACTCCACTGTATCTTTTGTATCTTGTGTTTTTGTTGTTGTTTGGTTATGCGTATTAAAGTCCTAGTGTTGTATTTCTTGTTTTTAAGAACGTTGTAGCGAATGCACTTTTGCGCATGCTTTTTACCATGTACGTTTGTACGTTTGTGCATGTCCATTCGAGCGAGTGTGTTTGTGCACGTTTGTTGATTTGTATTAATGTCCTAGGATTGTAGTTTGTGTTTTCATGATCCTTTTCGCGAATGCAGTTTTGCGTGAGTAATTTTGTGCATGATTTTGTACTTTTACTTATGTGCGTATCTTTTGTAGCGAGTGTTTTTGTGCACGTTTCTTGATGCGCATTCGTGTCCTCGAACTGTAGCGGGTATTTTCACGATCGCTGTTGGAATCCAATTTTGACCATGTTCGAGTCCGAATTTGGAAATTTGACATTAGACAGGAATTGCAGCCAGCTGAAATAGATTTCTAATGCCGCCGGAACAAGTCGATTTGGAGTCCGGATGAGAAAGTTATGCTCGACTTCGTGGACACTACCGAAGATGTTGCAGGATCCTCTCTTCTAATTTGATTTTATTTTCCTAATTGCAACTCTTTTCTTACTCTTTGATCATTTTTGCTTCATGGACACCTAATTATCAATTTGTACCTATAGAGTACTAAATCCACCAATTAATACAGAAATATAAATAAATCAATAAAAAAATAAACGTAAACGTAAACGTTGAGTGTTATTTCTACACTCCACTGTATCTTTTGTATCTTGTGTTTTTGTTGTTGTTTGGTTATGCGTATTAAAGTCCTAGTGTTGTATTTCGTGTTTTTAAGAACGTTGTAGCGAATGCACTTTTGCGCATGTTTTTTAACATGTACGTTTGTGCATGTCCATTCGAGCGAGTGTGTTTGTGCACGTTTGTTGATTTGTATTAATGTCCTAGGATTGTAGTTTGTGTTTTCATGATCCTTTTTGCGAATGCAGTTTTGCGTGTGTAATTTTGTGCATGATTTTGTACTTTTACTTATGTGCGTATCTTTTGTAGCGAGTGTTTTTGTGCACGTTTCTTGATGCGCATTCGTGTCCTTGAACTGTAGCGGGTATTTTCACGATCGCTGTTGGAATCCAATTTTGACCATGTTCGAGTTTGAGTTTGGAAATTTGACATTAGACAGGAATTGTAGCCAGCTGAAATAGCTTTCTAATGCCGCCGGAACCAGTCGATTTGGAGTCCGGATGAGAAAGTTATGCTCGACTTCGTGGACACTACCGAAGATGTTGCGGGATCCTCTCTTCTAATTTTATTTTATTTTCCTAATTGCAACTCTTTTCTTACTCTTTGATCATTTTTGCTTCATGGACACCTAATTATCAATTTGTACCTATAGAGTACTAAATCCACCAATTAATACAAAAATATAAATAAATCAATAAAAAAATAAAAACGTAAACGTAAACGTTGAGTGTTATTTCTACACTCCACTGTATCTTTTGTATCTTGTGTTTTTGTTGTTGTTTGGTTATGCGTATTAAAGTCCTATTGTTGTATTTCGTGTTTTTAAGAACGTTGTAGCGAATGCACTTTTGCGCATGTTTTTTAACATGTACGTTTGTGCATGTCCATTCGAGCGAGTGTGTTTGTGCACGTTTGTTGATTTGTATTAATGTCCTAGGATTGTAGTTTGTGTTTTCATGATCCTTTTTGCGAATGCAGTTTTGCGTGTGTAATTTTGTGCATGATTTTGTACTTTTACTTATGTGCGTATCTTTTGTAGCGAGTGTTTTTGTGCACGTTTCTTGATGCGCATTCGTGTCCTCGAACTGTAGCGGGTATTTTCATGATCGCTGTTGGAATCCAATTTTGACCATGTTCGAGTCCGAATTTGGAAATTTGACATTAGACAGGAATTGTAGCCAGCTGAAATAGCTTTCTAATGCCGCCAGAACAAGTCGATTTGGAGTCCGGATGAGAAGTTATGCTCGACTTCGTGGACACTACCGAAGATGTTGCGGGATCCTCTCTTCTAATTTGATTTTATTTTCCTAATTGCAACTCTTTTCTTACTCTTTGATCATTTTTGCTTCATGGACACCTAATTATCAATTTGTACCTATAGAGTACTAAATCCACCAATTAAGACAGAAATATAAATAAATCAATAAAAAAATAAACGTAAACGTAAACGTTGAGTGTTATTTCTACATTCCACTGTATCTTTTGTATCTTGTGTTTTTGTTGTTGTTTGGTTATGCGTATTAAAGTCCTAGTGTTGTATTTCTTGTTTTTAAGAACGTTGTAGCGAATGCACTTTTGCGCATGCTTTTTACCATGTACGTTTGTGCATGTCCATTCGAGCGAGTGTGTTTGTGCACGTTTGTTGATTTGTATTAATGTCCTAGGATTGTAGTTTGTGTTTTCATGATCCTTTTCGCGAATGCAGTTTTGCGTGAGTAATTTTGTGCATGATTTTGTACTTTTACTTATGTGCGTATCTTTTGTAGCGAGTGTTTTTGTGCACGTTTCTTGATGCGCATTCGTGTCCTCGAACTGTAGCGGGTATTTTCACGATCGCTGTTGGAATCCAATTTCGACCATGTTCGAATCCGAATTTGGAAATTTGACATTAGACAGGAATTGTAGCCAGCTGAAATAGCTTTCTAATGCCGCCGGAACCTGTCGATTTGGAGTCCGGATGAGAAAGTTATGCTCGACTTCGTGGACACTACCGAAGATGTTGCGGGATCCTCTCTTCTAATTTGATTTTATTTTCCTAATTGCAACTCTTTTCTTACTCTTTGATCATTTTTGCTTCATGGACACCTAATTATCAATTTGTACCTATAGAGTACTAAATCCACCAATTAATACAGAAATATAAATAAATCAATAAAAAAATAAACGTAAACGTTGAGTGTTATTTCTACACTCCAATGTATCTTTTGTATCTTGTGTTTTTGTTGTTGTTTGGTTATGTGTATTAAAGTCCTAGTGTTGTATTTCTTGTTTTTAAGAACGTTGTAGCGAATGCACTTTTGCGCATGCTTTTTACCATGTACGTTTGTGCATGTCCATTCGAACGAGTGTGTTTGTGCACGTTTGTTGATTTGTATTAATGTCCTAGGATTGTAGTTTGTGTTTTCATGATCCTTTTCGCGAATGCAGTTTTGCGTGAGTAAATTTGTGCATGATTTTGTACTTTTACTTATGTGCGTATCTTTTGTAGCGAGTGTTTTTGTGCACGTTTCTTGATGCGCATTCGTGTCCTCGAACTGTAGCGGGTATTTTCACGATCGCTGTTGGAATCCAATTTTGACCATGTTCGAGTCCGAATTTGGAAATTTGACATTAGACGGGAATTGTAGCCAGCTGAAATAGCTTTCTAATGCCGACGAAACCAGTCGATGTGGAGTCCGGATGAGAAAGTGAAGCTCGACTTCGTGGACACTACCGAAGATGTTGCGGGATCCTCTCTTCTAATTTGATTTTATTTTCCTAATTGCAACTCTTTTCTTACTCTTTGATCATTTTTGCTTCATGGACACCTAATTATCAATTTGTACCTATAGAGTACTAAATCCACCAATTAATACAGAAATATAAATAAATCAATAAAAAAATAAACGTAAACGTAAACGTTGAGTGTTATTTCTACACTCCACTGTATCTTTTGTATCTTGTGTTTTTGTTGTTGTTTGGTTATGCGTATTAAAGTCCTAGTGTTGTATTTCTTGTTTTTAAGAACGTTGTAGCGAATGCACTTTTGCGCATGCTTTTTAACATGTACGTTTGTGCATGTCCATTCGAGCGAGTGTGTTTGTGCACGTTTGTTGATTTGTATTAATGTCCTAGGATTGTAGTTTGTGTTTTCATGATCCTTTTTGCGAATGCAGTTTTGCGTGTGTAATTTTGTGCATGATTTTGTACTTTTACTTATGTGCGTATCTTTTGTAGCGAGTGTTTTTGTGCACGTTTCTTGATGCGCATTCGTGTCCTCGAACTGTAGCGGGTATTTTCACGATCGCTGTTGGAATCCAATTTTGACCATGTTCGAGTCCGAATTTGGAAATTTGACATTAGACAGGAATTGTAGCCAGCTGAAATAGCTTTCTAATGCCGCCGGAACCAGTCGATTTGGAGTCCGGATGAGAAAGTTATGCTCGACTTCGTGGACACTACCGAAGATGTTGCGGGATCCTCTCTTCTAATTTGATTTTATTTTCCTAATTGCAACTCTTTTCTTACTCTTTGATCATTTTTGCTTCATGGACACCTAATTATCAATTTGTACCTATAGAGTACTAAATCCACCAATTAATACAGAAATATAAATAAATCAATAAAAAAATAAACGTAAACGTAAACGTTGAGTGTTATTTCTACACTCCACTGTATCTTTTGTATCTTGTGTTTTTGTTGTTGTTTGGTTATGCGTATTAAAGTCCTAGTGTTGTATTTCGTGGTTTTAAGAACGTTGTAGCGAATGCACTTTTGCGCATGTTTTTTAACATGTACGTTTGTGCATGTCCATTCGAGCGAGTGTGTTTGTGCACGTTTGTTGATTTGTATTAATGTCCTAGGATTGTAGTTTGCGTTTTCATGATCCTTTTTGCGAATGCAGTTTTGCGTGAGTAATTTTGTGCATGATTATGTACTTTTACTTATGTGCGTATCTTTTGTAGCGAGTGTTTTTGTGCACGTTTCTTGATGCGCATTCGTGTCCTCGAACTGTAGCGGGTATTTTCATGATTGCTGTTGGAATCCAATTTTGACCATGTTCGAGTCCGAATTTGGAAATTTGACATTAGACAGGAATTGTAGCCAGCTGAAATAGCTTTCTAATGCCGCCGGAACCAGTCGATTTGGAGTCCGGATGAGAAAGTTATGCTCGACTTCGTGGACACTACCGAAGATGTTGCGGGATCCTCTCTTCTAATTTGATTTTATTTTCCTAATTGCAACTCTTTTCTTACTCTATGATCATGTTTGCTTCATGGACACCTAATTATCACTTTGTACCTATAGAGTACTAAATC
>NW_012194230.1:30488-54479 GCF_000504015.1 Erythranthe guttata | reverse complement strand
GGAAATTTGACATTAGACAGGAATTGTAGCCAGCTGAAATAGCTTTCTAATGCCGCCGAATCCAGTCGATTTGGAGTCCGGATGAGAAAGTTATGCTCGACTTCGTGGACACTACCGAAGATGTTGCGGGATCCTCTCTTCTAATTTTATTTTATTTTCCTAATTGCAACTCTTTTCTTACTCTTTGATCATTTTTTTCTACATGGACACCTAATTATCACTTTGTACCTCTAGAATACTAAATCCACCAATTAAAACAGAAATATAAATAAATACATAAAAAAATCCACGTAAACGTAAACGTTGAGTGTTATTTCTACACTCCACTGTATCTTTTGTATCTTGTGTTTTTGTTGTTGTTTGGTTATGCGTATTAAAGTCCTAGTGTTGTATTTCGTGTTTTTAAGAACGTTGTAGCGAATGCACTTTTGCGCATGCTTTTTAACCTGTACGTTTGTGCATATCCATTCGAGCGAGTGTGTTTGTGCATGTTTGTTGATTTGTATTAATGTCCTAGGATTGTAGTTTGTGTTTCCATGATCCTTTTTGCAAATGCAGTTTTGCGTGAGTAATTTTGTGCATGATTTTGTACTTTTACTTTTGTAGCGAGTGTTTTTGTGCACGTTTCTTGATGCGCATTCGTGTCCTCGAATTGTAGCGGGTATTTTCATGATCGGTGTTGGAATCCAATTTCGACCATGTTGGAGTCCGAATTTGGAAATTTGACATTAGACAGGAATTGTAGCCAGCTGAAATTGTTTTCTAATGCCGCCGGAACCAGTCTATTTTGAGTCCGGATGAGAAAGTTATGCTCGACTTCGTGGACACAACCGAAGATGTTGCGGGATCCTCTCTTCTAATTTGATTTTATTTTCCTAATTGCAACTCTTTTCTTACTCTTTGATCATTTTTGCTTCATGGACACCTAATTATCAATTTGTACCTATAGAATACTAAATCCACCAATTAATACAGAAATATAAATAAATCAATAAAAAAATAAACGTAAACCTAAACGTTGAGTGTTATTTCTACACTCCACGGTATCTTTTGTATGTTGTGTTTTTGTTGTTGTTTGGTTATGCGTATTAAAGTCCTAGTGTTGTATTTCGTGTTTTTAAGAACGTTGTAGCGAATGCACTTTTGCCCATGTTTTTTAACATGTACGTTTGTGCATGTCTATTCGAGCGAGTGTGTTTGTGCATGTTTGTTGATTTGTATTAATGTCCTAGGATTGTAGTTTGTGTTTTCATGATCCTTTTTGCGAATGCAGTTTTGCGTGAGTAATTTTGTGCATGATTTTGTACTTTTACTTATGTGCGTATCTTTTGTAGCGAGTGTTTTTGTGCACGTTTCTTGATGCGCATTCGTGTCCTCGAACTGTAGCGGGTATTTTCATGATCGCTGTTGGAATCCAATTTTGACCATGTTCGAGTCCGAATTGGGAAATTTGACATTAGACAGGAATTGTAGCCAGCTGAAATAGCTTTCTAATGCCGCCGGAACCAGTCGATTTGGAGTCCGGATGAGAAAGTTATGCTCGACTTCGTGGACACTACCGAAGATGTTGCGGGATCCTCTCTTCTAATTTGATTTTATTTTCCTAATTGCAACTCTTTTCTTACTCTTTCGTCATTTTTGCTTCATGGACACCTTATTATCAATTTGTACCTATAGAATACTAAATCCACCAATTAAAACAGAAATATAAATAAATCAATAAAAAAATAAACGTAAACGTAAACGTTGAGTGTTATTTCTACACTCCACTGTATCTTTTGTATCTTGTGTTTTTGTTGTTGTTTGGTTATGCGTATTAAAGTCCTAGTGTTGTATTTCGTGTTTTTAAGAACGTTGTAGCGAATGCACTTTTGCGCATGTTCTTTAACATGTACGTTTGTGCATGTCCATTCGAGCGAGTGTGTTTGTGCATGTTTGTTGATTTGTATTAATGTCCTAGGATTGTAGTTTGTGTTTTCATGATCCTTTTTGCGACTGCAGTTTTGCGTGAGTAATTTTGTGCATGATTTTGTACTGTTACTTATGTGCGTATCTTTTGTAGCGAGTGTTTTTGTGCACGTTTCTTGATGCGCATTCGTGTCCTCGAACTGTAGCGGGTATTTTCATGATCGCTGTTGGAATCCAATTTTGACCATGTTCGAGTCCGAATTTGGAAATTTGACATTAGACAGGAATTGTAGCCAGCTGAAATAGCTTTCTAATGCCGCGGGAACCAGTCGATTTGGAGTCCGGATGAGAAAGTTATGCTCGACTTCGTGGACACTACCGAAGATGTTGCGGGATCCTCTCTTCTAATTTGATTTTATTTTCCTAATTGCAACTCTTTTCTTACTCTTTCATCATTTTTGCTTCATGGACACCTAATTATCAATTTGTACCTATAGAATACTAAATCCACCAATTAAAACAGAAATATAAATAAATCAATAAAAAAATAAACGTAAACGTAAACGTTGAGTGTTATTTCTACACTCCACTGTATCTTTTGTATCTTGTGTTTTTGTTGTTGTTTGGTTATGCGTATTAAAGTCCTAGTGTTGTATTTCGTGTTTTTAAGAACGTTGTAGCGAATGCACTTTTGCGCATGTTTTTTAACATGTACGTTTGTGCATGTCCATTCGAGCGAGTGTGTTTGTGCATGTTTGTTGATTTGTATTAATGTCTTAGGATTGTAGTTTGTGTTTTCATGACCCTTTTTGCGAATGCAGTTTTGCGTGAGTAATTTTGTGCATGATTTTGTACTTTTACTTATGTGCGTATCTTTTGTAGCGAGTGTTTTTGTGCACGTTTCTTGATGCGCATTCGTGTCCTCGAACTGTAGCGGGTATTTTCACGATCGCTGTTGGAATCCAATTTTGACCATGTTCGAGTCCGAATTTGGAAATTTGACATTAGACAGGAATTGTAGCCAGCTGAAATTGTTTTCTAATGCCGCCGGAACCAGTCTATTTGGAGTCCAGATGAGAAAGTTATGCTCGACTTCGTGAACACTACCGAAGATGTTGCGGGATCCTCTCTTCTAATTAGATTTTATTTTCCTAATTGCAACTCGGATAGAACTCTTTGATCATTTTTTCTTCTTGGACACCTAATTATCAATTTGTACCTATAGAGTACTAAATCCACCAATTAATACAGAAATATAAATAAATCAATAAAAAAATAAACGTAAACGTAAACGTTGAGTGTTATTTCTACACTCCACTGTATCTTTTGTATCTTGTGTTTTTGTTGTTGTTTGGTTATGCGTATTAAAGTCCTAGTGTTGTATTTCGTGTTTTTAAGAACGTTGTAGCGAATGCACTTTTGCGCATGCTTTTTAACATGTACGTTTGTGCATATCCATTCGAGCGAGTGTGTTTGTGCATGTTTGTTGATTTGTATTAATGTCCTAGGATTGTAGTTTGTGTTTTCATGATCCTTTTTGCAAATGCAGTTTTGCGTGAGTAATTTTGTGCATGATTTTGTACTTTTACTTATGTGCGTATCTTTTGTAGCGAGTGTTTTTGTGCACGTTTCTTGATGCGCATTCGTGTCCTCGAACTGTAGCGGGTATTTTTCATGATCGCTGTTGGAATCCAATTTTGACCATGTTGGAGTCCGAATTTGGAAATTTGACATTAGACAGGAATTGTAGCCAGCTGAAATAGCTTTCTAATGCAGCCGAAACCAGCCGATTTTGGAGTCTGGATGAGAAAGTTATGCTCGACTTCGTGGACACTACCGAAAATGTTGCGGGATCCTCCCTTCTAATTTGATTTTATTTTCCTAATTGCAACTCTTTTCTTACTCTTTGATCATTTTTTTCTACATGGACACCTAATTATCAATTTGTACCTCTAGAATACTAAATCCCCCAATTAAAACAGAAATATAAATAAATCAATAAAAAAATAAACGTAAACGTAAACGTTGAGTGTTATTTCTACACTCCGCTGTATCTTTTGTATCTTGTGTTTTTGTTGTTGTTTAGTTATGCGTATTAAAGTCCTAGTGTTGTATTTCGTGTTTTTAAGAACGTTGTAGCGAATGCACTTTTGCGCATGCTTTTTAACATGTACGTTTGTGCATATCCATTCGAGCGAGTGTGTTTTTGCATGTTTGTTGATTTGTATTAATGTCCTAGGATTGTAGTTTGTGTTTTCATGATCCTTTTTGCAAATGCAGTTTTGCGTGAGTAATTTTGTGCATGATTTTGTACTTTTACTTATGTGCGTATCTTTTGTAGCGAGTGTTTTTGTGCACGTTTCTTGATGCGCATTCGTGTCCTCGAACTATAGCATGTATTTTCATGATCGCTGTTGGAATCCAATTTTGACCATGTTGGAGTCCGAATTTGGAAATTTGACATTAGACAGGAATTGTAGCCAGCTGAAATAGCTTTCTAATGCAGCTAGAACCAGTCGATTTGGAGTCCGGATGATAAAGTTATGCTCGACTTCGTGGACACTCCTGAAGATGTTGCGGGATCCTCTCTTCTAATTTGATTTTATTTTCCTAATTGCAACTCTTTTCTTACTCTTTGATCATTTTTATTCATGGACACCTAATTATCAATTTGTACCTATAGAGTACTAAATCCACCAATTAATACAGAAATATAAATAAATCAATAAAAAAATAAACGTAAACGTAAACGTTGAGTGTTATTTCTACACTCCACTGTATCTTTTGTATCTTGTGTTTTTGTTGTTGTTTGGTTATGCGTATTAAAGTCCTATTGTTGTATTTCGTGTTTTTAAGAACGTTGTAGCGAATGCACTTTTGCGCATGTTTTTTAACATGTACGTTTGTGCATGTCCATTCGAGCGAGTGTGTTTTTGCATGTTTGTTGATTTGTATTAATGTCCTAGGATTGTAGTTTGTGTTTTCATGATCCTTTTTGCGAATGCAGTTTTGCGTGAGTAATTTTGTGCATGATTTTGTACTTTTACTTATGTGCGTATCTTTTGTAGCGAGTGTTTTTGTGCACGTTTCTTGATGCGCATTCGTGTCCTCGAATTGTAGCGGGTATTTTCATGATCGCTGTTGGAATCCAATTTCGACCATGTTGGAGTCCGAATTTGGAAATTTGACATTAGACAGGAATTGTAGCCAGCTGAAATAGTTTTCTAATGCCGCCGGAACCAGTCTATTTGGAGTCCGGATGAGAAAGTTATGCTCGACTTCGTGGACACTACCGAAGATGTTGCGGGATCCTCTCTTCTAATTTGATTTTATTTTCCTAATTGCAACTCTTTTCTTACTCTTTCATCAATTTTGCTTCATGGACACCTAATTATCAATTTGTACCTATAGAGTACTAAATCCACCAATTAATACAGAAATATAAATAAATCAATAAAAAAATAAACGTAAACTTAAACGTTGAGTGTTATTTCTACACTCCACGGTATCTTTGGTATCTTGTGTTTTGGTTGTGGTTGGGTTATGCGTATTAAAGTCCTAGTGTTGTATTTCGTGTTTTTAAGAACGTTGTAGCGAATGCACTTTTGCGCATGTTTTTTAACATGTACGTTTGTGCATGTCCATTCGAGCGAGTGTGTTTGTGCATGTTCGTTGATTTGTATTAATGTCCTAGGATTGTAGTTTGTGTTTTCATGATCCTTTTTGCGAATGCAGTTTTGCGTGAGTAATATTGTGCATGATTATGTACTTTTACTTATGTGCGTATCTTTTGTAGCGAGTGTTTTTGTGCACGTTTCTTGATGCGCATTCGTGTCCTCGAACTGTAGCGGGTATTTTCATGATCGCTGTTGGAATCCAATTTTGACCATGTTCGAGTCCGAATTTGGAAATTTGACATTAGACAGGAATTGTAGCCAGCTGAAATAGCTTTCTAATGCCGCCGGAACCAGTCAATTTGGAGTCCGGATGAGAAAGTTATGCTCGATTTCGTGGACACTACCGAAGATGTTGCGGGATCCTCTCTTCTAATTTTATTTTATTTTCTTAATTGCAACTCTTTTCTTACTCTTTCATCATTTTTGCTTCATGGACACCTAATTATCAATTTGTACCTATAGCATACTAAATCCACCAATTAAAACAGAAATAAAAATAAATCAATAAAAAAATAAACGTAAACGTAAACGTTGAGTGTTATTTCTACACTCCACTGTATCTTTTGTATCTTGTGTTTTTGTTGTTGTTTGGTTATGCGTATTAAAGTCCTAGTGTTGTATTTCGTGGTTTTAAGAACGTTGTAGCGAATGCACTTTTGCGCATGTTTTTTAACATGTACGTTTGTGCATGTCCATTCGAGCGAGAGTGTTTGTGCATGTTCGTTGATTTGTATTAATGTCCTAGGATTGTAGTTTGTGTTTTCATGATCCTTTTTGCGAATGCAGTTTTGCGTGAGTAATTTTGTGCATGATTATGTACTTTTACTTATGTGCGTATCTTTTGTAGCGAGTGTTATTGTGCACGTTTCTTGATGCGCATTCGTGTCCTCGAACTGTAGCGGGTATTTTAATGATCGCTGTTGGAATCCAATTTTGACCATGTTCGAGTCCGAATTTGGAAATTTGACATTAGACAGGAATTGTAGCCAGCTGAAATAGCTTTCTAATGCCGCCGGAACCAGTCGATTTGGACTCCAGATGAGAAAGTTATGCTCGACTTCGTGGACACTACCGAAGATGTTGCGGGATCCTCTCTTCTAATTTGATTTTATTTTCCTAATTGCAACTCTTTTCTTACTCTTTGATCATTTTTGCTTCATGGACACCTAATTATCAATTTGTACCTATAGAATACTAAATCCACCAATTAAAACAGAAATATAAATAAATCAATAAAAAAATAAACGTAAACGTAAACGTTGAGTGTTATTTCTACACTCCACTGTATCTTTTGTATCTTGTGTTTTTGTTGTTGTTTGGTTATGCGTATTAAAGTCCTAGTGTTCTATTTCGTGTTTTTAAGAACGTTGTAGCGAATGCACTTTTGCGCATGTTTTTTAACATGTACGTTTGTGCATGTCCATTCGAGCGAGTGTGTTTGTGCATGTTTGTTGATTTGTATTAATGTCCTAGGATTGTAGTTTGTGTTTTCATGATCCTTTTTGCGACTGCAGTTTTGCGTGAGTAATTTTGTGCATGATTTTGTACTGTTACTTATGTGCGTATCTTTTGTAGCGAGTGTTTTTGTGCACGTTTCTTGATGCGCATTCGTGCCCTCGAACTGTAGCGGGTATTTTCATGATCGCTGTTGGAATCCAATTTTGACCATGTTCGAGTCCGAATTTGGAAATTTGACATTAGACAGGAATTGTAGCCAGCTGAAATAGCTTTCTAATGCCGCGGGAACCAGTCGATTTGGAGTCCGGATGAGAAAGTTATGCTCGACTTCGTGGACACTACCGAAGATGTTGCGGGATCCTCTCTTCTAATTTGATTTTATTTTCCTAATTGCAACTCTTTTCTTACTCTTTCATCACTTTTGCTTCATGGACACCTAATTATCAATTTGTACCTATAGAATACTAAATCCACCAATTAAAACAGAAATATAAATAAATCAATAAAAAAATAAACGTAAACGTAAACGTTGAGTGTTATTTCTACACTCCACTGTATCTTTTGTATCTTGTGTTTTTGTTGTTGTTTGGTTATGCGTATTAAAGTCCTAGTGTTCTATTTCGTGTTTTTAAGAACGTTGTAGCGAATGCACTTTTGCGCATGTTTTTTAACATGTACGTTTGTGCATGTCCATTCGAGCGAGTGTGTTTGTGCATGTTTGTTGATTTGTATTAATGTCCAAGGATTGTAGTTTGTGTTTTCATGATTCATTTTGCGAATGCAGTTTTGCGTGAGTAATTTTGTGCATGATTTTGTACTGTTACTTATGTGCGTATCTTTTGTAGCGAGTGTTTTTGTGCACGTTTCTTGATGCGCATTCGTGTCCTCGAACTGTAGCGGTTATTTTAATGATCGCTGTTGGAATCCAATTTTGACCATGTTCGAGTCCGAATTTGGAATTTTACATTAGACAGGAATCGTAGCCAGCTGAAATAGCTTTCTAATGCCGCCAGAACCAGTCGATTTGGAGTCCGGATGAGAAAGTTATGCTCGACTTCGTGGACACTACCGAAGATGTTGCGGGATCCTCTCTTCTAATTTGATTTTATTTTCCTAATTGCAACTCTTTTCTTACTCTTTCATCATTTTTGCTTCATGGACACCTAATTATCAATTTGTACCTATAGAATACTAAATCCACCAATTAAAACAGAAATATAAATAAATCAATAAAAAAATAAACGTAAACGTAAACGTTGAGTGTTATTTCTACACTCCACTGTATCTTTTGTATCTTGTGTATTTGTTGTTGTTTGGTTATGCGTATTAAAGTCCTAGTGTTGTATTTCGTGTTTTTAAGAACGTTGTAGCGAATGCACTTTTGCGCATGTTTTTTAACATGTACGTTTGTGCATGTCCATTCGAGCGAGTGTGTTTGTGCATGTTTGTTGATTTGTATTAATGTCCTAGGATTGTAGTTTGTGTTTTCATGATCCTTTTTGCGAATGCAGTTTTGCGTGAGTAATTTTGTGCATGATTTTGTACTTTTACTTATGTGCGTATCTTTTGTAGCGAGTGTTTTTGTGCACGTTTCTTGATGCGCATTCGTGTCCTCGAACTGTAGCGGGTATTTTCACGATCGCTGTTGGAATCCAATTTCGACCATGTTAGAGTCCGAATTTGGAAATTTGACATTAGACAGGAATTGTAGCCAGCTGAAATAGCTTTCTAATGCTGCCGAAACCAGTCGATTTGGAGTCCGGATGAGAAAGTTATGCTCGACTTCGTGGACACTACCGAAGATGTTGCGGGATCCTCTCTTCTAATTTGATTTTATTTTCCTAATTGCAACTCTTTTCTTACTCTTTGATCATTTTTGCTTCATGGACACCTAATTATCAATTTGTACCTATAGAGTACTAAATCCACCAATTTATACAGAAATATAAATAAATCAATAAAAAAATAAACGTAAACCTAAACGTTGAGTGTTATTTCTACACTCCACAGTATCTTTTGTATCTTGTGTTTTTGTTGTTGTTTGGTTATGCGTATTAAAGTCCTAGTGTTGTATTTCGTGTTTTTAAGAACGTTGTAGCGAATGCACTTTTGTGCATGTTTTTAACATGTACGTTTGTGCATGTCCATTCGAGCGAGTGTGTTTGTGCACGTTTGTTGATTTGTATTAATGTCCTAGGATTGAAGTTTGTGTTTTCATGATCCTTTTTGCGAATGCAGTTTTGCGTGTGTAATTTTGTGCATGATTTTGTACTTTTACTTATGTGCGTATCTTTTGTAGCGAGTGTTTTTGTGCACGTTTCTTGATGCGCATTCGTGTCCTCGAACTGTAGCGGGTATTTTCACGATCGCTGTTGGAATCCAATTTTGACCATGTTCGAGTCCGAATTTGGAAATTTGACATTAGACAGGAATTGTAGCCAGCTGAAATAGCTTTCTAATGCCGCCGGAACAAGTCGATTTGGAGTCCGGATGAGAAAGTTATGCTCGACTTCGTGGACACTACCGAAGATGTTGCGGGATCCTCTCTTCTAATTTGATTTTATTTTCCTAATTGCAACTCTTTTCTTACTCTTTGATCATTTTTGCTTCATGGACACCTAATTATCAATTTGTACCTATAGAGTACTAAATCCACCAACTAATACAGAAATATAAATAAATCAATAAAAAAATAAACGTAAACGTTGAGTGTTATTTCTACACTCCACTGTATCTTTTGTATCTTGTGTTTTTGTTGTTGTTTGGTTATGTGTATTAAAGTCCTAGTGTTGTATTTCTTGTCTTTAAGAACGTTGTAGCGAATGCACTTTTGCGCATGCTTTTTACCATGTACGTTTGTGCATGTCCATTCGAGCGAGTGTGTTTGTGCACGTTTGTTGATTTGTATTAATGTCCTAGGATTGTAGTTTGTGTTTTCATGATCCTTTTCGCGAATGCAGTTTTGCGTGAGTAATTTTGTGCATGATTTTGTACTTTTACTTATGTGTGTATCTTTTGTAGCGAGTGTTTTTGTGCACGTTTCTTGATGCGCATTCGTGTCCACGAACTGTAGCGGGTATTTTCACGATCGCTGTTGGAATCCAATTTTGACCATGTTCGAGTCCGAATTTGGAAATTTGACATTAGACGGGAATTGTAGCCAGCTGAAATAGCTTTCTAATGCCGACGAAACCAGTCGATGTGGAGTCCGGATGAGAAAGTTAAGCTCGACTTCGTGGACACTACCGAAGATGTTGCGGGATCCTCTCTTCTAATTTGATTTTATTTTCCTAATTGCAACTCTTTTCTTACTCTTTGATCATTTTTGTTTCATGGATACCTAATTATCAATTTGTACCTATAGAATACTAAATCCACCAATTAAAACAGAAATATAAATAAATCAATAAAAAAATAAACGTAAACGTAAACGTTGAGTGTTATTTCTACACTCCACTGTATCTTTTGTATCTTGTGTTTTTGTTGTTGTTTGGTTATGCGTATTCAAGTCCTAGTGTTGTATTTCTTGTCTTTAAGAACGTTGTAGCGAATGCATATTTGCGCATGCTTTTTAACATGTACGTTTGTGCATGTCCATTCGAGCGAGTGTGTTTGTGCATGTTTGTTGATTTGTATTAATGTCCTAGGATTGTAGTTTGTGTTTTCATGATCCTCTTCGCGAACGCAGTTTTGCGTGAGTAATTTTGTGCATGATTTTGTACTTTTACTTATGTGCGTATCTTTTGTAGCGAGCGTTTTTGTGCACGTTTCTTGATGCGCATTCGTGTCCTCGAACTGTAGCGGGTATTTTCACGATCGCTGTTGGAATCCAATTTCGACCATGTTGGAGTCCGAATTTGGAAATTTGACATTAGACAGGAATTGTAGCCAGCTGAAATAGCTTTCTAATGCCTCCGGAACCAGTCGATTTGGAGTCCGGATTGGAAAGTTATGCTCGACTTCGTGGACACTACCGAAGATGTTGCGGGATCCTCTCTTCTAATTTGATTTTATTTTCCTAATTGCAACTCTTTTCTTACTCTTTGATCATTTTTGCTTCATGGGCACCTAATTATCAATTTGTACCTATAGAGTACTAAATCCACCAATTAATATTGAAATATAAATAAATCAATAAAAAAATAAACGTAAACCTAAACGTTGAGTGTTATTTCTACACTCCACTGTATGTTTTGTATCTTGTGTTTTTGTTGTTGTTTGGTTATGCGTATTAAAGTCCTAGTGTTGTATTTCGTGTTTTTAAGAACGTTGTAGCGAATGCACTTTTGCGCATGTTTTTTAACATCTACGTTTGTGCATGTCCATTCGAGCGAGTGTGTTTGTGCATGTTTGTTGATTTGTATTAATGTCCTAGGATTGTAGTTTGTGTTTTCATGATCCTTTTCGCGAATGCAGTTTTGCGTGTGTAATTTTGTGCATGATTTTGTACTTTTACTTATGTGCGTATCTTTTGTAGCGAGTGTTTTTGTGCACGTTTCTTGATGCGCATTCGTGTCCTCGAACTGTAGCGGGTATTTTCACGATCGCTGTTGGAATCCAATTTCGACCATGTTAGAGTCCGAATTTGGAAATTTGACATTAGACAGGAATTGTAGCCAGCTGAAATAGCTTTCTAATGCTGCCGGAACCAGTCGATTTGGAGTCCGGATGAGAAAGTTATGCTCGACTTCGTGGACACTACCGAAGATGTTGCGGGATCCTCTCTTCTAATTTGATTTTATTTTCCTAATTGCAACTCTTTTCTTACTCTTTGATCATTTTTGCTTCATGGACACCTAATTATCAATTTGTACCTATAGAGTACTAAATCCACCAATTTATACAGAAATATAAATAAATCAATAAAAAAATAAACGTAAACCTAAACGTTGAGTGTTATTTCTACACTCCACAGTATCTTTTGTATCTTGTGTTTTTGTTGTTGTTTGGTTATGCGTATTAAAGTCCTAGTGTTGTATTTCGTGTTTTTAAGAACGTTGTAGCGAATGCACTTTTGTGCATGTTTTTTAACATGTACGTTTGTGCATGTCCATTCGAGCGAGTGTGTTTGTGCACGTTTGTTGATTTGTATTAATGTCCTAGGATTGAAGTTTGTGTTTTCATGATCCTTTTTGCGAATGCAGTTTTGCGTGTGTAATTTTGTGCATGATTTTGTACTTTTACTTATGTGCGTATCTTTTGTAGCGAGTGTTTTTGTGATCGTTTCCTGATGCGCATTCGTGTCCTCGAACTGTAGCGGGTATTTTCACGATCGCTGTGGGAATCCAATTTAGTCCATGTTCGAGTCCGAATTTGGAAATTCGACATTAGACAGGAATTGTAGCCAGCTGAAATAGCTTTCTAATGCCGCCGGAACAAGTCTATTTGGAGTCCGGATGAGAAAGTTATGCTCGACTTCGTGGACCCTACCGAAGATGTTGCGGGATCCTATCTTCTAATTTGATTTTATTTTCCTAATTGCAACTCTTTTCTTACTCTTTGATCATTTTTGCTTCATGGACACCTAATTATCAATTTGTACCTATAGAGTACCAAATCCTCCAATTAATACAGAAATATAAATAAATCATTAAAAAAATATCCGTGAACGAAACGTTGAGTGTTATTTCTACACTCCACTGTATCTTTTGTATCTTGTGTTTTTGTTGTTGTTTGGTTATGCGTGTTAAAGTCCTAGTGTTGTATTTCGTGTTTTTAAGAACGTTGTAGCGAATGCACTTTTGCGCATGATTTTTAACATGTACGTTTGTGCATGTCCATTCGAGCGAGTGTGTTTGTGCATGTTTGTTGGTTTGTATTAATGTCCTAGGATTGAAGTTTGTGTTTTCATGATCCTTTTTGCGAATGCAGTTTTGCGTGTGTAATTTTGTGCATGATTTTGTACTTTTACTTATGTGCGTATCTTTTGTAGCGAGTGTTTTTGTGCACGTTTCTTGATGCGCATTCGTGTCCTCGAACTGTAGCGGGTATTTTCACGATCGCTGTTGGAATCCAATTTTGACCATGTTCGAGTCGGAATTTGGAAATTTGACATTAGACAGGAATTGTAGCCAGCTGAAATAGCTTTCTAATGCCGCTGGAACCAGTCGATTTGGAATCCGGATGAGAATGTTATGCTCGACTTCGTGGACACTACCGAAGATGTTGCAGGATCCTCTCTTCTAATTTGATTTTATTTTCCTAATTGCAACTCTTTTCTTACTCTTTGATCATTTTTGCTTCATGGACACCTAATTATGAATTTGTACCTATAGAGTACTAAATCCACCAATTAATACAGAAATTAAAATAAATCAATAAAAAAATAAACGTAAACGTAAACGTTGAGTGTTATTTCTACACTCCACTGTATCTTTTGTATCTTGTGTTTTTGTTGTTGTTTGGTTATGCGTATTAAAGTCCTAGTGTTGTATTTCTTGTTTTTAAGAACGTTGTAGCGTATGCACTTTTGCGCATGCTTTTTAACATGTACGTTTGTGCATATCTATTCGAGCGAGTGTGTTTGTGCATGTTTGTTGGTTTGTATTAATGTCCTAGGATTGAAGTTTGTGTTTTCATGATCCTTTTTGCGAATGCAGTTTTGCGTGTGTAATTTTGTGCATGATTTTGTACTTTTACTTATGTGCGTATCTTTTGTAGCGAGTGTTTTTGTGCACGTTTCTTGATGCGCATTCGTGTCCTCGAACTGTAGCGGGTATTTTCACGATCGCTGTTGGAATCCAATTTTGACCATGTTCGAGTCGGAATTTGGAAATTTGACATTAGACAGGAATTGTAGCCAGCTGAAATAGCTTTCTAATGCCGCTGGAACCAGTCGATTTGGAATCCGGATGAGAATGTTATGCTCGACTTCGTGGACACTACCGAAGATGTTGCAGGATCCTCTCTTCTAATTTGATTTTATTTTCCTAATTGCAACTCTTTTCTTACTCTTTGATCATTTTTGCTTCATGGACACCTAATTATCAATTTGTACCTATAGAGTACTAAATCCACCAATTAATACAGAAATATAAATAAATCAATAAAAAAATAAACGTAAACGTAAACGTTGAGTGTTATTTCTACACTCCACTGTATCTTTTGTATCTTGTGTTTTTGTTGTTGTTTGGTTATGTGTATTAAAGTCCTAGTGTTGTATTTCTTGTTTTTAAGAACGTTGTAGCGTATGCACTTTTGCGCATGCTTTTTAACATGTACGTTTGTGCATGTCTATTCGAGCGAGTGTGTTTGTGCATGTTTGTTGATTTGTATTAATGTCCTAGGATTGTAGTTTGTGTTTTCATGATCCTTTTTGCGAATGCAGTTTTGCGTGAGTAATTTTGTGCATGATTTTGTACTTTTACTTATGTGCGTATCTTTTGTAGCGAGTGTTTTTGTGCACGTTTCTTGATGCTGATTCGTGTCCTCGAACTGTAGCGGGTATTTTCATGATCGCTGTTGGAATCCAATTTTGACCATGTTGGAGTCGGAATTTGGAAATTTGACATTAGACAGGAATTCTAGCCAGCTGAAATAGCTTTCTAATGCCGCCGGAACCAGTCGATTTGGAGTCTGGATGAGAAAGTTATGCTCGACTTCGTGGACACTACCGAAGATGTTGCGGGATCCTCTCTTCTAATTTGATTTTATTTTCCTAATTGCAACTCTTTTCTTACTCTTTGATCATTTTTGCTTCATGGACACCTAATTATCAATCCGTACCTATAGAATACTAAATCCACCAATTAATACAGAAATATAAATAAATTTATAAATAAATAAACGTAAACGTAAACGTTGAGTGTTATTTCTACACTCCACAGTATCTTTTGTATCTTGTGTTTTTGTTGTTTTTTGGTTATGCGTATTAAAGTTCTATTGTTGTATTTCGTGTTTTTAATAACCTTGTAGCGAATGCACTTTTGCGCATGTTTTTTAACATGTACGTTTGTGCATGTCCATTCGAGCGAGTGTGTTTGTGCACGTTTGTTGATTTGTATTAATGTCCTAGGATTGTAGTTTGTGTTTTCATGATCCTTTTCGCGAATGCAGTTTTGCGTGAGTAATTTTGGGCATGATTTTGTACTTTTACTTATGTGCGTATCTTTTGTAGCGAGTGTTTTTGTGCACGTTTCTTGATGCGCATTCGTGTCCTCGAACTGTAGCGGGTATTTTCACGATCACTGTTGGAATCCACTTTTGACCAGGTTCGAGTCCGAATTTGGAAATTTGACATTAGACAGGAATTGTAGCCAGCTGAAATAGCTTTCTAATGCCGCCAGAACCAGTCGATTTGGAGTCCGGATGAGAAAGTTATGCTCGACTTCGTGGACACTACCGAAGATGTTGCGGGATCCTCTCTTCTAATTTGATTTTATTTTCCTAATTGCAACTCTTTTCTTACTCTTTGATCATTTTTGCTTCATGGACACCTAATTATCAATTTGTACCTATAGAGTACTAAATCCACCAATTAATACAGAAATATAAATAAATCAATAAAAAAATAAACGTAAACGTAAACGTTGAGTGTTATTTCTACACTCCACTGTATCTTTTGTATCTTGTGTTTTTGTTGTTGTTTGGTTATGTGTATTAAAGTCCTAGTGTTGTATTTCTTGTTTTTAAGAACGTTGTAGCGAATGCACTTTTGCGCATGCTTTTTAACATGTACATTTGTGCATGTCCATTCGAGCGAGTGTGTTTGTGCATGTTTGTTGATTTGTATTAATGTCCTAGGATTGTAGTTTGTGTTTTCATGATCCGTTTTGCGAATGCAGTTTTGCGTGAGTAATTTTGTGGATGATTTTGTACTTTTACTTATGTGCGTATCTTTTGTAGCGAGTGTTTTTGTGCACGTTTCTTGATGCGCATTCGTGTCCTCGAACTGTAGCGGGTATTTTCACGATCGCTGTTGGAATCCAATTTTGACCATGTTCGAGTCCGAATTTGGAAATTTGACATTAGACAGGAATTGTAGCCAGCTGAAATAGCTTTCTAATGCCGCCAAAACCAGTCGATTTGGAGTCCGGATGAGAAAGTTATGCTCGACTTCGTGGACACTACCGAAGATGTTGCGGGATCCTCTCTTCTAATTTGATTTTATTTTCCTAATTGCAACTCTTTTCTTACTCTTTGATCTATTTTGCTTCATGGACACCTAATTATCAATCCGTACCTATAGAATACTAAATCCACCAATTAATACAGAAATATAAATAAATCAATAAATAAATAAACGTAAACGTAAACGTTGAGTGTTATTTCTACACTCCACTGTATCTTTTGTATCTTGTGTTTTTGTTGTTGTTTGGTTATGCGTATTAAAGTCCTATTGTTGTATTTCGTGTTTTTAATAACCTTGTAGCGAATGCACTTTTGCGCATGTTTTTTAACATGTACGTTTGTGCATGTCCATTCGAGCGAGTGTGTTTGTGCACGTTTGTTGATTTGTATTAATGTCCTAGGATTGTAGTTTGTGTTTTCATGATCCTTTTCGCGAATGCAGTTTTGCGTGAGTAATTTTGGGCATGATTTTGTACTTTTACTTATGTGCGTATCTTTTGTAGCGAGTGTTTTTGTGCACGTTTCTTGATGCGCATTCGTGTCCTCGAACTGTAGCGGGTATTTTCACGATCACTGTTGGAATCCACTTTTGACCAGGTTCGAGTCCGAATTTGGAAATTTGACATTAGACAGGAATTGTAGCCAGCTGAAATAGCTTTCTAATGCCGCCGGAACCAGTCGATTTGGAGTCCGGATGAGAAAGTTATGCTCGACTTCGTGGACACTACCGAAGATGTTGCGGGATCCTCTCTTCTAATTTGATTTTATTTTCCTAATTGCAACTCTTTTCTTACTCTTTGATCATTTTTGCTTTATGGACACCTAATTATCAATTTGTACCTATAGAGTACTAAATCCACCAATTAATACAGAAATATAAATAAATCAATAAAAAAATAAACGTAAACGTAAACGTTGAGTGTTATTTCTACACTCCACTGTATCTTTTGTATCTTGTGTTTTTGTTGTTGTTTGGTTATGTGTATTAAAGTCCTAGTGTTGTATTTCTTGTTTTTAAGAACGTTGTAGCGAATGCACTTTTGCGCATGCTTTTTAACATGTACATTTGTGCATGTCCATTCGAGCGAGTGTGTTTGTGCATGTTTGTTGATTTGTATTAATGTCCTAGGATTGTAGTTTGTGTTTTCATGATCCGTTTTGCGAATGCAGTTTTGCGTGAGTAATTTTGGGCATGATTTTGTACTTTTACTTATGTGCGTATCTTTTGTAGCGAGTGTTTTTGTGCACGTTTCTTGATGCGCATTCGTGTCCTCGAACTGTAGCGGGTATTTTCATGATCGCTGTTGGAATCCAATTTTGACCATGTTGGAGTCCGAATTCGGAAATTTGACATTAGACAGGAATTGTAGCCAGCTGAAATAGCTTTCTAATGCCGCCGGAACCAGTCGATTTGGAGTCCGGATGAGAAAGTTATGCTCGACTTCGTGGACACTACCGAAGATGTTGCGGGATCCTCTCTTCTAATTTGATTTTATTTTCCTAATTACAACTCTTTTCTAACTCTTTGATCATTTTTGCTTCATGGACACCTAATTATCAATTTGTACCTATAGAATACTAAATCCACCAATTAATACAGAAATATAAATAAATCAATAAAAAAATAAACGTAAACGTAAACGTTGAGTGTTATTTCTACACTCCACTGTATCTTTTGTATCTTGTGTTTTTGTTGTTGTTTGGTTATGCGTATTAAAGTCCTATTGTTGTATTTCGTGTTTTTAATAACCTTGTAGCGAATGCACTTTTGCGCATGTTTTTTAACATGTACGTTTGTGCATGTCCATTCGAGCGAGTGTGTTTGTGCACGTTTGTTGATTTGTATTAATGTCCTAGGATTGTAGTTTGTGTTTTCATGATCCTTTTTGCGAATGCAGTTTTGCGTGTGTAATTTTGTGCATGATTTTGTACTTTTACTTATGTGCGTATCTTTTGTAGCGAGTGTTTTTGTGCACGTTTCTTGATGCGCATTCGTGTCCTCGAACTGTAGCGGGTATTTTCACGATCGCTGTTGGAATCCAATTTTGACCATGTTCGAGTCCGAATTTGGAAATTTGACATTAGACAGGAATTGTAGCCAGCTGAAATAGCTTTCTAATGCCGCCGGAACCAGTCGATTTGGAGTCCGGATGAGAAAGTTATGCTCGACTTCGTGGACACTACCGAAGATGTTGCAGGATCCTCTCTTCTAATTTGATTTTATTTTCCTAATTGCAACTCTTTTCTTACTCTTTGATCATTTTTGCTTCATGGACACCTAATTATCAATTTGTACCTATAGAGTACTAAATCCACCAATTAATACAGAAATATAAATAAATCAATAAAAAAATAAACGTAAACGTAAACGTTGAGTGTTATTTCTACACTCCACTGTATCTTTTGTATCTTGTGTTTTTGTTGTTGTTTGGTTATGCGTATTAAAGTCCTATTGTTGTATTTCGTGTTTTTAAGAACGTATTAGCGAATGCACTTTTGCGCATGTTTTTTAACATGTACGTTTGTGCATGTCCATTCGAGCTAGTGTGTTTGTGCACGTTTGTTGATTTGTATTAATGTCCTAGGATTGTAGTTTGTGTTTTCATGATCCTTTTTGCGAATGCTGTTTTGCGTGTGTAATTTTGTGCATGATTTTGTACTTTTACTTATGTGCGTATCTTTTGTAGCGAGTGTTTTTGTGCACGTTTCTTGATGCGCATTCGTGTCCTCGAACTGTAGCGGGTATTTTCACGATCGCTGTTGGAATCCAATTTTGACCATGTTCGAGTCCGAATTTGGAAATTTGACATTAGACAGGAATTGTAACCAGCTGAAATAGCTTTCTAATGCCGCCGGAACCAGTCGATTTGGAGTCCGGATGAGAAAGTTATGCTCGACTTCGTGGACACTACCGAAGATGTTGCGGGATCCTCTCTTCTAATTTGATTTTATTTTCCTAATTGCAACTCTTTTCTTACTCTTTGATCATTTTTGCTTCATGGACACCTAATTATCAATTTGTACCTATAGAGTACTAAATCCACCAATTAATACAGAAATATAAATAAATCAATAAAAAAATAAACGTAAACGTAAACGTTGAGTGTTATTTCTACACTCCACTGTATCTTTTGTATCTTGTGTTTTTGTTGTTGTTTGGTTATGTGTGTTAAATTCCTAGTGTTGTATTTCTTGTTTTTAAGAACGTTGTATCGAATGCACTTTTGCGCATGCTTTTTAACATGTACGTTTGTGCATGTCTATTCGAGTGAGTGTGTTTGTGCATGTTTGTTGATTTGTATTAATGTCCTAGGATTGTAGTTTGTGTTTTCATGATCCTTTTCGCGAATGCAGTTTTGCGTGAGTAATTTTGTGCATGATTTTGTACTTTTACTTATGTGCGTATCTTTTGTAGCGAGTGTTTTCGTGCACGTTTCTTGATGCGCATTCGTGTCCTCGAACTGTAGCGGGTATTTTCACGATCGCTGTTGGAATCCAATTTTGACCATGTTCGAGTCCGAATTTGGAAATTTGACATTAGACAGGAATTGTAGCCAGCTGAAATAGCTTTCTAATGCCGCCGGAACCAGTCGATTTGGAGTCCGGATGAGAAAGTTATGCTCGACTTCGTGGACACTACCGAAGATGTTGCTGGATCCTCTCTTCTAATTTGATTTTATTTTCCTAATTGCAACTCTTTTCTTACTCTTTGATCATTTTTGCTTCATGGACACCTAATTATCAATTTGTACCTATAGAGTACTAAATCCACCAATTAATACAAAAATATAAATAAATCAATAAAAAAATAAACGTAAACCTAAACGTTGAGTGTTATTTCTACACTCCACTGTATCTTTTGTATCTTGTGTTTTTGTTGTTGTTTGGTTATGCGTATTAAAGTCCTAGTGTTGTATTTCGTGTTTTTAAGAACGTTGTAGCGAATGCACTTTTGCGCATGTTTTTTAACATGTACGTTTGTGCATGTCCATTCGAGCGAGTGTGTTTGTGCACGTTTGTTGATTTGTATTAATGTCCTAGGATTGTAGTTTGTGTTTTCATGATCCTTTTTGCGAATGCAGTATTGCGTGTGTAATTTTGTGCATGATTTTGTACTTTTACTTATGTGCGTATCTTTTGTAGCGAGTGTTTTTGTGCACGTTTCTTGATGCGCATTCGTGTCCTCGAACTGTAGCGGGTATTTTCATGATCGCTGTTGGAATCCAATTTTGACCATGTTGGAGTCCGAATTTGGAAATTTGACATTAGACAGGAATTGTAGCCAGCTGAAATAGCTTTCTAATGCCGCCGGAACCAGTCGATTTGGAGTCCGGATGAGAAAGTTATGCTCGACTTCGTGGACACTACCGAAGATGTTGCGGGATCCTCTCTTCTAATTTGATTTTATTTTCCTAATTGCAACTCTTTTCTTACTCTTTCATCATTTTTGCTTCATGGACACCTAATTATCAATTTGTACCTATAGGATACTAAATCCACCAATTAAAACAGAAATAAAAATAAATCAATAAAAAAATAAACGTAAACGTAAACGTTGAGTGTTATTTCTACACTCCACTGTATCTTTTGTATCTTGTGTTTTTGTTGTTGTTTGGTTATGCGTATTAAAGTCCTAGTGTTGTATTTCGTGGTTTTAAGAACGTTGTAGCGAATGCACTTTTGCGCATGTTTTTTAACATGTACGTTTGTGCATGTCCATTCGAGCGAGTGTGTTTGTGCACGTTTGTTGATTTGTATTAATGTCCTAGGATTGTAGTTTGTGTTTTCATGATCCTTTTTGCGAATGCAGTTTTGCGTGTGTAATTTTGTGCATGATTTTGTACTTTTACTTATGTGCGTATCTTTTGTAGCGAGTGTTTTTGTGCACGTTTCTTGATGCGCATTCGTGTCCTCGAACTGTAGCGGGTATTTTCACGATCGCTGTTGGAATCCAATTTTGACCATGTTCGAGTCCGAATTTGGAAATTTGACATTAGACAGGAATTGTAGCCAGCTGAAATAGCTTTCTAATGCCGCCGGAACCAGTCGATTTGGAGTCCGGATGAGAAAGTTATGCTCGACTTCGTGGACACTACCGAAGATGTTGCGGGATCCTCTCTTCTAATTTGATTTTATTTTCCTAATTGCAACTCTTTTCTTACTCTTTGATCATTTTTGCTTCATGGACACCTAATTATCAATTTGTACCTATAGAGTACTAAATCCACCAATTAATACAGAAATATAAATAAATCAATAAAAAAATAAACGTAAACGTAAACGTTGAGTGTTATTTCTACACTCCACTGTATCTTTTGTATCTTGTGTTTTTGTTGTTGTTTGGTTATGTGTATTAAAGTCCTAGTGTTGTATTTCTTGTTTTTAAGAACGTCGTAGCGAATGCACTTTTGCGCATGCTTTTTAACATGTACGTTTGTGCATGTCCATTCGAGCGAGTGTGTTTGTGCATGTTTGTTGATTTGTATTAATGTCCTAGGATTGTAGTTTGTGTTTTCATGATCCTTTTTGCGAATGCAGTTTTGCGTGAGTAATTTTGTGCATGATTTTGTACTTTTACTTATGTGCGTATCTTTTGTAGCGAGTGTTTTTGTGCACGTTTCTTGATGCGCATTCGTGTCCTCGAACTGTAGCGGGTATTTTCATGATCGCTGTTGGAATCCAATTTTGACCATGTTGGAGTCCGAATTTGGAAATTTGACATTAGACAGGAATTGTAGCCAGCTGAAATAGCTTTCTAATGCCGCCGGAACCAGTCGATTTGGAGTCCGGATGAGAAAGTTATGCTCGACTTCGTGGACACTACCGAAGATGTTGCGGGATCCTCTCTTCTAATTTGATTTTATTTTCCTAATTGCAACTCTTTTCTTACTCTTTGATCATTTTTGCTTCATGGACACCTAATTATCAATTTGTACCTATAGAGTACTAAATCCACCAATTAATACAGAAATATAAATAAATCAATAAAAAAATAAACGTAAACCTAAACGTTGAGTGTTATTTCTACACTCCACTGTATCTTTTGTATCTTGTGTTTTTGTTGTTGTTTGGTTATGCGTATTGAAGTCCTAGTATTGTATTTCGTGTTTTTAAGAACGTTGTAGCGAATGCACTTTTGCGCATGTTTTTTAACATGTACGTTTGTGCATGTCCATTCGAGCGAGTGTGTTTGTGCACGTTTGTTGATTCGTATTAATGTCCTAGGATTGTAGTTTCTGTTTTCATGATCCTTTTTGCGAATGCAGTTTTGCGTGTGTAATTTTGTGCATGATTTTGTACTTTGACTTATGTGCGTATCTTTTGTAGCGAGTGTTTTTGTGCACGTTTCTTCATGCGCATTCGTGTCCTCGAACTATAGCAGGTATTCTCATGATCGCTGTTGGAAACCAATTATGACCATGTTGGAGTCCGAATTTGGAAATTTGACATTAGACAGGAATTGTAGCCAGCTAAAATAGCTTTCTAATGCCGCCGGAACCACTCGATTTGGAGTCCGGATGAGAAAGTTATGCTCGACTTCGTGGACACTACCGAAGATGTTGCGGGATCCTCTCTTCTAATTTGATTTTATTTTCCTAATTGCAACTCTTTTCTTACTCTTTCATCATTTTTGCTTCATGGACACCTAATTATCAATTTGTACCTATAGAATACTAAATCCACCTATTAAAACAGATATATAAATAAATCAATAAAAAAATAAACGTAAACGTAAACGTTGAGTGTTATTTCTACACTCCACTGTATCTTTTGTATCTTGTGTTTTTGTTGTTGTTTGGTTATGCGTATTAAAGTCCTAGTGTTGTATTTCGTGTTTTTAAGAACGTTGTAGCGAATGCACTTTTGCGCATGTTCTTTAACATGTACGTTTGTGCATGTCCATTCGAGCGAGTGTGTTTGTGCACGTTTGTTGATTTGTATTAATGTCCTAGGATTGTAGTTTGTGTTTTCATGATCCTTTTTGCGAATGCAGTTTTGCGTGAGTAATTTTGTGCATGATTTTGTACTTTTACTTATGTGCGTATCTTTTGTAGCGAGTGTTTTTGTGCACGTTTCTTGATGCGCATTCGTGTCCTCGAACTGTAGCGGGTATTTTCATGATCGCTGTTGGAATCCAATTTTGACCATGTTGGAGTCCGAATTTGGAAATTTGACATTAGACAGGAATTGTAGCCAGCTGAAATAGCTTTCTAATGCCGCCGGAACCAGTCGATTTGGAGTCCGGATGAGAAAGTTATGCTCGACTTCGTGGACACTACCGAAGATGTTGCGGGATCCTCTCTTCTAATTTGATTTTATTTTCCTAATTGCAACTCTTTTCTTACTCTTTGATCATTTTTGCTTCATGGACACCTAATTATCAATTTGTACCTATAGAGTACTAAATCCACCAATTAATACAAAAATATAAATAAATCAATAAAAAAATAAACGTAAACCTAAACGTTGAGTGTTATTTCTACACTCCACTGTATCTTTTGTATCTTGTGTTTTTGTTGTTGTTTGGTTATGCGTATTAAAGTCCTATTGTTGTATTTCGTGTTTTTAAGAACGTTGTAGCGAATGCACTTTTGCGCATGTTTTTAACATGTACATTTGTGCATGTCCATTCTAGCGAGTGTGTTTGTGCACGTTTGTTGATTTGTATTAATGTCCTAGGATTGTAGTTTGTGTTTTCATGATCCTTTTCGCGAATGCAGTTTTGCGTGAGTAATTTTGTGCATGATTTTGTACTTTTACTTATGTGCGTATCTTTTGTAGCGAGTGTTTTTGTGCACGTTTCTCGATGCGCATTCGTGTCCTCGAACTGTAACGGGTATATTCATGATCGCTCTTGGAATCCAATTTGGACCATGTT
>NW_012194230.1:0-11489 GCF_000504015.1 Erythranthe guttata | reverse complement strand
TCTTTAAAACAAATTTTCGGCCCAGGGGGCACATTATTTTTATAATTTTGGTCCCTTTAGGGAGTTTCTTAATTCCCCCCAATTTAAAAAAAAAAAAATTTAAGTTAACCCCAAAAAAAAAAAATAAACGTTAAACGTTAAACGTTTTAAAGGGTTATTTTCTAACACTCCCACCTGGTTTTCTTTTGTTTTCTTGCGGTATCGGGTGGTTTGTTTGGGTTAAAGCGATTTTTAAAGTCCCTAGTGTTTGTATTTTCGTGTTTTTTTAAGACCGTTGGTAGGCGAAATGCACTTTTTGCGCATGTTTTTTAAACAATTTACGTTTGGTGCAATGTCCCATTTGAGCGAGTTTGGTTTGCGGCATCTTTGTTGAATTTATAATTAATGTCCCTAGGGATTGTAGTTTTGTGGTTTCATGATCCTTTTTGCGAATGCAGTTTTGCGTGAGTAATTTTGTGCATGATTTTGTACTTTTACTTATGTGCGTATCTTTTGTAGCGAGTGTTTTTGTGCACGTTTCTTGATGCGCATTCGTGTCCTCGAACTGTAGCGGGTATTTTCATGATCGCTGTTGGAATCCAATTTTGACCATGTTGGAGTCCGAATTTGGAAATTTGACATTAGACAGGAATTGTAGCCAGCTGAAATAGCTTTCTAATGCCGCCGGAACCAGTCGATTTGGAGTCCGGATGAGAAAGTTATGCTCGACTTCGTGGACACTACCGAAGATGGTGCGAGATCCTCTCTTCTAATTTGATTTTATTTTCCTAATTGCAACTCTTTTCTTACTCTTTGAACATTTTTGCTTCATGGACACCTAATTATCAATTTGTACCTATAGAGTACTAAATCCACCAATTAATACAGAAATATAAATAAATCAATAAAAAAATAAACGTAAACGTAAACGTTGAGTGTTATTTCTACACTCCACTATATCTTTTGTATCTTGTGTTTTTGTTGTTGTTTGGTTATGTGTATTAAAGTCCTAGTGTTGTATTTCTTGTTTTTAAGAACGTTGTAGCGAATGCACTTTTGCGCATGTTTTTTAACATGTACGTTTGTGCATGTCCATTCGAGCGAGTGTGTTTGTGCATGTTCGTTGATTTGTATTAATGTCCTAGGATTGTAGTTTGTGTTTTCATGATCCTTTTTGCGAATGGAGTTTTGCGTGAGTAAATTTGTGCATGATTTTGAACTTTTACTTATGTGCGTATCTTTTGTAGCGAGTGTTTTTGAGCACGTTTCTTGATGCGCATTCGTGTCCTCGAACTGTAGCGGGTATTTTCACGATCGCTGTTGGAATCCAATTTTGACCATGTTGGAGTCCGAATTTGGAAATTTGACATTAGACAGGAATTGTAGCCAGCTGACATAGCTTTCTAATGCCGCCGGAACCAGTCGATTTGGAGTCCGGATGAGAAAGTTATGCTCGACTTCGTGGACACTACCGAAGATGTTGCGGGATCCTCTCTTCTAATTTGATTTTATTTTCCTAATTGCAACTATTTTCTTACTCTTTGATCATTTTTGCTTCATCGACACCTAATTATCAATTTGTACCTATAGAGTACTAAATCCACCAATTAATACATAAATATAAATAAATCAATAAAAAAATAAACGTAAACGTAAACGTTGAGTGTTATTTCTACACTCTACTGTATCTTTTGTATCTTGTGTTTTTGTTGTTGTTTGGTTATGCGTATTAAAGTCCTATTGTTGTATTTCGTGTTTTTAAGAACGTTGTAGCGAATGCACTTTTGCGCATGTTTTTTAACATGTACGTTTGTGCATGTTCATTCGAGCGAGTGTGTTTGTGCACGTTTGTTGATTTGTATTAATGTCCTAGGATTGTAGTTTGTGTTTTCATGATCCTTTTCGCGAATGCAGTTTTGCGTGAGTAATTTTGTGCATGATTTTGTACTTCTACTTATGTTCGTATCTTTTGTAGCGAGTGTTTTTGTGCACGTTTCTTGATCCGCATTCGTGTCCTCGAACTGTAGCGGGTATTTTCACGATCGCTGTTGGAATCCAATTTTGACCATGTTGGAGTCCGAATTTGGAAATTTGACATTAGACAGGAATTGTAGCCAGCTGACATAGCATTCTAATGCCGCCAGAACCAGTCGATTTGGAGTCCGGATGATAAAGTTATGCTCGACTTCGTGGACACTCCTGAAGATGTTGCGGGATCCTCTCTTCTAATTTGATTTTATTTTCCTAATTGCAACTCTTTTCTTACTCTTTGATCATTTTTATTCATGGACACCTAATTATCAATTTGTACCTATAGAGTACTAAATCCACCAATTAATACAGAAATATAAATAAATCAATAAAAAAATAAACGTAAACGTAAACGTTGAGTGTTATCTCTACACTCCACTGTATCTTTTGTATCTTGTGTTTTTGTTGTTGTTTGGTTATGCGTATTAAAGTCCTATTGTTGTATTTCGTGTTTTTAAGAACGTTGTAGCGAATGCACTTTTGCGCATGATTTTTAACATGTACGTTTGTGCATGTCCATTCGAGCGAGTGTGTTTGTGCATGTTTGTTGATTTGTATTAATGTCCCAGGATTGTAGTTTGTGTTTTCATGATCCTTTTTGCGAATGCAGTTTTGCGTGAGTAATTTTGTGCATGATTTTGTACTTTTACTTATGTGCGTATCTTTTGTAGCGAGTGTTTTTGTGCACGTTTCTTGATGCGCATTCGTGTCCTCGAACTGTAGCGGGTATTTTCATGATCGTTGTTGGAATCCAATTTTGACCATGTTGGAGTCCGAATTTGGAAATTTGACATTAGACAGGAATTGTAGCCAGCTGAAATTGCTTTCTAATGCCGCCGGAACCAGTCGATTTGGAGTCCGGATGAGAAAGTTATGCTCGACTTCGTGGACACTACCGAAGATGTTGCGGGATCCTCTCTTCTAATTTGATTTTATTTTCCTAATTGCAACTCTTTTCTTACTCTTTGATCATTTTTGCTTCATGGACACCTAATTATCAATTTGTACCTATAGAGTACTAAATCCACCAATTAATACAGAAATATAAATAAATCAATAAAAAAATAAACGTAAACGTAAACGTTGAGTGTTATTTCTACACTCCACTGTATCTTTTGTATCTTGTGTTTTTGTTGTTGTTTGGTTATGTGTATTAAAGTCCTAGTGTTGTATTTCTTGTTTTTAAGAACGTTGTAGCGAATGCACTTTTGTGCATGTTTTTTAACATGTACGTTTGTGCATGTCCATTCGAGCGAGTGTGTTTGTGCATGTTCGTTGATTTGTATTAATGTCCTAGGATTGTAGTTTGTGTTTTCATGATCCTTTTTGCGAATGGAGTTTTGCGTGAGTAAATTTGTGCATGATTTTGAACTTTTACTTATGTGCGTATCTTTTGTAGCGAGTGTTTTTGAGCACGTTTCTTGATGCGCATTCGTGTCCTCGAACTGTAGCGGGTATTTTCATGATCGCTGTTGGAATCCAATTTTGACCATGTTGGAGTACGAATTTGGAAATTTGACATTAGACAGGAATTGTAGCCAGCTGAAATAGCTTTCTAATGCCGCTAGAACCAGTCGAATTGGAAGTCCGGATGAAGAAAAGTTAGGTTGGACTTCGTGGACACTTCCGAAGATGTGTCAGGATCCTCTCTTGTGATTTGGTTTTATTTTCCTAATTGCAACTCTTGTCTTACTCTGTGATCCGTTTTGCTCCATGGGACACGTAATTATCAATTTGTACCTATAGGAGTACTACATCCACCAATACTACAGACATATAAATAATCGATGAAAAAGATAAACGTAAACGTAAACCGTTGAGTGTTATTTCTACACTGCACTGGATCTGTCGTATCTTGTGTTTTTGTTGTTGTTTGGTTATGTGTATTAAAGTCCTAGTGTTGTATTTCTTGTTTTTAAGAACGTTGTAGCGAATGCACTTTTGCGCATGCTTTTTAACATGTACGTTTGTGCATGTCCATTCGAGTGAGTGTGTTTGTGCATGTTTGTTGATTTGTATTAATGTCCTAGGATTGTAGTTTGTGTTTTCATGATCCTTTTTGCGAATGCAGTTTTGCGTGAGTAATTTTGTGCATGATTTTGTACTTTTACTTATGTGCATACATCTTTTGTAGCGAGTGTTTTTGTGCACGTTTCTTGATGCGCATTCGTGTCCTCGAACTGTAGCGGGTATTTTCACGATCGCTGTTGTAATCCAATTTTGACCATGTTCGAGTCCGAATTTGGAAACTTTGACATTAGACAGGATGTTATTTCGGCTGACTGGCCTTCTAATGCCGCCGAAACCAGTCGATTTGGAGTCCGGACGAGAAAGTTATGCTAGACTTCGTGGACACTACCGAAGATGTTGCGGGATCCTCTCTTCTAATTTGATTTTATTTTCCTAATTGCAACTCTTTTCTTACTCTTTGATCATTTTTGCTTCATGGACACCTAATTATCCAATTTGTACGCTATAGAGTACTAAATCCCGCCAATTATACAGAATATAACTAAATCATTAAAAAAATAACGTAGACGTAATCGTTGAGTGTTTTTCTACACTCCACAGTATCTTTTGTATCTTGTGTTTTTGTTGTTGTTTAGTTATGTGTATTAAAGTCCTAGTGTTGTATTTCTTGTTTTTAAGAACGTTGTAGCGAATGCACTGTGGGCGCATGCTTTTTAACATGTACGTTTGTGCATGTCCATTCGAGTGAGTGTGTTTGTGCATGTTTGTTGATTTGTATTAATGTCCTAGGATTGTAGTTTTGTGTTTTCATGATCCTTTTTGCGAATGCAGTTTTGCGTGAGTAGTTTTGTGCATGATTTTGTACTTTTACTTATGTGCGTATCTTTTGTAGCGAGTGTTTTTGTGCACGTTTCTTGATGCGCATTCGTGTCCTCGAACTGTAGCGGGTATTTTCACGATCGCTGTTGTAATCCAATTTTGACCATGTTCGAGTCCGAATTTGGAAATTTAACATTAGACAGGAATTGTAGCCAGCTGAAATAGCTTTCTAATGCCGCCGGAACCAGTCGATTTGGAGTCCGGATGAGAAAGTTATGCTCGACTTCGTGGACACTACCGAAGATGTTGCGGGATCCTCTCTTCTAATTTGATTTTATTTTCCTAATTGCAACTCTTTTCTTACTCTTTGATCATTTTTGCTTCATGGACACCTAATTATCAATTTGTACCTATAGAGTACTAAATCCACCAATTAATACAAAAATATAAATAAATCAATAAAAAAATAAACGTAAACCTAAACGTTGAGTGTTATTTCTACACTCCACTGTATCTTTTGTATCTTGTGTTTTTGTTGTTGTTTGGTTATGTGTATTAAAGTCCTAGTGTTGTATTTCTTGTTTTTAAGAACGTCGTAGCGAATGCACTTTTGCGCATGCGTTTTAACATGTACGTTTGTGCATGTCCATTCGAGCGAGTGTGTTTGTGCATGTTTGTTGATTTGTATTAATGTCCTAGGATTGTAGTTTGTGTTTTCATGATCCTTTTTGCGAATGCAGTTTTGCGTGTGTAATTTTGTGCATGATTTTGTACTTTTACTTATGTGCGTATCTTTTGTAGCGAGTGTTTTTGTGCACGTTTCTTGATGCGCATTCGTGTCCTCGAACTGTAGCGGGTATTTTCATGATCGCTGTTGGAATCCAATTTTGACCATGTTGGAGTCCGAATTTGGAAATTTGACATTAGACAGGAATTGTAGCCAGCTGAAATAGCTTTCTAATGCCGCCGGAACCAGTCGATTTGGAGTCTGGATGAGAAAGTTATGGTCGACTTCGTGGACACTACCGAAGATGTTGCGGGATCCTCTCTTCTAATTTGATTTTATTTTCCTAATTGCAACTCTTTTCTTACTCTTTGATCATTTTTGCTTCATGGACACCTAATTATCAATTTGTACCTATAGAGTACTAAATCCACCAATTAATACAAAAATATAAATAAATCAATAAAAAAATAAACGTAAACCTAAACGTTGAGTGTTATTTCTACACTCCACTGTATCTTTTGTATCGTGTGTTTTTGTTGTTGTTTGGTTATGTGTATTAAAGTCCTAGTGTTGTATTTCTTGTTTTTAAGAACGTCGTAGGGAATGCACTTTTGCGCATGCTTTTTAACATGTACGTTTGTGCATGTCCATTCGAGCGAGTGTGTTTGTGCATGTTTGTTGATTTGTATTAATGTCCTAGGATTGTAGTTTGTGTTTTCATGATCCTTTTTGGGAATGCAGTTTTGCGTGAGTAATTTTGTGCATGATTTTGTACTTTTACTTATGTGCGTATCTTTTGTAGCGAGTGTTTTTGTGCACGTTTCTTGATGCGCATTCGTGTCCTCGAACTGTAGCGGGTATTTTCATGATCGCTGTTGGAATCCAATTTTGACCATGTTGGAGTCCGAATTTGGAAATTTGACATTAGACAGGAATTGTAGCCAGCTGAAATAGCTTTCTAATGCCGCGGGAACCAGTCGATTTGGAGTCCGGATGAGAAAGTTATGGTCGACTTCGTGGACACTACCGAAGATGTTGCGGGATCCTCTCTTCTAATTTGATTTTTTTTTCCTAATTGCAACTCTTTTCTTACTCTTTCATCATTTTTGCTTCATGGACACCTAATTATCAATTTGTACCTATAGAATACTAAATCCACCAATTAATACAGAAATATAAATAAATCAATAACAAAATAAACGTAAACGTAAACGTTGAGTGTTATTTCTACACTCCACTGTATCTTTTGTATCTTGTGTTTTTGTTGTTGTTTGGTTATGCGTATTAAAGTCCTATTGTTGTATTTCGTGTTTTTAAGAACGTTGTAGCGAATGCACTTTTGCGCATGCTTTTTAACATGTTCGTTTATGCATGTCCATTCGAGCGAGTGTGTTTGTGCATGTTTGTTGATCTGTATTAATGTCCTAGGATTGTAGTTTGTGTTTTCATGATCCTTTTTGCGAATGCAGTTTTGCGTGAGTAATTTTGTGCATGATTTTGTACTTTTACTTATGTGCGTATCTTTTGTAGCGAGTGTTTTTGTGCACGTTTCTTGATCCGCATTCGTGTCCTCGAACTGTAGCGGGTATTTTCACGATCGCTGTTGGAATCCAATTTTGACCATGTTGGAGTCCGAATTTGGAAATTTGACATTAGACAGGAATTGTAGCCAGCTGACATAGCTTTCTAATGCCGCCGGAACCAGTCGATTTGGAGTCCGGATGAGAAAGTTATGCTCGACTTCGTGAACACTACCGAAGATGTTGCGGGATCCTCTCTTCTAATTTGATTTTATTTTCCTAATTGCAACTCTTTTCTTACTCTTTGATCATTTTTGCTTCATCGACACCTAATTATCAATTTGTACCTATAGAGTACTAAATCCACCAATTTATACAGAAATATAAATAAATCAATAAGAAAATAAACGTAAACGTAAACGTTGAGTGTTATTTCTACACTCTACTGTATCTTTTGTATCTTGTGTTTTTGTTGTTGTTTGGTTATGCGTATTGAAGTCCTATTGTTGTATTTCGTGTTTTTAAGAACGTTGTAGCGAATGCACTTTTGCGCATGTTTTTTAACATGTACGTTTGTGCATGTCCATTCGAGCGAGTGTGTTTGTGCACGTTTGTTGATTTGTATTAATGTCCTAGGATTGTATTTTGTGTTTTCATGATCCTTTTCGCGAATGCAGTTTTGCGTGAGTAATTTTGTGCATGATTTTGTACTTTTACTTATGTGCGTATCTTTTGTAGCGAGTGTTTTTGTGCACGTTTCTTGATCCGCATTCGTGTCCTCGAACTGTAGCGGGTATTTTCACGATCGCTGTTGGAATCCAATTTTGACCATGTTGGAGTCCGAATTTGGAAATTTGACATTAGACAGGAATTGTAGCCAGCTGACATAGCTTTCTAATGCCGCCGGAACCAGTCGATTTGGAGTCCGGATGAGAAAGTTATGCTCGACTTCGTGAACACTACCGAAGATGTTGCGGGATCCTCTCTTCTAATTTGATTTTATTTTCCTAATTGCAACTCTTTTCTTACTCTTTGATCATTTTTGCTTCATCGACACCTAATTATCAATTTGTACCTATAGAGTACTAAATCCACCAATTAATACAAAAATATAAATAAATCAATAAAAAAATAAACGTAAACCTAAACGTTGAGTGTTATTTCTACACTCCACTGTATCTTTTGTATCTTGTGTTTTTGTTGTTGTTTGGTTATGCGTATTAAAGTCCTAGTGTTGTATTTCGTGTTTTTAAGAACGTTGTAGCGAATGCACTTTTGCGCATGTTTTTTAACATGTACGTTTGTGCATGTCCATTCGAGCGAGTGTGTTTGTGCACGTTTGTTGATTTGTATTAATGTCCTAGGATTGTAGTTTGTGTTTTCATGATCCTTTTTGCGAATGCAGTTTTGCGTGTGTAATTTTGTGCATGATTTTGTACTTTTACTTATGTGCGTATCTTTTGTAGCGAGTGTTTTTGTGCACGTTTCTTGATGCGCATTCGTGTCCTCGAACTGTAGCGGGTATTTTCATGATCGCTGTTGGAATCCAATTTTGACCATGTTGGAGTCCGAATTTGGAAATTTGACATTAGACAGGAATTGTAGCCAGCTGAAATAGCTTTCTAATGCCGCCGGAACCAGTCGATTTGGAGTCCGGATGAGAAAGTTATGCTCGACTTCGTGGACACTACCGAAGATGTTGCGGGATCCTCTCTTCTAATTTGATTTTATTTTCCTAATTGCAACTCTTTTCTTACTCTTTCATCATTTTTGCTTCATGGACACCTAATTATCAATTTGTACCTATAGAGTACTAAATCCACCAATTAATACAGAAATATAAATAAATCAATAAAAAAATAAACGTAAACCTAAACGTTGAGTGTTATTTCTACACTCCACTGTATCTTTTGTATCTTGTGTTTTTGTTGTTGTTTGGTTATGTGTATTAAAGTCCTATTGTTGTATTTCGTGTTTTTAAGAATGTTGTAGCGAATGCACTTTTGTGCATGTTTTTTAACATGTACGTTTGTGCATGTCCATTCGAGCGAGTGTGTTTGTGCACGTTTGTTGATTTGTATTAATGTCCTAGGATTGTAGTTTGTGTTTTCATGATCCTTTTCGCGAATGCAGTTTTGCGTGAGTAATTTTGTGCATGATTTTGTACTTTTACTTATGTGCGTATCTTTTGTAGCGAGTGTTTTTGTGCACGTTTCTTGATCCGCATTCGTGTCCTCGAACTGTAGCGGGTATTTTCACGATCGCTGTTGGAATCCAATTTTGACCATGTTGGAGTCCGAATTTGGAAATTTGACATTAGACAGGAATTGTAGCCAGCTGAAATAGCTTTCTAATGCCGCCGGAACCAGTCGATTTGGAGTCCGGATGAGAAAGTTATGCTCGACTTCGTGAACACTACCGAAGATGTTGCGGGATCCTCTCTTCTAATTTGATTTTATTTTCCTAATTGCAACTATTTTCTTACTCTTTGATCATTTTTGCTTCATCGACACCTAATTATCAATTTGTACCTATAGAGTACTAAATCCACCAATTAATACAGAAATATAAATAAATCAATAAAAAAATAAACGTAAACGTAAACGTTGAGTGTTATTTCTACACTCTACTGTATCTTTTGTATCTTGTGTTTTTGTTGTTGTTTGGTTATGCGTATTAAAGTCCTATTGTTGTATTTCGTGTTTTTAAGAATGTTGTAGCGAATGCACTTTTGTGCATGTTTTTTAACATGTACGTTTGTGCATGTCCATTCGAGCGAGTGTGTTTGTGCACGTTTGTTGATTTGTATTAATGTCCTAGGATTGTAGTTTGTGTTTTCATGATCCTTTTCGCGAATGCAGTTTTGCGTGAGTAATTTTGTGCATGATTTTGTACTTTTACTTATGTGCGTATCTTTTGTAGCGAGTGTTTTTGTGCACGTTTCTTGATGCGCAATCGTGTCCTCGAACTGTAGCGGGTATTTTCATGATCGCTGTTGGAATCCAATTTTGACCATTTTCGAGTCCGAATTTGGAAATTTGACATTAGACAGGAATTGTAGCCAGATGAAATAGCTTTGTAATGCCGCCGGAACCAGTCGATGTGGAGTCCGGATGAGAAAGTAATGCTCGACTTCGTGGACACTACCGAAGATGTTGCGGGATCCTCTCTTCTAATTTGATTTTATTTTCCTAATTGCAACTCTTTTCTTACTCTTTGATCATTTTTGCTTCATGGACACCTAATTATCAATTTGTACCTATAGAATACTAAATCCACCTATTAAAACAGAAATATAAATAAATCAATAAAAAAATAAACGTAAACGTAAACGTTGAGTGTTATTTCTACACTCCACTGTATCTTTTGTATCTTGTGTTTTTGTTGTTGTTTGGTTATGCGTATTAAAGTCCTAGTGTTGTATTTCGTGTTTTTAAGAACGTTGTAGCGAATGCACTTTTGCGCATGTTTTTTAACATGTACGTTTGTGCATGTCCATTCGAGCGAGTGTGTTTGTGCATGTTTGTTGATTTGTATTAATGTCCTAGGATTGTAGTTTGTGTTTTCATGATCCTTTTTGCGAATGCAGTTTTGCGTGAGTAATTTTGTGCATGATTTTGTACTTTTACTTATGTGCGTATCTTTTGTAGCGAGTGTTTTTGTGCACGTTTCTTGATGCGCATTCGTGTCCTCGAACTGTAGCGGGTATTTTCATGATCGCTGTTGGAATCCAATTTTGACCATGTTCGAGTCCGAATTTGGAAATTTGACATTAGACAGGAATTGTAGCCAGCTGAAATAGCTTTCTAATGCCGCCGGAACCAGTCGATTTGGAGTCCGGATGAGAAAGTTATGCTCGACTTCGTGGACACTACCGAAGATGTTGCGGGATCCTCTCTTCTAATTTGATTTTATTTTCCTAATTGCAACTCTTTTCTTACTCTTTCATCATTTTTGCTTCATGGACACCTAATTATCAATTTGTACCTATAGAATACTAAATCCACCAATTAAAACAGAAATATAAATAAATCAATAAAAAAATAAACGAAAACGTAAACGTTGAGTGTTATTTCTACACTCCATTGTATCTTTTGTATCTTGTGTTTTTGTTGTTGTTTGGTTATGCGTATTAAAGTCCTAGTGTTGTATTTCGTGTTTTTAAGAACGTTGTAGCGAAGGCACTTTTGGTGGTCGTGGTAGCAATCCGCTAGTGAGTGCGAAAAATGGTTCACTTCCTGGGGTCGTCCGAGTTCTTCTGGACGAGCCCGAGTACGTACTGCTCTTTTTCCCCACGAGAGTATGATCATGTCGCTCGCTGCCGATTACAAACGTTTCTGCGCCAGGTCCATGGAGAATAGCATACATTTTGCCGTCATTGGAGCTGCTCAAATGACAGGAAGGTCGATGCTATTCTCCAACGACCTCGCGAAGATTCGTTG
>NW_012194221.1:41304-51460 GCF_000504015.1 Erythranthe guttata | reverse complement strand
CTATATATTACAAAAACAAAAAAATATACAAATATTATAAATGATTTATACAATTGAAAGCAATAAACAAAAAATCCAAAAAAAAAAAAAAATTGGAATCGATGAACCTTAATCGACTACCAGAGCATAGTCGATTAGCTTAATCGACTATGAACATGTACATAGTCGATTAAGGTAACAGCCTGCGCGAAATTCTCTACACGCACCTTCATCCGTTCAATCCACCGAAAAACCCTAAATCAGCCTCCCCATCGTCACTACACCGCCGTCACAACACACCATCATCACCTTACTTTGCTATTATGATGGTTTTTTAATTACAAACAATAAATAAAATCACAACTCGCACCACCACCCATCAAAAATCCGATTTCGATAACAAATCGACAATTTATGGCTTTTGTTAAGATCTGCCGACAACGACGACGACCCCGACCCCGACTTCGACAGCGACGACGAAGGAGACGGCACCGACAACAAAGGCTTCAACGGAATTAGCATCGTTGTTCCGTTCCAGTTGGTTCTTCATCTTCCGATCAAGAGAGAGTAATCTAAGAATTGAGAGAGAAAAGTATAAAATGGAGAAAAGAAAAACAGAGAATGGACGGGGAAAGAAGAGACGGAAGAGAAGAGAAAATAAGATTAGGGTTTGAAAGAGTATAGTAGATAATTAACGGTAGTTTTGGAATTATGAAAATATCACTTGGGTGAAATGTTAGGTAAAGGGGTTTTCTCTAATTATTTTTGGAAGAGGGTGTTTTCTTAACTCATTTACCTAGATGAGGGGGTTCTTGCTAATTATCCCATATATATATATATATATATATATGCAAATAACAGTGAAATGTTGAGTAGAGAATATGTGGGAATGTCAATTGAGCTCGGCCTACATGAAGCTTGACAGTTCGACCAAATTTTATCTGATAACCTAGTTAATTGTAAGGTGTATCGAGATTGAGTCATTTTAGCGAGCCCATATATGATGAACCGAGCTTGATCTTGCTATGACTCTATTTGAATTAAGCTCGATTAAATAAGTTATTCAATTATTTATTAATTTTTTTATTGGACAAATTTATTAATATCTATTTTTATATAAATAATTTTAAGTTATTTTCACGCCTATATTATCATATAGAACCTTACAGAATTCATTATTCTATATAAATATTTATATAGTTTTTTCATTAATCGAGATTATTTCAAACATTTCTCTGATTTATAAATGCATTAATTAGATTTTTGGGGCATTTAAAAAGAAACCCATCATGGCCTACTTATTCATAGAGAGGACAACACCAAAATCTCTTTTATAACAAAATCTAGACAAAGTTCAGAGGTGTGTAAAAGACTAAATTATTGCCTCACATTTTAATATGCTTCAATTTTATCACTTAACTCATCTTAACCTCAACTAGACCCTAAATTATACCTATTATTCATTTTTATTATTATTATTATTTTTTTTATGTTGCTGCCGCCGCGGGCGGTAAACGCCGGTCTTCGGCAACATTGACTTTTTTTTCCTTTTGAAATCAACGGTCGGGATCATCAAAAAGAAAATTGCCATGCGTTTGACCCGGGCCGACCCATAACCAACTCATAACCGGCCAACCTAGAAGGTCCTGATCCTTCGAACAACCTGTTCTTGATTATGTGACCATTAGTTCGACAGTTCCAACCCATGGCCCGACGAGTTGTAATAATCCGTGGGCATGCTGAGTTGTTGATCGGACGAGCCAACCTTAAATGTGTCGTGGCGCACAAGGGGGCCTATTTGAACACCACTATATGCATTTATTGGCCAAAGTAGTAAGGTAGGGGGAGCTCTTACTTGTATATGATTATTCATTATGATCAAATCACACAATTTTTTTCTACATTTTTTTATGTTTTAAATATTTTTCTATTAATTAATAAGTAGTAAATGAATCCGCATCCAAATATATAGGTGAATGGAATAAACATCCACCCCCATTTAATAACTTGTAAACTGTACGAGCGATGTAAGCCACACGATCATATTTATGTCAAACAAATTCGACCTAGAGATTGTAGAATTTGAATTTGGGACATTTGACACATCTTTGTTGCTTCGTTCACTAGGCCATCATTTGCATGGCCATAAGCACTAATTTTGTTTTTAACAAATGCATTGGTATATTAATAAATTAAAATTACTAGATTGTCGTAGACTCGTAGTTGACAAAACTTGTAGCATTTTCCGATCAATTAGTTTTAGAGCAAAATAGTAACCCCTTTGTTTGACAATATCTATCTTTTTGGAGACATTCTTTTAGGTTTGATATTTGATTTTATAAGTCAAATATAATATATTTTATTTTAACTTTTTTTAAATCAATTTTATTTATTTATTTAAGCGGATTATTTGTTAGTAGTTAGTTAACGGTTATATCTAGCCTAGTGGTTAATTATCTTAAACACTTAATTAATTAATCCACTAACTCACTAACCCGCGATCTCCTCTAGTGTGTATATTTCGTGCAGGACAAGAAGCCATTAGACTCTTTAAATAGGAGAAGTCAGCTGTTCATTTCTCACTGATTTTTGAAGAGAGTGGAGAGAAGAGAGCTTTAGATGTTGGAATACTTTCAACAACACCTTGTTTTCTCAGTACTAAATTGAGTCTGTTTCTATTCATTATTCGTGAATACTAGTCTTAAATCCTAGAGTTTTGTTAAGTATAGGTTGTTGTTGATTCTAGGATGTTTTGTACAAAAAAAACATCTTGGGATTTCTTCGTAAAAGAGAACATCTATACTTCTCTCTTTCGTAATCTTCAATATTGTTTTAATAAAAACATTTGCTTGTAAATGCACCTTCACAAGTTATATACTTGTTGATAATGATTAACACTCTTCTTGTTTAGCAAAATATTTCTTAAACTCAAGTCAATAAAAAGTCACCGCCGGTATTCGGCAGGTGAAAAAACAAATTTGAAAAAGAAAAAGTCATTGAAAAACAAAAAAGTTTGTTCAAAATTATTGAAATTGAAGTTAAATTGGTGGTTACTATTAGGAATTGAGTTTAAAGGGTTGGGGGTAATTTTGTCATATACATTAAGTTTGCCTTTGGACATATTAAAGGGATGAACTTATTGGCAAAAGAGATATAACACATAAACCTAGAATCATAAAGAGGGTTGGTCGGGGACCTCCTCACAAAATAATAAAGAAGGACAAACTGACCACAGAGCTCCCATGTTTGATATATTGTATGATTTTTTTGTGGAGATGGCATATTGAAGGTGAAATATATTATAGATCAATAGGCTTTTTGTAAGCTTGAATGCATTTATGCATCAATTATACGTTTTTTGGGTGCATAATGTGCATCATTGTTGGAATTTTGATATGAATAAAATTAATTAGGCTATTTCAAATAGGTGCGTATTTAGATTGAATAGTTTTCTTCACAAACAACACATTTATTTATGAAACAACATATTCATTCACGAAAAGACTCTTAAATATCTATAAATAAGACAAAATATGATCAATTTTGCATAAGATATAACAAGGCCGTTTAAGAAATTCTTCTTACTGTTTTTTTTTTTTAATGTCACTTATGCGTTTCGAGTTGCCTTTGGCTTCGAATTTGTGCAAATATCGAATTATCCAATTGTTGTATACTGGGATACTACCGGGAGAGATTCACAGTAGACAACCGGAAAATATATTCTTAAGAACATTGCTTTTGCAAGCCTCCCTCCATTTATGGTTTTTCGTAGATCCGGTGAATTTCTACGCCCAAGTAAGTATAATTCTTAATCAATTATTGATGAAGTTGACCCGAAAGTTCTTCTATCCACAGTTCTAAATAATTAAAGCAACTCATCAATCACTTCAATAAAAACAAATTACAAACTTATCATATTCATGAATCGATAAAGCCCAAGGTGAAGAAATATATAATTCATCAAACTTGTATTATAGGAAAATAAATCGAACAAATCTCACATAGGGTTCTAACGAAATTCTAGAGTATGAGTTTAGCTACTCAGATTGTTCAAAAAAATGATAAATACAATAACGATAAATGAGTTCAAAAAAGAAGAAAAATAGAGAAAATATGATGAAAAATTGTCAATTCTTTGTTGTCTGTGTTCTCCATCTTCTCGCTTTTATTGCTCCAAGTTTTCTCCGAATATTCTTGCAAAGACTCCTCTCCAACTTGCATTGGAAACCTTATTTTTATAGCTAAACTTCTAGCCCAAGTTTTCACGTTTTTAATAAATTTCCACACAAATACTTTCAAATCATTGTCCTATTTCCTAAGTATTTTCTTGAATCGAGGTCCGAGCCTTCAGAACCATAACCTCGTTTATTCACTCGGGCCGCGATCTCATTTGCAAGGAATTTTCTTGGACCGCGATCCTAGTCGGCAGAAGGTATTCTTCACATCATTGGACTTTAAACCTGATTTTGACCCATGTATGTCCCGAATTTGGACAATGGTCGTAAAAATAGGAGTACTAGCCATTTCAGATAACTTTTTATGCTGCTTGAATCGGATCATTTGGAGTTCATATTAGTCAGTTAGGACCAACATTGTAAACACTGTTTAAACCAACTTTTTAATTTCTTCTCCAAACGTTGATTTTGCTTCCAAACTTGAATTTTTATGTATTATTCATTCTTTTCCACATGTTTACATATAAAAATACTAAAAGCACAAAACAACATAACAATAATAAAAAAGACTAAGAAAGAACAGTCCATGTCGGAAAGTAATGAAATAGAGTGCAGATCACACTCTCCACACCCCAAAACTTGAACTATTGCTGGACCTCAAGCAAATATAAAGATGCGTGCAAAATAACAAACTGACGCATGCATCTCATCACAAAAATTATGACCAACTTTCCTTTTTCAAAATTTGCAATTGCCATAACCATTCTTAAACAAAAATGATAAGCTCGAAACTCAAACACACTTAATTACTTAACACATTGCAAAAAAAAAAAGCTCTATTATTGTTTCAAATATTCAACTTTGCAATAAATATGGAGAGAACTTATACATAGCATCATAATATTTAAGTCTAAAAGTTCACAAAATTCCTCTACTCTGCTAATATTGAATAATTAAGCTAATGGGATCCTTTGAACTTTTTGGCTTTCAATTGTTTAGTTTTTTGGTACAAGGAAGGAATTATGGGTATTATTGGTTGCTCTTCTCGTTTTGATTTTCCCAATTTTAATTAGGTTTGTAATGAACAAGATTTTGATACTCTTTTCTTGAATCGATGTGTTTTCGCCGAAAGTTTGAAGATTATACTTTTTGAGCGATAACTTCACCTCTAGAGATTGCTACTCTACTTAATTCACAAGAGTTCAAACGTATCTACCTATGCTCTCGAGATATGGTTCAAGCTTTATTTTCTTTGGCTTTTGATCAAGATGCTCATGTCCTCTTTGTCTTTTCTAGATTTTTTTTTTCTTTTTTCCTTTTTTTTCTTTTTCTTTCTTTTTGCATAACAAATTTTCAACAATACTCCAAAGGTTATTCTATCCAATTTAATATTGCTAAATAAAAGAATTTCTTCATCGAACAATCAGGGTTCAAGTGATAATATATTAAATAGTAGGCTACAAAGGCTCAAACGTTTTGAAAATATTCCAAATCACTCAATGACTCAGCTACTTCACTTGCAGATTCCTAAGGTGAGTTCTAAAATTGCACATTATATGACATAATATAAATAATCTCTGCATTTATATCACAAAATTTTAAGCAAAAACTACACACAATCCATGAGTTTCGTCATTACACATGGCCAATTTTTTTTTTTTTTTTTTTTTTTAATAACAATGTAACTAATCATATCATTCTAACTTCAACAAATAAGCACCTAAACATGCAGAACATATAAAATTTTAATATGTAATTTCAAATTGGATGAGCAATTCTTTTTTTATTCCACACTGAGTAATATATTACCGTATATAGCCAAAAGCCTAAGGCCTCATTCGGTTGTCTATATTGGATTAGATTGGATTAGATGAGATTGAATTCATTTCCTCTGACTAATTAGTTATTTAGTTAGTAGCATGTTCGGTTTCTTAGATTAGATCTTCTATTAAATTTGTTAAATTCTCTTATAATATATGAACTGTCTATAAACCACTTAGTTTACAATAATAAGATTCAATTTTAAGAAGAAAATTGTCTTTTTTCCTTTTTAGTCAGCCCTATTAAATTAAGGGAATAAGGGGACTGCAAAAATTAATACCAATTGTTTCTCACATCAATACCACTGAGTTTAATACCATATTTTATAGAAGTTTTTTCATTTTTTTCTTAGTTTACTACCACAAATAATTTTTTTTAGCAAAGTACTGAAATCCCCCTCATCAAACAAAATACAATTTATATAAATTTTTTTTTTTTTTCACAATACCAAATAATAAAGGGACAATTTGACAAACACCCCTCATTAGACTCCTTCAATTACAATGAGTCCAAAACAAAATTACATTTTTATGATAAATCCAAAATAATTTTAATTAATACAAATAAATATAGTTTCATGATTATATCCTTTCTGATATCAATTTTCTTTTTATTTTATATTGAGTTACTTCCCAACCCTAGAACTTATATTTGTATCACGATGGTTCCTTCTATCTTCTCTCTACACCCACAGCACCGCTGCCCCACCAAACGACGAAGCCTTCTCCGCCCTACTCCTCCTGGCGAGACATCCCGCTCCACCACAGATGGAATTGGCCATGCACCACTCTCGCGTCGTTGGCCCCTTTCTCTTCCCTCTTGTTTGTCAAAATACCTAACACGAGTGCACGTATGTCAAACAAGTAGTAAAAGTGGACTCGTGAGAGTCGGATGTCGATCCCACATGGAATATTCAAATTATCTAATCCTAAGTACCAAATTCTAACAATTATGATTTTTATCCAGCCTACGCAAAGTTGTCAAATTTAATCAACTAAATAATTAGACTAATTATGAAAGAAAATAAACACGAGAAAATATCAATATAAAAACGGATTTAGGATTTTATCTTCCCCCTATGCGATAATTCGTCACCCAATTAACTTCTATCATGCAAGTTACCATTCCCGATTATTAACCCGAGACACTAAATTACTCATAACCCGTTGTCGCGTGTGTTATAAGTCTATTATTCATAAACGATTCACTATATGTCTATGCAAACCAATTAGAAATAAAGTATTAAATAACAAGTCTCGTAAACGACGACCTAAGGTGATATCTGTATGTCTAAGACACCACATGCAATTGACACACTCATCCGGTGAAAACTACGTGAAGACTCTTCTATCCCTGTTCTAATTATTAAAACGATCTGTCGATTCAATTCTAACAATAACACATAGCAACATAAACTAGCTAGATTCATGCGCTAAATAAGATCAAATAGAAGAAATAATCATGGAATTTAAACTTGCATAATAATAGAAAAATAGGTTCGAATTACCACATAGGGTTCAAATAAAATCCTAGAATAAGATAAACAAAATAGAATAAATAAAATAAATAACAAAAACTATGCTTGAGTCTTCGTTGATCGTCGTTCTTCGCATTGTGTGGTGTCAAATTTCTTGCTTATGGTGTAGAGACTTGTTGCTTTTATAGGCTTTTCTTGATAAAGAAGTAGTGGAGACCTAATAGGAATCAATTTCCGCCACTTTCCCCCATCAGGATCTGTTCTTCGATTTTCGCCATGTTGGAGTCCGAATTTTGGAATACTTCGTAAATAAGAACTGTAGCCCTTGAAATTAGGGTTGTGCGTTGGTTGGTTTGGTTAAAAACCAGTCATAAAACCAACCCAACCCATCCAACCAACTTTGGCCAATATTGGAAACCGTTAACCTAGTTTACATGGGTTGGGTGATGGTTGCAAACCAATTTAGTGGGTCGATTGATGGTTTGGTTGATGGGTCATCCATCTAAATATTTTTTAATTTTATTTAATATTTTATTAGTTGTTACAAAACTATATCTTTTATAAATTAAATATGACTAGTTCAACAATATTCAAATAAAAAATTCAAAACATTACGGGCCATATATATTTTAATTAAACATAAATAGTTCAACAAATAATAATCGTCCAAATATTTAGGCTATATGTCTTAAAATTAAAATAGTTCAAAATAGATAATTAGGTTAGATTTATTGCTTTTAGGATTTCGGTCAATATTAAACAATTTTATAAATGTGATATAAAATAGAAATTTGAAATAAAAAATATTAAACATTTTAAATAAAATTAATAAACAATAAATTAATAAATAAAGTTGGTTGGCCGATATTACCCGACTAACCAACTTTATAGCATATTAGAAACCATTATCAACCCAACTATACATGGATTGGTTAAGATTATCGACCCAACTTAAATGGGTCGGTTGATGGTTGATTATCCGTCACAAATTATGGGTCGAAAATGAGTTGGTTGGTGGTTAAAACCGATCCATGCACAACCCTACTTTAAATTAGCTTTCCAATGCCGCCAAAATCAGCTGATTTGTAGTTCGTATGAAAGAGATATGCTCGAAATGGTGGACACTGCCAAAGCTGTGGCGAGATTCCTTCTTCCAATTTGATTTAATTCCTTATTTGCAACTTTTTCCTTTCTTTTTGATCTTTTGTCCTTCATGGACACCTAATTCTCGTTTTCACCTATAAAACACAAAATCAATCAATTAAAGCACAAATATAATTAAATCTAAACAAAAGATCCACATAAAGTAAACGTATTGAGCGTAAAATCTACACTCAACACCTCTCCACCGTCGCGGCCTTATTGGCTCTCTCTCTCTGCCGCCGTGCAGCCTCCTCAATTAGATGCCATTAGCAATCGTCTGTTCCATTCTTGTTTGTTTATGGGTAATAGTGGAATGTTTGACGAGTGTTGATTATTCGTGATTTAGATGTTAAGGACAGGGGCATTCACGTGTTGTTTTGTGAATCATTCGTACAGAAATCAAGAGGTGTCATATGTGGCAAAGAAGGAAGTTCGTCTTAAGAAATTACAGAGTGGTTTTCGTACTTTTTACGCTAACTTTGTAAGTGCATAATAGTCGTGGTTTTAACACCGTTCGAAATAATGTTAATATGAATGCACATGGTTTTTCTCCCCCACTGTTATGTGGTTTTTAGCATCTAGTTGATCGATCCTTTCAAATTACAAAGTGGATTTGACACAATGCAGGATTTCAAAGTTAAAAGAAAGAGTGGTTTTTGCACGCAAAGTGGTTTTTGCACGCAGAGTGGTTTTTATTAATTACATAGTCGTTTCGTTAAATGATATATAAGTTTTCAGTGAATTTTTGAAATGGAATTTGTTAATTACGTAGTGATTTTCGTTAATTACAGAGTTGTATTAATTATAAAGTGGTTTTTGTTAATTGATAAGTTTTTAGTGAATTTTTGTAATGGAATTGGCTAATTACATAGTGATTTTCGTTAATTTACAGAGTGATTTTCATTAATTAGATAGTGGTTTTTATTAATTACACAGAGATTTTCGATAAGTTTATAATGGATTTTCGTAACGGTATACTATAATCACATAGTGGTTTTTGGTAAGTTTATAGTGAATTTCAATTTGTTAAAAACATTTTTTTTTTAAATTTAATTGAAAAGCAGCAATATAAAAAAGTAAAAAACCAAAATTAAGAAAATGAAAAATAAACTTTTTTAGAAACAAAATCAATTTTTTTTATGAAGAAATCGAAAATAAGAAAAGAAATAAAAATGAGATTTTTAGAATTGATTTGGTAGTATTATTTTGGGCATAAATCTGAAGCGTGATTTGGGGATATAAATTATGGAAAAGATCGGGGTGTAAATTATGTGTATAATTTTTTTTTTAGTTTGAATAATTATATTAATTAATAATAAGTGGGGGCATATATGGGTTTTCAAGCCCATTGGATTTATCTCAAATACCATTAATAAATTAAGGATTTATCAAGAATAAAAATCCCAATGGAGGGTGTTTGGCATATTGCCCCAATAATAAAAAAAGAAAAAAAAAATTGTTCTTCTCCCACAAACCCAAACTCATTAAACCCTAAATTCTTCTTCATCTTCTTACAAACCCTCCGGAAAATCTCAAAATTCAAAAAAATCAAAACCTCACA
>NW_012194221.1:29620-40890 GCF_000504015.1 Erythranthe guttata | reverse complement strand
TGTCGTTACCTATCTACTATCTAATTTTTATATTAGTGGTATTGAAGTGAGAAAACAATTGGTATTATTTTTAATTACTCTCTTAAATTAATCTTAGGAAGATGGGTGCTACTAATTTACTAAAATAATAGCATTTAATGGCGGAGTGTTAATTTAGTAACGGGTTTGAAAAATTGTGAATCCCGCTAACTGGACATATTATTAGCTCATACTATTTAGTCAATAAAATCTTATAGCGGTAATCAAACGAGTCCTAAAACTCATGAAAGTCTCATGCATTCTCATTTTAGTGGCCGATGACCCAAATTAATATTACTTCTTTTTTTTCTCAAAAACTAACATAAAATTGCCTATAATATACTTTTTGTTACCTATATTATGTCCTGGAAAAATATAAAATCTTGGGGGGGGGGGGGGGGGCAACAACCCCCACCCATACTTACGGTCCACCTCTGTGCACGAGAGTTGACGGTTACTCAATGCACCGGCTACAGAATTTCAAATTTCCCGACTACAAGAACAAAAAAATGAGGGATTTTAACTAGGCGCATTGCGGCTTGTTAAAATGGAAATACAAGAAAAAATGGCTTTTCGACAAAATCAACATGGTTCTCTCCATAAACCTTTTGTGCATAAATTTAAGGTAAAAGAAAAGAGAAGAGATGGAATATCTCGTAAATCCCAAAGCCAAATTCAACTTTCAAAAGTTTCCCGAATTCAGTCAATCGGCTCTGTCAAAATAATTCAAGGTAAGATTAGAAAGAAAAGGAGGAAAGGAAATGAGAGGGGAGAGAGGAGAGAACCCATGTTTAGGAAAAAGAAAAAGAAAAAGAAAATGGGAGAAGATGAAGAAGAGAGAGAAGAGAGAAGGGAGGATGAGAGAGGGTTGCAAAATTGGTGGGCAAATAAGTAAAAGCACATGAAAACTGACGGTTTTAGTTGCTTTAACGTTGACCATAAATGACAAGGGTCATTTTGGTACGTTTGGTAGTTCAAGGGGTATTTAGTACAACCCTAATAGTTCAGGGGTGCAAACTGTACTTTCGGCTATAATATATAGGTTAGTAGTAGGTTTTAGTAGGTTTGAAAATTGAAAAAAATATGAATACTGTATTTTCAATAGAAATTTGATAAAAAAAATGGGATTTTCTGGATAAAATTGTGAAACAAACATGATCTCGGTTTTATGAATATTATAGAACTGAAAATTGGTTTTGGAAATGAAACCAAACATCCCCTTCATTTCTCTTAAACCCTTCGTACAAAGACTTTGAAAATTTATCAACATACTCTCATATGGGTCTAAACCACTCCTTTAAAACATTTTTAAAATATCATAAACCATTTGAAAGAAATAATTAAAGACATGCAACTGTACAGTTTGAAAATCCAGAACAGGGGAGGGAGTTTTGAAAATTCTTTATAAATTCCCTACTGTTCTAAACACTACCAAATTTTATACCAAAGTAGGAACATAATCCAAGTTAAATGGATTCATTGGAGTCAGAACAACTTCATATATTGAAGCATGTCCTAAAATGACTCAGCATGTGTACAGTTGTGGAAATTAATTCATAATAAATTCGTGACTTATTCAAATGATACAAAAGACCTACCAAAATAACCCTTACAGAAAGGCCTATTACTCTTTAAAATTACATGCAATTCTAAACAGAAAGTATATTTAATACGTATTATGAAACAACAGGACAGAGCACAACATATAACTAACTGATAAGCATTATATAGAAGTTTGGCAAAAAGAGGAAATCAAAATCCGAATTATTATTAGATGCAATGTTCTTACTAATAAGATCCCTCGAGGGGTGAAAGAGTACGATAATAGATATCTAAGACGGCATCGAAAGTCTTTAAAATTAAACTATATAAGTAGAACAATATGGCTAAATTAAGAGCACACAAGATCCACACGCCGTCCATATGAACACATCCCTCGATCCTCAAACTCGACTCCAACTTTACGACTCGTGCCACGGATTGAAAGTAACTACAAGCATTTCAACACCTATATGAGTCTTTTGGACTCAATGAGAATTTCCGAAGAAATACCGAATACACATAGACAAACAAACATATATATCTCAAATCATACATATACACAATATAAACATTTCGCTTTTACCTCTCGTCATTTCATTGAGAAACTTTACCAATTTACCTTTACCTTCTCGGTTTACCTCTTAGACCTTCATTTCATCATTTTATAAGAAATAAGAGTAATCCCTTACAAGGGAGTCGTCATTCTTTTACACATACATTCATTCAAGTGCTCATACAACGTGTGAGAAAAACATTTTTTTGTTCGGATATCCTTTGGAAAATCAAGCAAAACATTAGACAATAAGCCTTCATTTATTTGGAACCCGTTTCATAAGTGGAATCAAACCACACACTTTTCATCTCATTTTTTGGGTACCGGCCCCTCATACCCCGTGCTTATTCGATCTATGTTTTACAAGATTTTTCAACTTTAAAAACGTGCAAGTGAGGTTAGTACATACTTTCATTCATTTCAAGCAACTTGATTAGGCGTGTGAGAATAACATTTTTGTTCGGATATCCTTTGGAAAATCAAGCAAAACATTACACAATAAGCCTTCATTTATTTGGAACCCGTTTCATAAGTGGAATCAAACCACACACTCTTCATCTCATTTTTGGGGTACCGTCCCTCATACCCCGTGCCTATTCGATCTAAGTTTTACAAGATTTCCCAACTTTAAAAACGTGCAAGTGAGGTTAGTACATATTCTTAATTCAACATTCAAAGTTAAACTTTCACATAAGTATACACATATTTCCACTTATTTCGTAAAGGCACATAGTTTAGTCACAAACTCACAAAATCAAGCAAGACACATAACAACTCAAGCAAAGAACATAGATCACATATTTTACACACATAACAAAAGTAACTCAAATCATTTGGTTATTTATAATTACTATCTCCATGTTTCATTAATTAAAGTTCAAGCCCTTTTTCTCAAGAGACTTGAAGTTTTCTTTCAAGTAGCACCAAATTTCCATTTATTTCATTTTCTTTCCAAAATATTCGAACCATCAACAATTCAATCACAAAAAAATCCATTTTTATTAATCTTGTTCTCGGTTTTTAGCCTCATATAGTATCTTATTACTCATAGATCATAAACCATGGATCGTAAGCTTCCTCGACCCGAAGGGAGTACACTTACAATCACGTAGGTCGATATATATGATAGAGCACAAAATCAGGAACATAATATTCCTTCATAGAGCATAATCAGTAATGACATAATTCTCTCCCCATTACAGTAATTACATTGATTTAGTTTCCTATTGTACAAACTAGATTAGTGGGACTCTTTTGTATATATTATGTATAATATCATTCTTAATAAAATATAATGAATATTACAGCAAATCTCTTTATGGTACCAGAGCTCTCTCTATCAATTGAATAGAGTTTGATCCTTTGCCCACCTACTTAGTCTCCATTACAACTACAATGGAAAATCAAACACCACTAAATACAACAATACCTCCCCAAACCATTTCTGCAGAACCTACTCTTGTGTGAACAACTCCACAAATGACGACTCAAGGTGATTCATTTTCTAACGGTTGAAATCTAATATCTCTTAATGGCTCTTCCCAGATTCCATTCAAACTTGCAAAGAATGGGGTAAATTATGCTTCTTGGAAGTCGCAAATGACCAATCTTCTCTTCGGTTATGGACTTCTTGGCTTCGTTGATGGAACACATCCATGCCCGCTGCCAACCGATCCAGAATATATTTATTGGACTCGTCAAGATCGTCTTGTGCTCCTCAGCATTCAGGCCACGGTTAATAGCACAATCAACCCGACGATCAACAATTGCACCACTTCTGCTGATGCTTGGAACAAATTGGAAACGAGTTTTGCTAATCGTTTCAATACAAGGATGCTCTCTATTATGTCACCCCTCATGACAAACAAAAAAGAAGGGAAGACCGTTGCTGCCTATATGAGTAGGGTAAAGAGCCTCGTTGACGACTTAGCTCTTATTGGACACCCTCTAAATGACTCTCAAGTCATGTCCTATGCCTTAAATGGCCTGGGTGATGAGTTTAAAGAACTAACTGCAGCCGTTCGTGTTCGCGACACTCCACTCTCGTTTGAGGACCTCTATGATAAATTACTCGACGAGGAACTGATTCGTAATAATGGAGAATTAAAGGACGAAGAAGTACAAATCACTGCACAATTTACTCAGAAACAGGCTATGTATAAAAACCGTTGTACTTGCGGAGGACATCATGGTGGTAACAATAGCTCATCATACAGCTCACATAACACTCCCAGCCACATGCATTTTAATCGCCAACAACAGACTTCTGGCCGAGGTATACGCTCATCAAATTTTCAACCACATTTTTCCTCATGGAAAATTCAAACTCTTATCAAGGAAATCAAAGCCAACATCGCATTGTTTGTCAACTCTGTGATAAACCGGGACACAGTGCAAAAACTTGTTACTCTCGTGGACAGCCATCTTCTCAGTTATCTCGACCGCATGCAAATTTAGGTGAACGAGACACAACCCACAACAATAAAAATTGGGTGCTCGATTCAGGTGCCACGCACCATATCACTTCCGATCTCCAGAATCTCTCGATGCACTCAAACTATGTTGGAAATGAAGACGTGGTTGTCGGCAATGGTAATGAAATTCCTATCTCTCATATTGGTTCTGGTTCAATTAATTCTCATGGTTCCTCTTTTGCATTAAACAATGTTCTGTGTGCTCCATTAATAAAGAAGAACTTGATATCTGTTTCCCAATTTTGCAAACAAAATAATGTTTCCATTGAAATTTTTTGCTAACTATTTTCTTGTGAAGCATTTGAATACGAGGGCATCCTTGGCGAAAGGCCGGAGTAGACATAACTTGTACGAATGGTCATCTTAAAAAACGAGTCCATCCACCCTCACTCCTTCTACCTCTATTGCTCTTTCCTCTCAGTTATGGCACCAACGTCTTGGTCATCCCTCTCGTTCCATCCAAAAAAGGATTCTAACAAATAATAAAATTCCCTCTTCTGTGCTTTCTTCTGATAAAGTGTGTGACTCTTGTATGTGTAACAAAAGTCATAAACTATCTTTCAAAAGTTCTTCCATTAGCTGTAATGCACCATTTCAAATTATTTATTCAGATGTTTGGGGACCTTCTCCGGTGATCTCTTTTGGCAATTACCGATACTATGTTATTTTTATTGATTATTTCACTAAATACACATGGTTTTATCCTCTAAAGTCCAAATCCGATGTATTTAGTTTTTTTGAAAAATTCAGCAAGTTGATTGAAAATTTCTTTCACTCCAAAATTAAAACCATATGAAAGCTCTTGCTCCAAACAAGTTTGTACTCACCACATTTTATCTACCTTTTAGCTGTGGTGGTGAGTACAAAGCTCTTGCTCACCTTTTATCTACACAAGGTATCGATCCAACATCTCACATCTCCACCTTATACACCTGAGCATGTTGGCTCCGCTGAACGGAAACATCGTCATATAGTGGAAACCGGCTCACGCTACTCCACAATGCTGCCATACCCTTACGATTCTGGTCTCATGCTTTCCAAGATGCCATTTATCTTATCAATCGCATGCCTACACCCATACTCAACTACGATACACCTTACCAAAAATTATTTGGTAACATACCAAAATATACTTCTCTTCGAGTTTTTGGCTGCCTTTGTTATCCATGGCTTCGACCATACAACAGCCACAAACTTGAACCCCGCTCCCGTCCATGTGTGTATCTTGGTTTTTCTCTTTCTCACCACTCATTTCTTTGTTTTGATATTAAGTCGAATCGACTCTTCATCTCTCGACATGTTGTCTTATTTGAGCATGTCTTTCCTTACAAAGATAAATCATATCCTGACTTATATATCTCAAGCCACAGTTTTTCCAAATACCTCTCTACCTTCACAGACAAGAATTTGGACAAAGCAACAGCACCTCCATGTGACTCTTCGGATTCTGTCATTTCACCCTCTCATGAACCATACTTGCTCCCTACACCATCTCGAAGATGTTCTTCTCAACAAGTTGTCTCTACTTCGTCTTCTCCCACGGCTGCTCATCGATACCCCTACTACTGCACCTCATACCCCCGGTAAATGTACCACCAGCTACTCTACACCATGCCAAAATATTACCATCTCGGATCAGCCCACTGCACCAAATAATTCTCCTCCCCCTCCACCAATTCAACCATCCCACATAATCACTCGTGCCAAAAATAATATTCATAAACCAAAAAAACATTTCTCTCTGCATACAACTACGATTCCGTCTCTACTCGAAACAGAACCAACCTCATTTACCCAAGCGAATTCACACTCTCATTGGCGTGAAGCCATGAACGAAGAGTCTGTAGCCCTTACAAAAAATAAAACTTGGACCCTTGTACCCTCCTCCCATACATAGAACATTGTTGCATGTAAATGGGTCTATAGAATTAAAAGAAATCCGGATGGTTCTATTGCTCGCTACAAAGCCCGTCTTGTGGCTAAGGGATTTCACCAAAGACCTGGTATTGATTTTACCGAAACTTTCAGTCCAGTTGTTAAACCAGCTACTATTCACCTTGTTCTTACTATTGCTGTAACTTGTGGGTCGATTTTGAAACAATTGGATGTTAATAATGCTTTCTTGCAAGGTACTCTTTCTGAATCTGTTTATATGCAGCAACCTCAAGGCTTCATCAACTCTCACTATCCTTTACATGTATGTAAACTGCATAAAGCCATATATGGTCTTCGTCAAGCTCCTCGGGCATGGTACGATGAGCTTCGCTCTTTTCTTCTTGATTATGGTTTCGCAAACTCAAAGAGTGATACTTCTCTCTTTATATATACTACGGGGGCGAGAATCATGTACTTGCTTGTGTACGTGGATGATATAGTTATCACCGGCAATCATCCATCTACAATTTCTACCTTCACTACTCGACTCTCTAATCGGTTTTCTCTTAAGGATCTCGGGAATCTTAGCTATTTCTTAGGAGTTGAAACATCTCGAACCTCCCGGGGCATGTTCTTATCTCGCAAAATATATTAGTGATCTTCTTAGACGCACTAATATGCATGAAGCCAAAGAAGTCCACACTCCATTGTCTCCTTCTGAGACACTCAAACTTGACGACAACTCCTCTAGCTATGATCCAAAAGAGTATCGCCAAGTGCTTGGTTCACTTCAATACCTCTCTCTTACCAGAACGGATGTTAGTTATGCAGTCAATAAGCTAGCTCAATTTATGATTCGACCAACCGAGAATCATTGGCTTGCTGTTAAACGAGTTCTTCGATATCTAAAGGGCACGTCCTATTATGGTATTTTCATTGCTGCCAGCTCTCCTCTAGCACTTCATGCTTTTGCCGATGCAGACTGGGCTGGTGATGCCGACACCCGACACTCAACATCAGCCTATGTTGTCTTCCTCGGCTCTAATCCCATTAGTTGTAGCTCCAAGAAACAATCGACCATTGCACGGTCATCTACCGAGGCAGAATATCGTGCCATAGCTGATACCACTGCTGAAGTAATGTGGATCACGAATTTACTTCGTGAACTATCTCTCTCCTTACAAGCTGCTCCAACAATTTATTGTGATAACATTGTAGCTACTTACTTATGCTCCAATCATGTTTTCCATTCACGAATGAAGCATATTGCAATCGACTTTCATTTTGTACGTGATCAAGTTTCTCAAAAAAGGCTTCGCATCTCCTATGTTCATACAACAAACCAGCTTGCGGACTCCCTTACTAAACCCCTTTCTCGGAAGTTGTTTATAATTCATCGGTCCAAGCTTAGTGTCCTTCCCGGACCCTTGCGCTTGCGGGGGCATGATAGAGGACAAAATCAGGAACATACTATTCCTTGATAGAGCATAATCAGTAATGACATAATTCTCTCCCCATTACAGTAATTACATTGATTTAGTTTCCTATTGTACAAACTAGATTAGTGGGACTCTTTTGTATATATTATGTATAATATCATTCTTAATAAAATATAATGAATATTACAGCAAATCTCTTTAATATATACACATAGAAACATATACTTATATATTGCACATATAGATTATAAATAAACCATGGATCAAGTACTTTCTTTGACCACGCAGGTTTACGAAAACCATGGATCGAAGTTTCCTTAAGATCACGCAGGTCTAGTGTGTGTGTGTGTGTATATATATATATATATATATATATATATATATATATATATATATATATATATATATATATATATATATATATATATACATACATAAAAATTAAATTACCATATTATTCTTAGTTCTTCAAGATTATATCATTTAAAGCTTAGATTCTTACATGCATGGATGATCAAAGCAAATATTAAACAAAAAGTTTTATTTTCTTCCTCCTTTAGTTTTCGGTCATCACAAGAACATTAACAAGAAATTAAAGAGAAGAAAAATACTATTGGTGTTGAAGCACTTGTAGCAAGAATTCAAAAATTCTCACCATAATCTTCGAAATTTGGAAGGGTGTTATTTCTTTTTTCCTTTGGCCAAGAATTTTACTCTTGAAAGAGAAATTTTGGGCTTTCCTACACTACTAATTTCGAAAATGGAGAAGAGGAGAAATAGATTTTGATTTTTTTGATCTTTAGGATGCGTGGGGAATATGAGAAAATAGATGAAGGCTTGGGTTCTATTTATAATATTGTGGGATACTTGCATGCTTAATGATTAAGGTGTGGTCTTTTTGCAATTTAGGCAAACTTAGGGATTATCTAGAGGGACTTCGTAGCAATTTCATTTAACTCTCCTAAAAGAAATTCAAAAAGAAAAAATCTTAATACACATGAGCTCACCTAGACAAGGGTTGTACTCAAGAAAAATTTTGGTCTTGTGTCGTACCATGGTGAGAATTGAGGGATGAATAGGAGGAATTTTTCTATTTTTATTTAAGCAAATATGTGATTTAAATTCTCCTAACAAATGGGTTCTAGCAAAATAAATGAGTATGATTAATATCTAGATATAATAATTAATTAATATGATCAATTTAAATTCGTCCAAAATTATTTCGGACTACTGCATTCTATATGAAATTTCACCGGTTATCACATAAATAAAATCTTAAATTAATTAACGTACATAAGGCATAAAATCATGTTAACTGAATATATGCTAATTAACGAAAAAATTAAATTATCGGAGACACGGGGTGTTACAAAATTACTGTCTTCGACAGTTAAATTACTGTTGGAGACAGTAATTTAGTAGGCAAGACAGTAATGTTAATTAAAATATTTTTCTTAAGAAAAAAAAGTCAACACCGGAGACATGGCGGTTGACCTACCGGAGAAAAAAAAGATTTAAAAAAAAAAAGTCAACGCCGGAGATCGGTGGTCTCCGGTGGTGACGGGTTAAAATTGAGGTCAAAATTGGAATTATGGTCGAAATTGGTTAATTGGTGAAATTGAGCTAAATTGGAGAGTAAATCATGAAATTGGAGTTGAATTGAGTTTCCAGGAATTGTGGGTAATTTTGGTACATATAAAAGGGTTTCCTTATTTGCAAATAAGTTTAAATGAGTTGGTAATATTTACACAAAAAAGTTGGATGTCCTTTTTTTAATTTAGTGTCCTTGTTATGGGCCTCTTTGACATTAATCAAAAAATCAAAGTTATCTATAACCATTTCAATTACATGTTTGTCTACATTATCTATGTTATCTGGCTCATTTTAAAATAGTTTTGTGTTATATTATCTGTCACTTTAGATTTTCAATACTCTATAAAATGCATTTTCCTATTTTAACCTTATTAATGAAACTCTAAGAATTAATTATCTATTATGAATCATCAAATGATACACGTTGTTTTAGTCATTTTTATGTGATTTTATAAAAATCAATTTACATTTATTGATTTATTAATCTTTTTGAAAAGTGAAAAGAGACACTTATTTAAAAATGGAAGAAATATATAATTTTCCAAAACTTTTAAAAATCTTCACATCGGAAAACTGTCCATTCTTACCAAATCAATGTATGTTCTAAAGTAGAAATAGGAAAGATAATATCAGTTTTGGGTAGAATTTTGGATAGAGATTGTATTCGAATCCCGATATTAATTAGTGCTGAACGCGTGGTTTCAAAGAGTCCAACACGAATCAAATTTTATTAATTTTCCTTTCGTATATATTTTAGGAGTAATCACAAAAAAGCCCATGACAAGGGCACTTAATTAAAATAGGGACATCCAACTTTTTTGCCTTCCAAATAAATCCACCCCATTCAAACTTATTTGCAAATAAGGAAAATCCTTTTATATATACCAAAATTACCCATAATTCATTGAAACCCAATTCAACTCCAATTTCATGATTTACACCCCAATTTAGCCCAATTTCATCAATTAACCAATTTTAACCCTAATTTCAATTTTGACCCCAATTTTAACCCTAATTCTTATCAATTCCACCAATTATGCTCTAACTTTCTTAATATTACACATTGACCCCGGATTTTAACAAATATATCACATTAACCACCAAACCTTTTTTTTTTCTGAAAATATTTTTTTTCTGAAATATTTTTTTTCCGGCCAGATTCCGGCGTTGACCGCCGGAGACCGCCGGTCTCCGGCGTTGACTTTTTTTTTTTTTTTTTTTCTTAAAAAAAATATTTTAATTAATTTTACTGTCTTGGCTGCTAAATTACTGTCTCCGGCAGCTATTTAACTGTCGGAGACAGTAATTTAACTGTTAATTGACTGTTTTTTTTTTTTTTCTTCAAAAATATTTTAATTAATATTACTGTATTCGTTGCTAAATTACTGTCTCCAGCAGTTATTTAACTGTCGGAGACAGTAATTTAACGGTTAATTGACTTTTTTATTCTTAAAAAAAATATTTTTAATTAATATTACTGTATTTGTTGCTAAATTACTGTCTCCAGCAGTTATTTAACTGTCGGAGACAGTAATTTAACTGTTAATTGACTTTTTTATTCTTAAAAAAAATATTTTCAATTAATATTACTGTATACGTTGCTAAATTACTGTCTCCAGCAGTTATTTAACTGTCGGAGACAGTAATTTAACTGTTAATTGACTTTTTTATTCTTAAAAAAAATATTTTCAATTAATATTACTGTATTCGTTGCTAAATTACTGTCTCCAACAGTTATTTAACTGTCGAAGACAGTAATTTAACTGTTAATTAACT
>NW_012194221.1:19121-29176 GCF_000504015.1 Erythranthe guttata | reverse complement strand
CGGCGGTCAATGCCGGAATCTGGCCGGAAAAAAAATTATTTTCTGAAAAAAAAAAGTTTTGGGGGTTAATGTGATATATTTGTTTAAATCCGGGGTCAATGTGTAATATTAAGGAAGTTAGATCATATTGGGTGGAATTGATAAGAATTATATTATTGAGGGTATTTTAGACTAAAGACATGGGGATGGGCTTAATTGAGAGACTGTTTTTTTTGTGGACCAAAATGCATTTAAGTCCCATGTGATGGGCCTTTTTGCCATTTGCCCTATATTTTAATATTTTTTAAATTGAGTTTTAACTTTGAAGTTTTAATTTACTGAAGCCAAGCTTCACATATATTATTACGGGCTATTAGTGAGACCCTCTTACGTTTTTTTAACAGATTCATTACGAACCCATCATGGAATACTTATCCATAAAGGTGTTCAAATAGAAAGACTTTTTTTTCAAAAAAAGTCCAGATATTGTTCAAAAATGTAATAAAAGACTAAAGTACCTCTCACATTTTAATATGCTCAAATTTCACAAATTATTCAATTTTAACCAAAAACTCAATTTTGAGTAAAATTTCGCCCGTCGCCGCCGTTGACCGCTGGTTTCTGGCATTGATTTTTTTTTCTCCTTTTTCTTCATCCGTTTTCTAGCGTTGACTTTTTTAATTTATTTTTCCTTTTTCTTTTTCTTTTTCTTCTTTCTGCCGCCGCTGACTGGCGGTCAACACCAATCTCCGGCGGTAGACACGGCCACAAGTCTGGCCGGGGTGCGGGTCCGACTTTTAGGGGACCCAAAACCGACCCGTCGTGAGATGGGTCCGGGTCTGAGGTAGGTCCACCCGGGTCCATCCGGATCCGGGACAGGTCCAAATCGGTTTTTCATTTTTTTCTCAATGAATTACAAGAACGAAAGAAAAACAAAGTAAATTGAAACTTGAAAAACTTGAGCTTAACTTTAAATTCAAAATTACAAAAAAATAAAATAAAATAAACGTTGAATTTAAACACTAAACAATTTTAGAAAAATTGAAATGAGTAAGACATTGTGAAATGAAATAAATAAAATGAAGGTTGTGAAAATGAATTGGTGAAGATTAAATTGGGGGTATTTATAATTCAAAATAATAATCGACAGATTTTTAAAATTCAATTTCAAAATTCAAAATTCAAAATTTAAACTTCAAATAAATTCAATATCTTTCTTTTAAATTACACGGGTTGAAAAGTAATTCTCTATATTTTTAATTAAATATATATAGCATTTGTTATTAGTGGAAATTTTTAATATTAATAAGGGGATCTATAACAAATTCCAACTTTTTCTTAGTGCAATAAAAAAAATAAAAATTAAATAATAAATAGTAAATTACTTTAATACTCTTAATGAAGATCAAAACCAAAAAAATATTACAAATATTTTTTTGTCTTTCATCAATACCAAATAATCAAAACCCCTCCAAAACCCCTCAAAATCCATTTGCCTCCTCACTCACAAACCCCTCACCTCTTCCACCTCCTTCTTCTCCCTCCCTAAAAAACCCTCCTAAAAAACTTCAAAACTAAAGAAATCAAAACCTTACACAACTTGCAAAGTGGCGTCAAATGACAATAAAATCGTAGTTTACGAGCAAGGAGAACCCATTAAGTATGTATCTATGTATTTTTTGAGCTAAAACGTCGATTTTGAATTTTTTTTAAAAATCCGCCATTAAATTTCGACACATACATGTCGAAATTGTGCTTGTTTTTCGACATGTATGTGTCGAAACACATAATAACTGATATTATATGTTTTCGTCTAGTAACTGTCGAATTTCTCCTAATTTTCGACACTTAAGTGTTGAAAATAGTAATCAAATTCGACAGTTACTCGTCGAAAACATATAATATCAATTATTATATAAATCATATTTCGGCACTTAAGTGTCGAATTTGTCCCCTATTTTCGACACTTAAGTGTCGATTGTTGTACTAATTTTCGCCATTTCATATATGTCGAAAGTTAGTTCAAAATTCGACACTAAAGTGTCGATTTTTTCTTGTTACAAATTTACTTGTCTAATCTTCTCTCCACTTTTGTGTAGATCGATTGCACCCATTCATTTTCCACGTCAGAAAAATTCCCAACAAAAGAAGCTTTATTGGCATGGGTTCGTGAAGTATGTAAAATAATTGGAATGGTGTTAATGATCGCGGGTTCGAGTGACGGGAATAGAGGACGTAGGACACCGTATGTGATAGTTCGTTGTGAGCGTGGGGGCTTTATGCTGGCAAGAAGGTACCCGGTGAAAATGATCAAAGACCGGGAAAAAAGAGCACCGGTTCAAAGAAATGCAATTGTCCGTTTAAATTGAAGGGGACAAAAGAACACAAGGATGATGAAAAGGCTGAGTGGAACTTGGATGTTCATAGTGGTATTCACAACCACAACTTGTTTGAAAACTTGCACGAACACTCTTATGCCGGAAGATTATCAAAGGAGGAGACTTCACTTGTTCACACTTTGCAGAAAGAAATGGTGAAACCAAGGGCAATCCTAAGATTATTGAAGCAAAATGACCCGTCTATGTAACTTGTATGAAGATAGTTTATAATACTACCCAACAGTTAAATTTCAATGAATTATCTGGGAGATCTCAATTGCAACTATTGTTCGCTAAGTTGAAAAAAGATGAATACCTCTCGTACCATAAATCGAACGAGTTTAATGAGATTACCGACTTGTTGTGGATCCACCCGAAATGCATTAAGTTGGCACAGTCGCATCCGTGCGTATTCGTCATGGATTGCACTTACAAAACCAATCGTTACGGACTCTTATTTCTTGAGATTGTGGGTTTTACTTGTACCAACATGACGTTCTCCATTGCCTTTGCATGCTTGGATCACGAAAAGGAGGAAAATTTCGAATGGGCGTTGCGTTGTTTGATGGAGGCCATGACAAGTTGTCCTCGGTCTAGTTGCATTGTAACAGATCGGGATTTGGCTTTAATGAAAACAATAGCCAATGTGTATCCATCGAGTCATCACTTGCTGTGTCGGTGGCATGTGAACAAGAATATATTGGCCAATTGTAAGAAAATGTTCACAAAAGACAATATCAAGTGGAAGCAATTTCAGTCGGTTTTTTGGGCTCTTATTGAAAGAATTACGATAGAGGAGTTCAATGAGGATTGGGAGTCAATGAAAAGAACATTTGTTGGTTATCCGGCGGCTATAGCATATGTAGATAATTCATGGTTGGATCCGTACAAGGAGAGACTTGCATCGGTGTGGACAAATAAGTGTACTCATTTTGGAACGTACACTTCTAGTAGGGTGGAGGGGGGCACACGGACGAATGAAAAGGGATGTGCATAATTCAACTTGCACCTTTGTGGATTTGTATACAAAAGTCCACAACCAAATTCTCGAACAACACAATGATATCAAATCTTCTTTTGAAGTAAATAAAAATACTTACGAACACGTTGATATACAATGAGCTTCGTGGAAGTATCTCAAAATTCGCTCTGCAACAACTGAAAGTTGAGGTGGACAATGCCAAACTATTGCAACCGAGTGATATGGGTTGCAGTTGCGCCATCCGAACAACCCACGGTCTACCATGTTGCCATGAACTTCATGAGTATGTTTTTATGAACAAATGTTCTATCCCACTTGAGTTAAAAGGCTCGTACTGGAAACACATGAGCATTGAGCCTGTCGCGACCATATACGAAGTTATTCTACCACCCATCGACGAAGAATTATCAGAATACCAGAAGCTCTTTGAATCTGCCGATCTCGATGGAAAGACTCAATTGCGCAACCATTTGAGACATTTTACCCACCTAGAGAAGACTAACCTTAAGGAGTCAAGTGAAAAAGTTGTTAGCAAAGGTTGACGGGCAAAAAATAAAAAAAGACAAATCAAGCACTCGTGACAAATCACATTTTGAGTATTTGGAGCCAAAGAAAAAAAAAATCGAAGCAAGCTAGTTGTTCTCCAAAGGTAAATGTCGCTATTATCGTCTTATTTCATTATTGTTGTTGCATTTTATAATTGTGCTAAGTAATTCTGGTTAATATACTGCAGCTTATACCTTTCAAGAAACTTGTACTGAAGAGATTTAGAGTGCCCTCGAATGATTCTATTAGCACTATATCAACTCAAGATTCAGGGAAAAGCACTATATCGATGCAAGAGTCGTTCAAACCATTATTTGAAGATGTAGATGTAGGATTGCCACCAGGTTTGATCGGCAAGAATAAGTATATTGAGACGATCCATCCACGATTTCGTATGCATGTTCGAGAAATCATCAATGTCGGTTCAGATGGCCACTGTGGATTTCGGGCAGTTGCCTCTATGATGGGATTTTAGGAAGATGAATGGGGTCGAGTACGAGATGACATGCTACGGGAGTTGACTGCTAATTTTTCCATTTATACAGACATACACCATGGCGAAGAAACCGTTAGAACCATGCAAACTATTGTGAGTAACTGGGATGTTCTTACCACGCGTGACCATTGGATGTCTTTTCCAAATATGGGTCATGTAATTCCTTCAACATACAGTATTGTGCTTGTCTACTTATCCAAGTATCAGTGTCTCACGTTCCTTCCACTATCGAGCGATCCGATCTTTTTTAGAGAGAGACAAGAGGACGGAATGGCATTCGTCGACAATTGTCACTTCGTACATGTTGTCTTGAACAACATTTGTCCAATACCTTCTATCGCCGATTTTTGGTACCGATGCCATGATCCTAAAGCTTATGGTTGGAAGCCTGCAGATATGGACGGTCGGATTACAGTATTCCGAGAATTAATAGGTGAAAATGTCGCCATGCGAGAGAGTTTCGATATTATTACTATATCGGATAATGGTGATAATTATCTGAACAAAACTATGTAAAGTTACTGGGGACCCCAAAATTATGTAAATTTCAATGTTATTATGTCTTGTGTTTTACTAATATTTGCAATTTTTTTTTAATTAACTCAAAATCTATTTCAATGTAACATAAACAACATATTCTAAGTGTTTTTTTCTTTCTACTAAACATGCGTTTCACAACTGCTTGTGTTTCTTCTAGAGTAGTATGAGGAGGAGATGATGGTGGGGCATCCGACGAGCTCGATGGCGGTGGAAATGGCTCCAACGAGCTAGCTGGAGGTGTTGGTGGGGGAATCCGACGAGCTCGATGGAGGTGGAAGTGGGGCATCCGGCTCGATCAATCTAACAATATCATTTAAGGTCCCCCACATGACTGTATGAGCATCGGATGGTGCAAGTCCCCGTAACTCGCTAAGTGTACCCTTCACCAACTCCAAAATTTGCAAAAGTTGGACCTCCTTATCGGGACCACCCCCTGGACGAGCTTCACGTGGTCGAGGTTGATCCGCCGGGGGTCGAGGTGGATGGGCTCCATGCCTACTGAGTTGTAACATGCATCTCGGCCAGAACCAATCCATGTAGTCTGGCAAAGTGTCCGCCTCCCCGAGTTCAACTTCAACGAACCTTGACTCCTCGTCCAGACAATACTCCTCCCATCTATCAGAGAATCGTTCGCCATACGCAACGAATATTGAGTTCTGGACTGGTCGACCATTGTTAACTAGAGCTTTGTACACATCCTTTGACATGTATACACGACCTGGAATAATCTGGATCCGGTTGAACTGCATCAACACTTTGTCCGGATGATATGCCTCGAAGTTGTCCATGCAGCATATCATCCCACTAAACCAAACAGAATCTGGCATCGGGAAACGATCACGAATAGCCGTGTACGGTGACCATAAAACCTAGTACAATAAATTAAAAACTAGATTTAGAAACCTACTTAAGTAGTAATAACAAATTATTAAACTTGTATTTTACCTGATCGGGGATCAAATCATCTAATCGAGATCGAAAGTACATGGCTCGTTCAGGCGTCGAAGTAGTCTTTGGCTAAGGCTCCCATCGGCTGGCTAATGGCCCCTCGAATTCCGTCTTCAATGTGACATCCTCCAAATAAGGAAAGTGCTCGTAAATCCATGATTAGAGGAGCGTCAGCCAGCCAACCATCGAGTTCGTTGAATTTTGTGAGGCTGACGATAGTTTATCGTACAACAGGCAAACACATGCAGTGCCCCAAGCATACTCGCCGATCCGATCCAAATCAGAGACGAGATTTAGATACTCCACGCTTACCATGTTGTCGGTCTTGTCGCACAGTATAGTACACCCCAACAAAAATAATAAATTCGCCCGAATGGCGTATGTCCTCTTCTCCGCATTGTCTCTCATGGTCACATTGCTAAATCTAGCCTTCAACCATTCCAACTTCACCGCTTTCTTCTTGTCTACATTGTCCGGGTAATCACCTAGCAACTTGAACATCAAACTACTGGGTTGCGTTTTGGAATCACGGATCAAACGCTCGCAAGATACAGTACGCCCAACAACTGGCAAACCGACCAATGTACTCACATCATCAAGTGTGATGGTCATCTCTCCAATAGGTAAATGAAATGTGTTGGTAGATGGCTGCCATCGCTCTATGAATGCTCTAAGTAGATGGCCGTCCATAGTGTTGTACGATGTATGTACAACTGACATTAATCCATCTCTTTGTACGACCTCTATATAAATGGCGCCGGCGCCCAGCCTTTTAAAGTTACTGTGTGATTCCGAAATCGAAATTCTTAGCCGCGCTCCGAGCGCTCTGGACCTCAGTTAACAATATGATAAGCAATGTGCTTATCAAAGTTTGTGTACAATTCCGATATCTCGGGACTTCGGACTGGTTCGTTGCTCGAATCGCCAACTTCTACAGTCGAAGGTAGAGCCGGCACCGGATTCGTTGAGGAAGAACCCTCTCCAGACTTCTTCTTGGTCGTGGTCGTTTTCTTGGTCGTGATTGCCTTGCCCTTGCTCTTATCGGATAATTCCTTCCTCTTCTTACGGTTCGAGACAGTCGGGGGTATACGAGGTTCACATGGTTCTTCGACTGCAAAAACCCGAAAATAACACACAAATAAATAAATAAATAAATATACATAATATATTGAAAAAACAAATAAAAATAGGAAAGAAAACAAATAATTAATAAAAAAAATTAATACAGTAAGAATTCAACAGCAACCTGTCGAAAATTTTGGAAAAATCGACCAGAAGTTGTTGATTTTTCCACAACTTTTGACAGGTTTCCGTCGAATTAGGATAGTATTACATTTCAAAACTTTCACAAAAATTGACAACAATCTATAGAAAATTTTGAAAAAATCGTCACTTTCAGGTCGAATTTTGTGAAACGAATAACAAGTCACGAAATTTCTAATCAATGCACAAATCGACTGAATTTAGATGCAGCCATTACTAATTAACAATCATTCCTACCTAAAACAATCAAATCCTACTCATATCAAACAATCAAATCCTAAATCAATATTAAAGAAAAAAAAATTCGACTCAAAATATTACTTGTGATAACAAAGGCGGCGGCGGCTTGATAACGACGGAGGTTTCGGCGACGGCGGCGGCGGCGAGGGTAGGGAAATTCTGGCCAGTGAGCGATGGTGGAGGGGAGGAGGCGGCGCCGGTGGGTAAGTTGAAAGGGGAGGGTTTTTTTTCTTCTTTTAATTGGTTTTAAAATAAGTAATTTCAAAAACTTTTTGATATAATTGATATTTTGTATGAAAGGGTATTTTTGTACTTTTCATTTCATTTTGGTATTAAAGTAAGAAAAAACTTATAAATATGTACTCAATTGTCGTTTTAAACTTGGTAGTATTGAACTAAGTAAAAGTTGGGATTTGTTATAGTGATCCCCTATTAATAATAGTGAGTATGATTTGTTATGGTTTGGGTCGACCCCAAAACCATGCATTTTTGTGATATTTATACATTAAATTCGGGTGGACCCGACGGGTCTGGGTCGACCCGCCAGATAGACCCGTCGGGTCGCAGGTCCGTAAAAACAAGACTTGAAACCGACCCATGCAAACTTGGGTCCGGGTCCACTTTGGTCGGGTCGGGTCCAGTCGACCCCCAATCCATGCATTTTTGTGATACTTACACATTAAATTCGGGTGGACCCAACGGGTTCGGGTCGACCCGCTGGGTAGACCCGTCGGGTCTCGGGTCCGTAAAAACAAGACCCGAAACCGACCCTTGCAAACTCGGGTCCGGGTCTGGGTCCACTCTGGTCGGGTCAGCGTCCGGGTCGGGTCTGAGCCCAACCCAGCTTGTGACCGTGTCTATCCAACGGTGTTGACTGGGGGTGAACACGGGCGAGTTTGTACAAAATATTAACCAGACTCGACATTGGCGGATTACAAATTTTGCGAACTGCACCTGCCAATTTATACTCAGAAACTGCATATGTCGGGTTGGTCGAGTGTAGCGGGCGGGTGAGTAGGTTGAACTAATATGAAAAACGAAGAAAATCTTGGACAAAATTTAAAGAAATCCATTCATAAAAACTCCCATTGCATTTCTATTCCAAAACAAACTTTTACTGCAACTTTTACAAAGAAAAATCTCCCGTCATTGATAAACCCCATTTTTTGCAATTTTTTTTTGTCCAAAACCTTTTACTGCCATTTTCTTTCAATTAAAAATGGCCATTCACGACAAATAGCAAACTCCCTCTGATTGTTTTTCTAAGTCTCTCTTCTCTCTCATTTTCACCCTATGGATTGAATTATTTTAACAAAAGTTAAGTATAATATAACCTGCTCAGTTTGAGAATTTGGTTGCTTGATTTCATGAATGAAGCAGACGAACAAATGGAGAAAAAGAGGCGCGGCTGCTCAATAAAAAACCTAGGCTTGATTAATTATTGGATATAATATATATATTGTTGATTTTTGAATGCCGATGAATATCTCCTCATCTGTTGAGACAGACTACGTGTTACGACATTATGTGTCGTAACAGAATTCTTGTGTTGTCACAGTAATAAATCTACTAAAATCAGAATAAAGAACACAACAATTTAATGTGGTTCGGATACAAACGTACCCTACATCTACGAGGACTTGCAAAACTAGTTCATATTTAAGTGTACATTAATAGGACTTAATAAAACACTAAAGACTCCATCTTTATGCGATACGCCGTTCTTGCACACGACTCGAACTTGTTGATAATCAAAGCAATTCTTCCTCCGCACTCTTGGACTTCCTCCAATGTTGAACTTCCTTCAAACGGCGGATCGACCACTCCCGAGATCTTTTAAGCACTTCTCCCGAAACGCCGATCTTCTTTATGGCCTGGTAGAAGAAACCTGTTCTGTTGCCACACCTGTCGTGCAGACAGGGCTGCAGCACGGGCTGCACCCTTCAAAGCCTTTATGCTGGGATATTTTCGATTAAAGCTCCATCGGACTCATATGAGGTTGAGGGCCTTATATAGGCACGAAATCTCCACCCTAAACCTAACTTGGGCCCTAAGAAATTGATTTAACTAGGTAATAGAATCCTAGTCGATTTCTACTTCTATTCTAGATAAGTACAAAAGATACCTAATTAGAATATAATACATGGAAATAAATCTAAGTCCTAATAAAAATATTACAAGAATAGAACTCTAATTAATTCCAAAATAAACATGGAAAACAAATATTTGCCAATCTTTAGTTTCCACGTATGGCGGATTTCTTCAATCTCCACAAACATAAATCTGGTGCCAACATATATATATATATATATATATATATATATATATATATATATATATATATATATATATATATATATATATATATATATATATATATATATATATATATATATATATATATATATATATATATATATATATATATATATATATATATATATATATATATATATATATATATATATATATATATATATATATATATATATATATATATATATATATATATATATATATATATATATATATATATTTATATATTTATTTTTATTTTTATATTTTTTTTTATATATTTATATATATATATATATATATATATATATATATATATATATATATTTTTATATATCTTTCTCTCACTCACACACACACACACACACACACACACACACACACACAC
>NW_012194216.1:125897-136811 GCF_000504015.1 Erythranthe guttata | reverse complement strand
ATTTGTATACTCAACAATACATTCATACGTACATGCATGCATACATACATACATACATATGTAAGTATATAGATGCATACATACATACATACATACATACATACATAAAACATACACACTACAAATTTATGAAATTGAGAAACACACATAATGCACACATAAAACACATGCACATACACTACGCATAGAAAACAAATGCACTACTACTGCACACAAAAAAGCAGATGCACACAAAAATTACATGAAATAATTTAACAATCTGTACTCTTTAATGTTGTAAAATCAACGATGAAGAACAAGTCTGCGATGGGAAGATTTCGGCCACTGCTCCTCGAGAAAGATAAAAGAATAAGTGATTGCTTTGGATAAAACCTTACTCTCGTAACCTAGTGTTAATTCACTGAATAAATGGCAAAGGACGTAGCAGAGGAAAAATCTAGACAACCAAGATTATATAGCAAAATTCTCCTTTCGTTTAATATATGGGATCAACAGATACGAATGAAGAAGAGACTTGAAATAAGATGAGGTCGTATTTATTGCACGGTATAACTTGAGGACATATATAGAACTTTTATAAATGATTAAAACAATAACCAGTTCACATAAATTCAAATATGAGTACACACTTGGCGTATATACCTTGAGTGAAGTTTAGAAGAGGGCCTCGCGACTTGGTTACTTGTAATTTTTCGTGAAAGGAAACAAAAACACGTGCACATACTAAACATACAAGAAAACATGCACACATATTGAGCAAACATAACAAACAAGTGCACTCATACTGTACCTGTAGACAAGATCCCAAGAAATAATAGAACAATCTGCACACATTATTGTCACAAAATCAACACATAATCAATACGTAGACAACGAAGGTTGCAAATGAATATAATCGAGCTCAAGTTATTTACATAGCTCAAATAAATAACGAGTTTGACCATAAAAAAAACCCCAATTCACGATTAAACGAAAACTGCTACTCCATTTTTAATAGATTTAAACAACAATTGTTATGAAGTGTATACAAATTTAGGAGCTAGGACCAAACAGTCTAATGCTCGGCTCAATCCGAACATTGCAATACGGGCAGTTCGCTCTTACTGCACTGCAGTTCCTTTCGAAGCAAGGAAAATAGCGTACTTGATGCATGCATGGTAATAAAACCACCGACACATCATTCTGCAAGCACATCATGCAAGTCATGCGCCCAATTCTTCTTTCAGAGGAATATTCCATTGGACCGCTCGATTCTGAAGACCTTGCATTCTCCGGGAGTTGTACTTCTGCCATTTGCCGACATAAGCGGAGACGCGGCAGCTCGTCTTCAAGTCTTTGAGAATTTTCCATGTCTACCTGACTACACTGTTAGAGTAGGTGACCAACAAGCCAACATGTGGCTGTGGTCTTTCGTATTTATTATTGTAATAAACGAACCTTTATTCGTATTAATGATAAAACACATTGGCATTCTATATCTTTGTCCCTTTGTCACAAGCATAGATATAGTCCTTACAGTTATTACAAGTACTAGTAATTGATCGTTAGGATCATGAGATATTTACTTAAGTATTATAACTGTTAAACCTGTTCCTAGTCGAAGGGTTACGCCACTAATGAGGATATCGGCCTTTCCCATTAAGACTAGCACTTAGTGCATGTGTACTGCATCTCATCAGTAAACGGTATTGTGATATCGGCATGCATAAGTGGGTGCTCGTAAGTTGACGAGTTCACTGAACTCCCTCACCCTAGAAATCTCTAAGTGGTTCCCAATAATCGAGTAGATATATCTATGGTATAGTTGTACACCATTAGTCCTTATGACCTAGACATCACCGTGACTTCACTAGAGGACCAGCTGTATCGTGACCTGTCCCTGAGTTCCACCGAGGACCATCCCAAGGGCCAGTGTTCGTGCAGTCCGAAATCTAGTGGGAGGTCTGTGCATTGTAGTCGGGGATTCGATCGCTAGAATAGTCTTGGATGTCCTGTGTGTTCTGAAAGTTTGTAATCATTCTAAGTCTCTGGCCAGAGCTGACTAAGTGATGATTAGAGAATTCGATTCTTTAAGTCATGCACGTAAGGATTACAACACTTAGAACGATCGCACCGTTATTGAACATATAAAGAGGTCTCGATGAACCAATGCCTCTAGTTCGATCAGGACATGTGTATCGAAGGGACCGTACTGTACGTTAACTATATCTGAAGGTTCTTGCAGGCACTTCATTTGTATCTAGGGAATCATGACGCGTAGTTGCTAGACGCCAATCTTGATTCGTTGGGTGATTAAGGTGAAACGAGCTTCATCTTAATCGTAACTCGAAGGGGACGAGTTTTGACCACAAAGGGTTGTGGGCCCACGGCTAGCTTACACCTGAACCATCGAGGGTCACACTGCTCGTGCACATGAGATCTTTGAATAAACGGTCAGAGATAAAATAGTTTATCTTTGCATAATTGGAAGTCAATGTGATTGAGTCCAACATTCGTAATTTGGAATTATGAATGAGAATAAGAAAAGGAAAAGAATAAGCGAACATGTTAGTGAACTTTCTAAATCGGGAAGTTTCCAAAGTTAGAAAGTCCACTGAACTAGGGTTTCCACTTTTGGAAAGTTGGAAAATAAGAGATGGCACTCGTAATGACGAGAAAATTATAATGACTCGGAAATTGTAATCGTTACAATTTTTCGATCATTGAATTGAGAGATACGAGCGATTAAAGAAACTAACGAGCTTAAGCTGTTGGGCCCAGTCCAACTTAAGCCCGCTAGGGTTTCATGCAAGGGACTATAAATACATGATTTATAACCCTAGCACAAACAACTAGAAACCCTAACCCTAAGCGGCCACCCTCTCTCTCTCGCCCTCTCTTCCGCGCGGCCACCACCGCACCGCCGTCGCCGCTCCGTCGCCGGAAACGGCCGTTCCTTGGCCGGCTTTTGTTCGGTATTCTTTCTCCTTTATTTTCTTTCCGTTTTATTCTAACTACTTCGTGTCTAGTGCCACGATTTAGTAGATCGAAGTATACGAGGTGAAATCCGAGAGGAGGAAGACTGTAGATCGAAGAATCGAGGAGCAACGCACGAGCCGAAGCCGCACGCTGCCCCACGCGCCGCCCCGAAGCCGCGCGTACGCTACACGCGCCGCCGTGACCTCACGCGCCGCTGCTGCCCACGCACCGCTGCTGCCCCGATTCTACGGATTGGTTTCCGTAGTAATCACGACGTATCGTTCGCTCCTACCTCACGCGTCAAGAGGTAAATACACGAAACCCTAGTTTCGTTTTAGGGTTTAATTTAAACTATGATTTCATGCTTGTGTTTGTATGATTTTATGTGATTATGTGTAATCGATTAAATCGTTGCGAGCATGTTATTTGGTTTAAATTGCGAGCATGTTAATTGATTTAAATTCGGTTAAATTTATTAGCATGTATGTTGTTTTTAATTTCGCTGGAAGCGCAAAGGTACGCAATTAATTGATTTAATTCTTCGGGCATGTAATTGTGTGCTTTAAAGTCGTTTAAATCACGTAAAATTTTTGTTTTCCGCTGCGTATGCGTGCCCGAAACCCAACAGTGGTATCAGAGCTCGTTGCGCAATTAATTGCGTTCGTTTTAATATGCATGTTCGATTTATTAAAGTAGTGATTGTCGTATTATGTAATTGGGAGTTTTCGTAAGTTTAAAATATTTTTGAAATATTGTTTAGAGTTTTTCCAGCTTTAAAATTGTTTAAAATTGGAAAATCGGATCTGAAATTATTTTTTAAACGTCGGTTTTTAATTGTTCGGATCGAACCGGTCGGACCGGCCGGTTCGATGGTTGTGCACGATCCAATCGACCGAATCCAAGTGGATTCGGGTCGGTCAGACCGGTTCTCGGTCCGACTGACCCGGCCCACTGATTTGGGTCAGCTGGACCGGGCAGAACCGGACCGCTTCGGTCCGAACCGGTCAGACCGGTTGGGCCGAACCGGTCCACTGAAAAAAATAAAAAAAAAAAAATAAAAAAAAAAAAATAAATAAAAAAAAAAAATAAAAAAAAAAATTTTTTATTTCAGATTTCTAAAATTAAACTTAAAACAAATTGATTTTAATTTTTGGAAAATTATTTTCAATTAATCCCAATTAGATAATTGGATCGACAATCATCTATTTTAGTAAATAGGTGTTAGATTAATTAATTAATTTAAATTGTTAAATTGATTTCTATTAATAGAACACATATATAATATTGATTATATATTCAATTTAATTAGTAGTACCTCAACATTATTTGAATGATTTATGTAAGTTGAGGTTCTATAATTATTTTGAAAACCCGATAATTAATTAATGTAATTAATTATATAGTTAGGTCGTATGTTCCTCTTAGGACAATATGCGCTTCCATATACCTTTAGAGAACATAGATGTAGGAATCACATAGACCAATCCAAAACCTTCTGATGAGATAAAACACTCTAATTAAAATCCCTCATTCTTTTAATTAAGAATCATTTCAAGCTATAAAGAAAAAACCAATCTGTTGAGTTATTTCTTTCCTTCTGCCAACGGTTGGATTATGTGTAGCCCTTTACTATAGTGCAGTAAGCCGTGTTAGCGGGGAGTGCTATGGTAGAGTAAGCTGTAATTCAATTGACATATTGATGAAGGTAGCCATAGAAAAGGGTTATGTTGGATTAACGTGGTCGGCTAGATTAACTAGGGACTGCATTAGTTTGGCATAATCAAGTTCTATGAGCATCTTTGATTGGTAGGTTAGACTTGACACACGACGATTTTGATATTCGCGAGATTAACTTAGGTCATTATCAAGTGTGAGGAAAATTAATTTAGGGTCATATTGTGGATATGATTGATTGTGATCTACCTTTGGGCAAATATAATCGGGCTAGATTAACTACGGGTTATATTTGTCTATTGGACCTAAAGCCCATTAAGAAAAATCAGTTTTCTCGTTTGTCTACTAGAGGGAAGTGGAACTCGATAAAATTAGTGGGAGAACAATTAAATAACACAAGTCCAAACATTTAATTGTAACAATCATTTAACGCGAATCTCTAATAATCCTCTTCTCTATATGTCTCAGATAATCATGTCTAAGAATCCCATAATGTCAATCCTCGACAATAAACTCAATGGCCCTAATTACCTAGATTGGTTGCGTAGTCTTAAGCTTGTACTAACTGTTGAGGGGCGTCTCTACGTTTTGAACGAGAGGCTTCCCGCCACTATACCTGCCACAGCGACTGATGCTGAAAAGGAAACTTATGAAGTTTGGAAGAAAGATGACACTCATGCTAGGTGCTATATGATAGCCGCCATGGAGCCCGCGCTTGCGAGGAAATATGAGTCTCACTTGCATGCTTTCGATATAAAGGCTCATCTCGATAGCATGTATAGTGAGAATATTAGGGCATCGAGGTACGCTGCTACAAAGGAGTTGATCACAGCGAGACTGCGCGAAGGGACTTCGGTCCACGAGCACTGTCTCAAAATGATCACTCTCCTTGAAAAGCTAGTGAATCTTGATGTCACCCTCCCGGCCGAGCTCTCGTTGGATTTGATCCTGTTGTCTCTTCCTAGTTCCTATGAATCGTTCATAGTGAACTTCAACATGAACAAACTAGATCCTCCCTTGGATGAGTTAATGAACATGTTGGTCAGCTTCGAGTCCACCATTAAGAAAGAGAAGTCTGTTCTCGTTGCTACTACTTCTGGAAAGAAGAGTTCTTTCCAAAAGAAGAGAAAGGAAAGAGTTCTTTTCCCTAACAGCAAGTTCGAAGTGGGTGAAGGTAGTGGGGGCCCCAAAGCAAAGTTAGCAAACAAGTTGATGATGCTTGCCATCACTGTGGAAAGAAAGGACATTGGCGCCGCAACTGCAAGGCTTACCTAAAGCAGAAAGGTTCTGAAAAGGGTACGTATTTCATTGACGTAAATTTGTCTGTCAACTCTTCTTCTTGGGTATTGGATACGGGCTGTGGCTCACATTTGTGCAATGATTTGCAGCTAATGACAAGAAGTCGAAGACTTAGAGCGGGTGAGACCTACCTAAGGATGGGGAATGGAGCAAGAGTTGCTGCTGAAGCCATTGGCACTATTTACTTAAATGTTTTGGATTCTAGTTTTCCTATTGTTTTGAACGATTGTTTATTTGTTCCGTCGCTCATTAGAAACCTTATTTCTATTCCTGTATTAGATATTGAAGGTTTTACTTTTGTTTTTGGAAATTCGATTTGCATTATACAAAAGAATGAGAATTTAATTTGCAAAGGACGACTATTAAACAACTTATATGAACTAGATCCAAGTGAAATACCTATTAACGTTATATCAGCAAAACGTAAGGAGATAGATCAAAACCCCGCACAACTTTGGCACGCTAGATTAGGTCATGTCTCTTTAAGAAGGATGAACGATTTTGTTAGTGAAGGATTGTTCTCTTTGGAGGACGTGAAATCACTACAAACTTGTGAATCTTGCCTTAAAGGGAAAATGACCAAGTCACCCTACAAAGGGGTAATGGAACGAGCCGAGGGTCTTTTGGATTTGATCCATACAGACGTATGTGGTCCACTAAGTGTTAGTGCGAAGGGTGGATATAACTACTTCGCTACCTTTACCGATGATTATTCTAGGTATGGGTATGTATACTTGATGAAGTACAAGTCTGAAACATTTGAAAGGTTCAAAGATTTTAGACATGAAGTAGAAAAGCAACTCGGACGAAGTATTAAGAAGCTGCGATCCGATCGTGGTGGAGAATACTTGAGCATCGAGTTCATTGACTATCTAAAAGAAAATGGGATACAGTCCCAATGGACTCCACCGGGAACTCCTCAACTTAATGGAGTGTCCGAACGTCGGAATCGAACTTTATTAGATATGGTTCGATCAATGATGGGGTTCACAAACTTACCGGCATACTTATGGGGTCATGCACTTCGTACTGCCGCGTATTTGTTGAATAGAGTTAACACCAAAGCAGTTAAATCCACACCTTATGAACTTTGGCATTCCCGGAAACCCAATTACAAACATATTAGGATATGGGGTTGTCCCGCTTATGTGAAGCGATTAGTGGGAGATAAGTTGGATAGTAAATCCGACTTGTGCTATTTTGTGGGGTATCCCGAAGACTCAATGGGATACGAGTTTTATTATGTCAAAGAAGCAAAGACGTTTGTTTCGAGAAATGCCACCTTTTTGGAAAGGGAGTTTCTATCCGATAGAAAGGGCAGCATGATAGAACTTGAAGTAGTTCAAGAACCACAAAGTGAAGTTCAAACACAAGATCAAGAAATCGAACTAATACAACAAACCACTAATATACCTCCTGAACCTACGGTACGTAGATCCGAAAGAGTTCGGAAAGTGCCGGATAGGTTATTCCTCCTCGAAAATGATGAAGATCATATTGATCTTGGACGAGATCCAAGAACATACAATGAGGCCGTATCGGATGCGGACATGGGACATTGGCTAACTGCCATGAAATCCGAAATGGACTCCATGTACTCCAACAAGGTGTGGACCTTGGTAGATCCACCTAAGGGAATCGTCCCTATAGGCTGCAAGTGGATCTATAAGAAGAAAATTGGAGTGGATGGAAAGGTATCGACCTATAAAGCTAGATTGGTAGCGAAAGGATACACTCAAAGGCAAGGCGTTGACTATGAGGAAACCTTTTCGCCAGTCGCGATGCTGAAGTCCATTAGGATTTTGCTAGCCATAGTTGCGTGGTACGACTACGAGATATGGCAAATGGATGTGAAGACCGCCTTCCTTAATGGAGACATTGAGGAAGAGATTTACATGGCGCAGCCGGAAGGCTTCATATCTTCTGGAAGTGAGCAAAAGGTTTGCAAGCTCCAGCGATCCATTTATGGATTGAAGCAAGCATCCCGTAGTTGGAACATAAGATTCGACTCAACTATCAAAAAGTTTGATTTTGAGAAGAATCCGGAGGAACCTTGTGTATACAAGAAGGTTAGTGGGAGGGCAGTGATATTTTTAGTGCTTTACGTTGATGACATTCTACTCATTGGGAATGACGTAGGAATGTTGCAACAAACGAAAGCATGGTTGTCCACACGTTTCTCAATGAAGGATTTGGGAGAAGCATCTTATGTATTAGGAATACGCATCTATAGAGATAGAGCAAGAAAGATGCTTGGCTTATCCCAAAGCCTGTACATAGACACCGTTATGAAACGGTTCAGCATGGAAGAATCCAAGAAGGGATTCTTGCCAATGTCCCATGGGGTTCGTCTCTCGAAATCTATGTGTCCCCAAACACCTAGTGAAATCGAAGAGATGAAAAGGACGCCCTATGCTTCTGCCATAGGAAGCATAATGTATGGCATGCTATGTACGAGACCCGATATTGCGTATGCTGTGAGTGTCACAAGCAGATATCAGTCTAACCCCGGCCCGGCTCACTGGAAAGCCGTGAAAGATATCCTCAAGTACTTGCGAAGAACTAAGGATATATTTTTGGTCTATGGGGGTGCCGAGTTGAAATTAGAGGGTTTCACTGACTCTAGTTTTCAATCGGACGTGGACGACTCAAAGTCGAATTCTGGATTTATATTCACGCTTAATGGTGGTGCCGTGTGTTGGAAGAGTTCCAAGCAAAGCACGACGGCCGATTCCACTACCGAAGCGGAATACATTGCAGCGTCTGAAGCTGCAAAAGAAGGGACTTGGATAAGGAAATTCATCCAAGAGTTGGGTGTCATTCCTGATGCTAGTGATCCAGTACCGTTGTACTGTGATAACACCGGAGCCGTGGCACAAGCTAAGGAGCCGCGATCTCATCAGAAGTCGAAGCATATTCTGAGGAAGTATCACGTGATCCGAGAGATCATTGATAGAGGTGAAGTTAAGGTTGAACGAGTCACCTCGGAAGAGAACGTTGCAGACCCCTTCACGAAGCCTTTACCGAGATCGGTCCATGAGAAACATCGAGAGTCGATGGGATTGCGATTTATGGGTAGTTGGCTTTAGGTCAAGTGGGAGATTGTTAGAGTAGGTGACCAACAAGCCAACATGTGGCTGTGGTCTTTCGTGTTTATTATTGTAATAAACGAACCTTTATTCGTATTAATGATAAAACACATTGGCATTCTATATCTTTGTCCCTTTGTCACAAGCATAGATATAGTCCTTACAGTTATTACAAGTACTAGTAATTGATCGTTAGGATCATGAGATATTTACTTAAGTATTATAACTGTTAAACCTGTTCCTAGTCGAAGGGTTACGCCACTAATGAGGATATCGGCCTTTCCCATTAAGACTAGCACTTAGTGCATGTGTACTGCATCTCATCAGTAAACGGTATTGTGATATCGGCATGCATAAGTGGGTGCTCGTAAGTTGACGAGTTCACTGAACTCCCTCACCCTAGAAATCTCTAAGTGGTTCCCAATAATCGAGTAGAGATATCTATGGTATAGTTGTACACCATTAGTCCTTATGACCTAGACATCACCGTGACTTCACTAGAGGACCAGCTGTATCGTGACCTGTCCCTGAGTTCCACCGAGGACCATCCCAAGGGCCAGTGTTCGTGCAGTCCGAAATCTAGTGGGAGGTCTGTGCATTGTAGTCGGGGATTCGATCGCTAGAATAGTCTTGGATGTCCTGTGTGTTCTGAAAGTTTGTAATCATTCTAAGTCTCTGGCCAGAGCTGACTAAGTGATGATTAGAGAATTCGATTCTTTAAGTCATGCACGTAAGGATTACAACACTTAGAACGATCGCACCGTTATTGAACATATAAAGAGGTCTCGATGAACCAATGCCTCTAGTTCGATCGGGACATGTGTATCGAAGGGACCGTACTGTACGTTAACTATATCTGAAGGTTCTTGCAGGCACTTCATTTGTATCTAGGGAATCATGACGCGTAGTTGCTAGACGCCAATCTTGATTCGTTGGGTGACTAAGGTGAAACGAGCTTCATCTTAATCGTAACTCGAAGGGGACGAGTTTTGACCACAAAGGGTTGTGGGCCCACGGCTAGCTTACACCTGAACCATCGAGGGTCACACTGCTCGTGCACATGAGATCTTTGAATAAACGGTCAGAGATAAAATAGTTTATCTTTGCATAATTGGAAGTCAATGTGATTGAGTCCAACATTCGTAATTTGGAATTATGAATGAGAATAAGAAAAGGAAAAGAATAAGCGAACATGTTAGTGAACTTTCTAAATCGGGAAGTTTCCAAAGTTAGAAAGTCCACTGAACTAGGGTTTCCACTTTTGGAAAGTTGGAAAATAAGAGATGGCACTCGTAATGACGAGAAAATTATAATGACTCGGAAATTGTAATCGTTACAATTTTTCGATCATTGAATTGAGAGATACGAGCGATTAAAGAAACTAACGAGCTTAAGCTGTTGGGCCCAGTCCAACTTAAGCCCGCTAGGGTTTCATGCAAGGGACTATAAATACATGATTTATAACCCTAGCACAAACAACTAGAAACCCTAACCCTAAGCGGCCACCCTCTCTCTCTCGCCCTCTCTTCCGCGCGGCCACCACCGCACCGCCGTCGCCGCTCCGTCGCCGGAAACGGCCGTTCCTCGGCCGGCTTTTGTTCGGTATTCTTTCTCCTTTATTTTCTTTCCGTTTTATTCTAACTACTTCGTGTCTAGTGCCACGATTTAGTAGATCGAAGTATACGAGGTGAAATCCGAGAGGAGGAAGACTGTAGATCGAAGAATCGAGGAGCAACGCACGAGCCGAAGCCGCACGCTGCCCCACGCGCCGCCCCGAAGCCGCGCGTACGCTACACGCGCCGCCGTGACCTCACGCGCCGCTGCTGCCCACGCACCGCTGCTGCCCCGATTCTACGGATTGGTTTCCGTAGTATCACGACGTATCGTTCGCTCC
>NW_012194216.1:65948-76826 GCF_000504015.1 Erythranthe guttata | reverse complement strand
TGGGCTCGGCATTATTGAAGAAACTAAGATTATAATTCGGTGTCCATGAAGCAAAAATGATCAAAGAGTAAGAAAAGAGTTGCAATTAGGAAAATAAAATCAAAATAGAAGAGAGGATCCATCAACATATTCGGTAGTGTTCAGGAAGTCGAGCATAACTTTCTCATCCGGACTCCAAATCGACTGGTTCCGGCGGCATTAGAAAGCTATTTTAGCTGGCTACAATTCCCGTCTAATGTCCAATTTCCAAATTCGGACTCCAACATGGTCAAAAATTGATTCCAAAAGCGATCATGAAAATACGTGCTATAGTTCGAGGACACGAATGCGCATGAAGAAACGTGCACAAAAACTCTTGCTACAAAATATACGCACATAAGTAAAATTACAAAAGCATGCACAATAGTACTCACGCAAAATTGCATTCGCAAAAAGGATCAAGAAAACACAAACTACAATCCTAGGACATTAATACAAATCAACAAACCTGCACAAACGTACATGTAAAAAAATATGCGCAAGAGTACATTCGCAACAACATTCTTAAAAACACAAAATTGAACACTAGGACTTTAATACGCATAACCAAACAATAGCAAAAACACTAAATACAAAACATGTAGTGGAGTGTAGAAATAACACTCAACGTTTACGTTTACGTAGATTTTTTTATGGATTAATTTATATTTTTGTTTTAATTGGTGGATTTAGTATCTTTTAGGTACAAATTCATAATTCGGTGTCCATGAAGCAAAAATGATCAAAGAGTAAGAAAAGAGTTGCAATTAGGAAAATAAAATCAAAATAGAAGAGAGGATCCATCAACATCTTCGGTAGTGGCCACGAAGTCGAGCATAACTTTCTCATCCGGACTCCAAATCGACTGGTTCCGGCGGCATTAGAAAGCTATTTTAGCTGGCTACAATTCCCGTCTAATGTCCAATTTCCAAATTCGGACTCCAACATGGTCAAAAATTGATTCCAAAAGCGATCATGAAAATACGTGCTATAGTTCGAGGACACGAATGCGCATAAAGAAACGTGCACAAAAACTCTTGCTACAAAATATACGCACATAAGAAAAATTACAAAAGCATGCACAATAGTACTCACGCAAAATTGCATTCGCAAAAAGGATCAAGAAAACACAAACTACAATCCTAGGACATTAATACAAATCAACAAACCTGCACAAACGTACATGTAAAAAAATATGCGCAAGAGTACATTCGCAACAACATTCTTAAAAACACAAAATTGAACACTAGGACTTTAATACGCATAACCAAACAATAGCAAAAACACTAAATACAAAACATGTAGTGGAGTGTAGAAATAACACTCAACGTTTACGTTTACGTGGATTTTTTTATGGATTAATTTATATTTTTGTTTTAATTGGTGGATTTAGTATCTTATAGGTACAAATTCATAATTCGGTGTCCATGAAGCAAAAATGATCAAAGAGTAAGAAAAGAGTTGCAATTAGGAAAATAAAATCAAAATAGAAGAGAGGATCCATCAACATATTCGGTAGTGTTCAGGAAGTCGAGCATAACTTTCTCATCCAGACTCCAAATCGACTGGTTCCGGCGGCATTAGAAAGCTATTTTAGCTGGCTACAATTCCCGTCTAATGTCCAATTTCCAAATTCGGACTCCAACATGGTCAAAAATTGATTCCAAAAGCGATCATGAAAATACGTGCTATAGTTCGAGGACACGAATGCGCATGATGAAACGTGCAAAAAAACTCTCGCTACAAAATATACGCACATAAGTAAAATTACAAAAGCATGCACAATAGTACTCACGCAAAAGTGCATTCGCAAAAAGGATCAAGAAAACACAAACTACAATCCTAGGACATTAATACAAATCAACAAACCCGCACAAACACACTCGCTCAAATGGACATGCACAAACGTACATGTAAAAAAATATGCGCAAGAGTACATTCGCAACAACGTTCTTAAAAACACGAAATTGAACACTAGGACTTTAATACGTATAACCAAACAATAGCAAAAACACTAAATACAAAACATGCAGTGGAGTGTAGAAATAACACTCAACGTTTACGTTTATGTGGATTTTTTTATGGATTAATTTATATTTTTGTTTTAATTGGTGGATTTAGTATCTTATAGGTACAAATTCATAATTTGGTGTCCATGAAGCAAAAATGATCAAAGAGTAAGAAAAGAGTTGCAATTAGGAAAATAAGATCAAATTAGAAGAGAGGATCCCTCAACATCTTCGGTAGTGGCCACGAAGTCGAGCATAACTTTCTCATCCGGACTCCAAATCGGCTGGTTCCGGCGGCATTAGAAAGCTATTTTAGCTGGCTACAATTCCCGCCTCATGTCCAATTTCCAAATTCGGACTCCAACATGATCAAAATTGGATTCCAAGAGCGATCATGAAAATACGTGCTATAGTTCGAGGACACAAATGCGCATGAAGAAACGTGCACAAAAACTCTCGCTACAAAATATACGCACATAAGTAAAAGTACAAAAGCATGCACAATAGTACTCACGCAAAATTGCATTCGCAAAAAGGATCAAGAAAACACAAACTACAATCCTACGACATTAATACAAATCAACAAACCTGCACAAACACACTCGCTCAAATGGACATGCACAAACGTACATGTAAAAAAATATGCGCAAGAGTACATTCGCAACAACGTTCTTAAAAACACAAAATTGAACACTAGGACTTTAATACGCATAACCAAACAATAGCAAAAACACTAAATACAAAACATGCAGTGGAGTGTAGAAATAACACTCAACGTTTACGTTTACGTGGATTTTTTTATGGATTAATTTATATTTTTGTTTTAATTGGTGGATTTAGTATCTTATAGGTACAAATCATAATTCGGTGTCCATGAAGCAAAAATGATCAAAGAGTAAGAAAAGAGTTGCAATTAGGAAAATAAAATCAAATAGAAGAGAGGATCCATCAACATATTCGGTAGTGTTCAGGAAGTCGAGCATAACTTTCTCATCCGGACTCCAAATCGACTGGTTCCGGCGGCATTAGAAAGCTATTTTAGCTGGCTACAATTCCCGTCTAATGTCCAATTTCCAAATTCAGACTCCAACATGGTCAAAAATTGATTCCAAAAGCGATCATGAAAATACGTGCTATAGTTCGAGGACACGAATGCGCATGAAGAAACGTGCAAAAAAACTCTCGCTACAAAATATACGCACATAAGTAAAATTACAAAAGCATGCACAATAGTACTCACGCAAAAGTGCATTCGCAAAAAGGATCAAGAAAACACAAACTACAATCCTAGGACATTAATACAAATCAACAAACCCGCACAAACTCACTCGCTCAAGTGGACATGCACAAACGTACATGTAAAAAAATATGCGCAAGAGTACATTCGCAACAACGTTCTTAAAAACACGAAATTGAACACTAGGACTTTAATACGTATAACCAAACAATAGCAAAAACACTAAATACAAAACATGCAGTGGAGTGTAGAAATAACACTCAACGTTTACGTTTATGTGGATTTTTGTATGGATTAATTTATATTTTTGTTTTAATTGGTGGATTTAGTATCTTATAGGTACAAATTCATAATTTGGTGTCCATGAAGCAAAAATGATCAAAGAGTAAGAAAAGAGTTGCAATTAGGAAAATAAGATCAAATTAGAAGAGAGGATCCCTCAACATCTTCGGTAGTGGCCACGAAGTCGAGCATAACTTTCTCATCCGGACTCCAAATCGACTGGTTCCGGCGGCATTAGAAAGCTATTTTAGCTGGCTACAATTCCCGCCTCATGTCCAATTTCAAAATTCGGACTCCAACATGGTCAAAATTGGATTCCAAGAGCGATCATGAAAATACGTGCTATAGTTCGAGGACACGAATGCGCATGAAGAAACGTGCACAAAAACTCTCGCTACAAAATATACGCACATAAGTAAAAGTACAAAAGCATGCACAAAAGTACTCACGCAAAAGTGCATTCTCAAAAAGGATTAAGAAAACACAAACTACAATCCTAGGACATTAATACAAATCAACAAACTTGCACAAACACACTCGGTCAAATGGACATGCACAAACGTACATGTAAAAAAATATGCGCAAGAGTACATTCGCAACAACGTTCTTAAAAACACGAAATTGAACACTAGGACTTTAATACGCATAACCAAACAATAGCAAAAACACTATATACAAAACATGCAGTGGAGTGAAGAAATAACACTCAACGTTTACGTTTTCGTGGATTTTTTTATGGATTAATTTAAATTTTTGTTTTAATTGGTGGATTTAGTATCTTATAGGTACAAATTCATAATTCGGTGTCCATGAAGCAAAAATGATCAAAGAGTAAGAAAAGAGTTGCAATTAGGAAAATAAAATCAAAATAGAAGAGAGGATCCCTCAACATCTTCGGTAGTGGCCACGAAGTCGAGCATAACTTTCTCATCCGGACTCCAAATCGACTGGTTCCGGCGGCATTAGAAAGCTATTTTAGCTGGCTACAGTTCCTGCCTCATGTCCAATTTCCAAATTCTGACTCCAACATGGTCAAAATTGGATTCTAAGAGCGATCATGAAAATACGTGCTATAGTTCGAGGACACGAATGCGCATGAAGAAACGTGCACAAAAACTCTCGCTACAAAATATACGCACATAAGTAAAAGTACAAAAGCATGCACAAAAGTACTCACGCAAAAGTGCATGCGCAAAAAGGATTAAGAAAACACAAACTACAATCCTAGGACATTAATACAAATCAACAAACCTGCACAAACACACTCGGTCAAATGGACATGCACAAACGTACATGTAAAAAAATATGCGCAAGAGTACATTCGCAACAACGTTCTTAAAAACACTAAATTGAACACTAGGACTTTAATACGCATAACCAAACAATAGCAAAAACACTATATACAAAACATGCAGTGGAGTGAAGAAATAACACTCAACGTTTACGTTTTCGTGGATTTTTTTAAGGATTAATTTAAATTTTTGTTTTAATTGGTGGATTTAGTATCTTATAGGTACAAATTCATAATTCGGTGTCCATGAAGCAAAAATGATCAAAGAGTAAGAAAAGAGTTGCAATTAGGAAAATAAAATCAAAATAGAAGAGAGGATCCATCAACATATTCGGTAGTGTTCACGATGTCGAGCATAACTTTCTCATTCGGACTCCAAATCGACTGGTTCCGGCGGCATAAGAAAGCTATTTTAGCTGGCTACAATTCCCGTCTAATGTCCAATTTCCAAATTCGGACTCCAACATGGTCAAAAATTGATTCCAAAAGCGATCATGAAAATACGTGCTATAGTTCGAGGACACGAATGCGCATGAAGAAACGTGCAAAAAAACTCTCGCTACAAAATATACGCACATAAGTAAAATTACAAAAGCATGCACAATAGTACTCACGCAAAAGTGCATTCGCAAAAAGGATCAAGAAAACACAAACTACAATCCTAGGACATTAATACAAATCAAGAAACCCGCACAAACTCACTCGCTCAAATGGACATGCACAAACGTACATGTAAAAAAATATGCGCAAGAGTACATTCGCAACAACGTTCTTAAAAACACGAAATTGAACACTAGGACTTTAATACGTATAACCAAACAATAGCAAAAACACTAAATACAAAACATGCAGTGGAGTGTAGAAATAACACTCAACGTTTACGTTTATGTGGATTTTTTTATGGATTAATTTATATTTTTGTTTTAATTGGTGGATTTAGTATCTTATAGGTACAAATTCATAATTTGGTGTCCATGAAGCAAAAATGAACAAAGAGTAAGAAAAGAGTTGCAATTAGGAAAATAAGATCAAATTAGAAGAGAGGATCCCTCAACATCTTCGGTAGTGGCCACGAAGTCGAGCATAACTTTCTCATCCGGAATCCAAATCGACTGGTTCCGGCGGCATTAGAAAGCTATTTTAGCTGGCTACAATTCCCGCCTCATGTCCAATTTCCAAATTCGGACTCCAACATGGTCAAAATTGGATTCCAAGAGCGATCATGAAAATATGTGCTATAGTACGAGGACATGAATGCGCATGAAGAAACATGCACAAAAACTCTCGCTACAAAATATACGCACGTAAGTAAAAGTACAAAAGCATGCACAAAAGTACTCACGCATAAGTGCATTCGCAAAAAGGATTAAGAAAACACAAACTACAATCCTAGGACATTAATACAAATCAACAAACCTGCACAAACACAATCGGTCAAATGGACATGAACAAACGTACATGTAAAAAAATATGCGCAAGAGTACATTCGCAACAACGTTCTTAAAAACACGAAATTGAACACTAGGACTTTAATACGCATAACCAAACAATAGCAAAAACACTATATACAAAACATGCAGTGGAGTGAAGAAATAACACTCAACATTTACGTTTTCGTGGATTTTTTTATGAATTAATTTAAATTTTTGTTTTAATTGGTGGATTTAGTATCTTATAGGTACAAATTGATAATTAGGTGTCCCTGAAGCAAAAATGATCAAAGAGTAAGAAAAGAGTTGCAATTAGGAAAATAAAATCAAATTAGAAGAGAGGATCCCTCAACATCTTCGATAGTGTCCACGAAGTCGAGCATAAATTTCTCATCCGGACTCCAAATCGACTGGTTCCGGCGGCATTAGAAAGCTATTTTTGCTGGCTACAATTCCTGTCTCATGTCCAATTTCCAAATTCGAACTCCAACATGGTCAAAATTGGATTCCAAGAGCGATCATGAAAATACGTGCTATAGTTCGAGGACACGAATGTGCATGAAGAAACGTGCACAAAAACTCTCGCTACAAAATATACGCACATAAGTAAAAGTACAAAAGCATGCACAATAGTACTCACGCAAAATTGCATTCGCAAAAAGGATCAAGAAAACACAAACTACAATCCTTGGACATTAATACGAATCAACAAACCTGCACAAACGTACATGTAAAAAAATATGCGCAAGAGTACATTCGGAACAACGTTCTTAAAAACACGAAATGGAACACTAGGACTTTAATATGCATAACCAAACAATAGCAAAAACACTAAATACAAAACATGCAGTGGAGTGTAGAAATAACACTCAACGTTTTCGTTTACGTGGAGTTTTTTATGGATTAATTGATATTTTTGTTTTAATTGGTTGATTTAGTATCTTATAGGTACAAATTCATAATTCGGTGTCCATGAAGCAAAAATGATCAAAGAGTAAGAAAAGAGTTGCAATTAGGAAAATAAAATCAAAATAGAAGAGAGGATCCATCAACATATTCGGTAGGGTCCACGAAGTCGAGCATAACTTTCTCATCAGGACTCCAAATCGACTGGTTCCGGCGGCATTAGAAAGCTATTTTAGGTGGCTACAATTCCCGTCTAATGTCCAATTTCCAAATTCGGACTCCAACATGGTCAAAAATTGATTCCAAAAGCGATCGTGAAAATACATGCTATAGTTCGAGGACACGAATGCGCATGAAGAAACGTGCACAAAAACTCTCGCTACAGCATATTCGCACATACGTAAAATTGCATAAGCATGCACAATAGTACGCACGCAAAAGTCGCATTCGCAAAAAGGATCACGAAAACACAAACTACAATCGTAGGACATTAATTCAAATCAGCAAGCCTGCAGAAACACACTCGCTTAAATGGACATGCACAAACGTACATGTAAAAAAATATGCGCAAGAGTACATTCGCAACAACGTTGTTAAAAACACGAAATTGAACACTAGGACTTTAATACGTATAACCAATCAATAGCAAAAACACTAAATACAAAACATGCAGTGGAGTTTAGAAATAACACTCAACGTTTACGTTTATGTGGATTTTTTTAATGATTAATTGATATTTTTGTTTTAATTGGTGGATTTAGTATCTTATAGGTACAAATTCATAATTCGGTGTCCATGAAGCAAAAATGATCAAAGAGTAAGAAAAGAGTTGCAATTAGGAAAATAAAATCAAATTAGAAAAAAGGATCCCTCCACATCTTCGGTAGTGGCCACGAAGTCGAGCATAACTTTTTCATCCGGACTCCAAATCGACTGGTTCCGGCGGCATTAGAAAGCTATTTTAGCTGGCTACAATTCCCATCTCATGTCCAATTTCCAAATTCGGACTCCAACATGGTCAAAATTGGATTCCAAAAGCGATCATGAAAATACGTGCTCTAGTTCAAGGACACGAATGCGCATGAAGAAACGTGCACAAAAACTCTCGCTACAAAATATACGCACATAAGTAAAAGTACAAAAGCATGCACAATAGTACTCACGCAAAATTGCATTCGCAAAAAGGATCAAGAAAACACAAACTACAATCCTAGGACATTAATACAAATCAACAAACCTGCACAAACACACTCGCTCAAACGGACATGCACAAATGTACATGTAAAAAAATATGCGCAAGACTACATTCGCAACAACGTTCTTAAAAACACGAAATTGAACACTAGGACTTTAATACGCATAACCAAACAATAGCAAAAACACTAAATATAAAACATGCAGTGGAGTGTAGAAATAACACTCAACGTTAACGTTTACGTGGATTTTTTTATGGATTAATTTATATTTTTGTTTTAATTGGTTGATTTAGTGGTACAAATTTATAATTAGGTGTCCCTGAAGCAAAAATGATCAAAGAGTAAGAAAAGAGTTGCAATTAGGAAAATAAAATCAAATTAGAAGAGAGGATCCCTCAACATCTTCGGTAGTGTCCACGAAGTCGAACATAACTTTCTCATCCGGACTCCAAATCGACTGGTTCCGGCGGCATTAGAAAGCTATTTTAGCTGGCTACAATTCCTGTCTCATGTCCAATTTCCAAATTCGGACTCCAACATGGTCAAAATTGGATTCCAAAAGCGATCATGAAAATACGTGCTCTAGTTCAAGGACACGAATGCGCATGAAGAAACGTGCACAAAAACTCTCGCTACAAAATATACGCACATAAGTAAAATTACAAAAGCATGCACAATAGTACTCACGCAAAATTGCATTCGCAAAAAGGATCAAGAAAACGCAAACTACAATCCTAGGACATTAATACAAATCAACAAACCTGCACAAACACACTCGCTCAAACGGACATGCACAAACGTACATGTAAAAAAATATGCGCAAGACTACATTCGCAACAACGTTCTTAAAAACACGAAATTGAACACTAGGACTTTAATACGCATAACCAAACAATAGCAAAAACACTAAATATAAAACATGCAGTGGAGTGTAGAAATAACACTCAACGTTAACGTTTACGTGGATTTTTTTATGGATTAATTTATATTTTTGTTGTAATTGGTGGATTTAGTATCTTATAGGTACAAATTCATAATTCGGTGTCCATGAAGCAAAAATGTTCAAAGAGTAAGAAAAGAGTTGCAATTAGGAAAATAAAATCAAACTAGAAGAGAGGATCCATCAACATCTTCGGTAGTGGCCACGAAGTCGAGCATAACTTTCTCATCCGGACTCCAAATCGACTGGTTCCGGCGGCATTAGAAAGCTATTTTAGCTGGCTACAATTCCCGTCTAATGTCCAATTTCCAAATTCGGACTCCAACATGGTCAAAAATTGATTCCAAAAGCGATCATTCAAATACGTGCTATAGTTCGAGGACACGAATGCGCATGAAGAAACGTGCACAAAAACTCTCGCTACAAAATATACGCACATAAGTAAAAGTACAAAAGCATGCACAAAAGTACTCACGCAAAAGTGCATTCGCAAAAAGGATTAAGAAAACACAAACTACAATCCTAGGACATTAATACAAATCAACAAACCTGCACAAACACACTCGCTCAAATGGACATGCACAAACATACATGTAAAAAAATATGCGCAAGAGTACATTCGCAACAACGTTCTTAAAAACACGAAATTGAACACTAGGACTTTAATACGTATAACCAAACAATAGCATAAACACTAAATACAAAACATGCAGTGGAGTGTAGAAATAACACTCAACGTTTACGTTTACGTGGATTTTTTTATGGATTAATTTATATTTTTGTTTTAATTGGTTAATTTAGTATCTTATAGGTACAAATTTATAATTCGGTGTCCATGAAGCAAAAATGTTCAAAGAGTAAGAAAAGAGTTGCAATTAGGAAAATAAAATCAAACTAGAAGAGAGGATCCCTCAACATCTTCGGTAGTGGCCACGAAGTCGAGCATAACTTTCTCATCCGGACTCCAAATCGACTGGTTCCGGCGGCATTAGAAAGCTATTTTTGCTTGCTACAATTCCCGTCTCATGTCCAATTTCCAAATTCGGACTCCAACATGGTAAAAATTGGATTCCAAAAGCGATCATGAAAATACGTGCTATAGTTCGAGGACACGAATGCGCATGAAGAAACGTGCACAAAAACTCTCGCTACAAAATATACGCACATAAGTAAAAGTACAAAAGCATGCACAATAGTACTCACGCAAAATTGCTTTCGCAAAAAGGATCAAGAAAACACAAACTACAATCCTAGGACATTAATACAAATCAACAAACGTGCACAAACACACTCGCTCAAATGGACATGCACAAACGTACATGTAAAAAAATATGCGCAAGAGTACATTCGCAACAACGTTCTTAAAAACACGAAATTGAACACTAGGACTTTAATACGTATAACCAAACAATATCATAAACACTAAATACAAAACATGCAGTGGAGTGTAGAACTAACACTCAACGTTTACGTTTACGTGGATTTTTTTATGGATTAATTTATATTTTCGTTTTAATTGGTGGATTTCGTATCTTATAGGTACCAATTCATAATTCGGTGTCCGTGAAG
>NW_012194216.1:49263-60916 GCF_000504015.1 Erythranthe guttata | reverse complement strand
CAAAGAGTAAGAAAAGAGTTGCAATTAGGAAAATAAAATCAAATTAGAAGAGAGGATCCCTCAACATCTTCGGTAGTGTCCACGAAGTCGAGCATAACTTTCTCATCCGGGCTCCAAATCGACGTGTTCCGGCGGCATTAGAAAGCTATTTTAGCTGGCTGCAATTCCTGTATAATGTAAAATTTCCAAATTCGGACTCCAACATGGTCAAAATTGGATTCCAAAAGCGATCATGAAAATACGTGCTATAGTTGGAGGACACGAATGCGCATGAAGAAACGTGCACAAAAACTCTCGCTACAAAATATACGCACATAAGTAAAAGTACAAAAGCATGCACAATAGTACTCGCGCAAAAGTGCATTCGCAAAAAGGATCAAGAAAACACAAACTACAATCCTGGGACATTAATACAAAACAACAAACCTGCACAAACACACTCGCTCAAATGGACATGCACAAACGTACATGTAAAAAAATATGCGCAAGAGTACATTCGCAACAACGTTCTTAAAAACACGAAATTGAACACTAGGACTTTAATACGCATAACCAAACAATAGCAAAAACACTAAATACAAAACATGCAGTGGAGTGTAGAAATAACACTCAACGTTTACGTTTACGTGGATTTTTTTATGGATTAATTTATATTTTTGTTTTAATTGGTGGATTTAGTATCTTATAGGTACAAATTGATAATTAGGTGTCCCTGAAGCAAAAATGATCAAAGAGTAAGAAAAGAGTTGCAACTAGGAAAATACAATCAAATTAGAAGAGAGGATCCCTCAACATCTTCGGTAGTGTCCACGAAGTCGAGCATAACTTTCTCATCCGGACTCCAAATCGACTGGTTCCGGCGGCATTAGAAAGCTATTTTAGCTGGCTACAATTCCCGTCTCATGTCAAATTTCCAAATTCGGACTGCAACATGGTCAAAAATTGTTTCCAAAAGTGGTCAGGAAAATACCTGCTGTAGTTTGAGGGCACGAATGCGCATGAAGAAACGGGGCAAAAAAAATCTCGCTACAAAATATTCGCGCATAAGTAAAAGTACAAAAGCATGCGCAATAGTTCTCACGCAAAAGTGCATTCGCAAAAAGGATCAAGAAAACACAAACTACAATCCTAGGACATTAATACAACTCATAAAACCTGCAGAAACACACTCGCTCAAATGGACATGCACAAACGTACATGTAAAAAAATATGCGCAAGAGTACATTCACAACAACGTTCTTAAAAACACGAAATTGAACACTAGGACTTTAATACGTATAACCAAACAATAGCAAAAACACTAAATACAAAACATGCAGTGGAGTGTAGAAATAACACTCAACGTTTTCGTTTACGTGGAGTTTTTTTATGGATTAATTGATATTTTTGTTTTAATTGGTTGATTTAGTATCTTATAGGTACAAATTCATAATTCGGTGTCCATGAAGCAAAAATGATCAAAGAGTAAGAAAAGAGTTGCAATTAGGAAAATAAAATCAAAATAGAAGAGAGGATCCATCAACATATTCGGTAAGGTCCACGAAGTCGAGCATAACTTTCTCATCCGGACTCCAAATCGACTGGTTCCGGCGGCATTAGAAAGCTATTTTAGCTGGCTACAATTCCCGTCTAATGTCCAATTTCCAAATTCGGACTCCAACATGCTCAAAAATTGATTCCAAAAGCGATCATGAAAATACGTGCTATAGTTCGAGGACACGAATGCGCATGAAGAAACGTGCACAAAAACTGTAACACCCCGCCTTTCCGGTAAAATGATGTTATTTTATTTTACCAACTCTATGTGCATATTTGTGAAATTAGAATTTTAATAATTCTTGCATGATTAGTATTTACGTGAATTAGATAATTATGTGAATTATGTGCTTAGGTAATATTTCGAGATATATGTCGAAATATATTATTTTCATGAATTAGGATTTTTGCACATGAATTCAAATGAGCATTTCATCATATTTATGCATGCACAATTTTTTAGAAAAAAAAATGAATTTTCTCATGCATTTTAGGATTTTTACTTTATTTAGAAAATTTGAAAATCCTCCCCACATTTCTTGAATTTTCGGACACCACACACACACACACATGATTTTTAAATTGCATATTAATTAGTATTAAACATGCATTAGTGTGGTTGTACTTTGAGCATAGAAAGAAATACCCAAGCCTAGCCCCCTACTTTATAGACTAGGCATGCTTTTCACTCCACTTTAAGTAAGACCAAAGGTCTTTCTTCTTCTCCCTTCCTTCTTCATTTCGGCAGCCACAACCCCCACCACCATAGCCACCACCTTCTCAAGCTTGAACCACCCAAGAACCACCACCACTCCTATTTTCGAAAATTGCAAAATCACCCCCAACCCACCTAAAGATTTAATTGCCAAGAAGCCCCTCCTCAATACTTACCCATTAAGGTTGCAAGCCTCCCCACTCTATAAATAGAACCCATTACCAAGTGTTTTCTCATCTCCCCACTACAATCCTAAGAAATCCCTCTTCTCTTCTTTCATCTTCCATTTTCGAAATTAGTAGTAGAAGAAGCTCAAAATCTCTTCCTCGAGAGATTCTTCAATTTGAATGTAAGAGCTTCATCTCCTCTTTTATTCGAAAATTTCCTCTTCCTTCTTCATATTGGTTTGTAATCTAACTCTTAATCTCTTAGAGAGAAAAGAGCTAACAAATCCTTCCCCTAAAGAGTATAGGTGAGAATTCTTGAATTCTTGCTCAAACCTACAACACCACTAGTATTTTCGGTTTTTATGTGTTTTTATGGATTTCTATGTGTTTTTATTGTTTATTATGTGATTATATGTTTTAGATGATAATTTCATGTTAGTATTTTGAAAAGATGACTTTGTTCTTGAAGTTCTATGATTTTTCGAAAATTTGGGGAAAAATGTTTTAAATGGCTTATTTGGTTTAATTAGTGCCTTGCATGTGTTGATCTAGTGTTTGATTGTTGAATTTTGGAAAGAAAATGAATTTTTGGCCTAGCCATGAAACTTTCGAAAATTTGGGGAAAAATGTTTTAAATGACTTATTTGGTTTAATTAGTGCCTTGCATGTGTTAATCTAGTGTTTGATTGTTGATTTGTGAAAAGAAAATGAATTTTTGACTTAACTAAGGAACTTCGAATTTTTGAGGTAAAATGTTTAAAATTGCTTATGTGGTTTATTTTGTGTTTTGCATGTGTTGATCTTGTGTTGATTGTTGTTTTAAGGCCTTGCATGTTAAGGTTGGTGATTGATTGTCGATCCAAGGTCTTGCATGTTAAGATCTAGTGATTGATGGTTGATCTAAAGTCTTGCATGTTAAGATCTAGTGTTTTCTATGAAAAATGGTTAAGAACTAAAAATTTGTGCTAATTTGATTTAAAATACTCTTGCATGTGAAGATCTAGTGTATTTGCTTGAATAAATGTAAAGATGGAAGTCTTGAATTTTATTCTTGTAAAAATGCTAGATCTAGTGAACTTTGATGTTAGATTGTTTTTGCATGTTAAGATTTCGGTTATTTCTATGTTTTTATGACTAAATGATTTTGTGAAACTTTATGTGTATTTTCTATGTGCTCCTATGTGCTCTTGCTTGCTTATGTGAATCATTGGGTGTGAAGATGAGAGAAAGGTAAGTAGAAAGGGTGCATGGGTGGGTGCATTAAGTGTCATGAATTTTTAAAAAAAGATAAAACTATGTTGGAATGTCTTTCGAGGTTACGGTAAATTTCTCGGGTACGGCGAGCCGGTACCGTAGGGCCTAGGGGTGGTTTGATCCCACGTAGTTAGTCATGGTTCGAATTATATGGGGTTATTTACCGGTAACTTAGATTGACTCTTCCGAGGGATTCCCGACAATTTTTCATGTCATGCATGTTGCATTATGGTGTTGATGATATAGGGGGGAAATCTCACTCTATGGTCTTGGGACCGTAGGGTTATAAAGGTGGGAAATTCCTTCTATAATCTTCAATACGTGTCATGGCATAGGGTTATAAAGGTGGGAATTATCTCACTCTATGCGTGTGGCAATTATGTGAATGAAGAACGCCGACGAAAAAGGGAAGTATATGATTGTTTTACTTCATGTTGTATGTTCATGTATAAAGATATATGTATGTATATATATATATGAATAGATATATGTATGCTCTATGTGCTATGTGTATTCGATATTACTTCAAGATTCTCATTGAGTCCTCAAAGACTCATATAGGTGTTGTATGTTTGTAGGTATACCCGATTTGGGGCCCGAGGAGTGAAGTTGGGAATCGAGCTCGAGAATCGGAAGGAGATCGTATGGAGGGGTTGTGGATAGTGTTGGCTCTTAATTTAGTTATGTGGTTTTATTTGTATACTATGCTTATAAAAACTTTTGATACGGTTTTAGGTATTTTCTACCGTTCGCTTCCTCCGATCGGTGGAAATTATTAAAAGACGATATGTGTAATAGTAATTAGGATTACCCTATTTTGGATAATTAATCGGTAATCCGTAGCCTTTTGTAAGCGAAAGTAAATTTTCACTATTTATATGCATGCATGCTCTCGACTAGTAATTTCTTCGTGTTTTGTATCCATGTTCTAAAATTATTTTCATATAGGTTCTCTGCTTAGAAAATCATGAAATTTTAGGAGTCTCTGCATCTCTCTGTTCTCATCATATTGATAGGTCTTGTGCATGATTTGGGTAAGTATTTATTTAGTTATGATTTGTTTCTCACCACTGCATTGAAACAGGGTTATTCGGGTGTTTTCTGGTATAACTGGAGTTTCACTCACTCAAATGCCTTGTTTCCACTTGGAAAATGTTTTCAACTTACCTGTCTGCCTTGGGGTAAAATTTGGTAGTTTTTGGGTCAGTGAGGAATTTATTATGAATTTTCAAAACTCCCTCCCCTGTTCTGGATTTTTAAACTGAGTGACTGTGCCATTTTATTTATTTCTCCTAAATGGCCATGCATCTTTCAAAACTGTTTTAACTGAGTGATTTAGACCCGTGTTAGATGATACGGTATAATTTTGGGGTTATTTGCATGAGTAGTTTAAGAGGAATTAATTTTTAAAGCTTCTGCATTGAATCTTTCCGCATTTGCATTAAGTTCATCATGCCTACTTAATTTCTAGTCTTGCATGTAGTATGCTTTTGTGTTAAATATTTGATTAGGGTTTAGCAAGCTGTGCCCTCTCTCCCTCTGATTTAAAAAGAAAAATTTTTACGTAAATTTTATATCCACAAAAATCATGTTTTCAAAAGTCTTCCGCTGAGATTACATATAATAAGGGTAATCGAGAGAGGGGTGTCACAGCAGACGTGGTATCAGAGCAACGATCCCGGAAACCTCCATACGACCTAATGATCTTCACGATTCTCAAAGCACGACTCCAACCGAACACTCGGGCAGGTATATGTTTATGTGAATTTTATGGCTAATGTGAATTGTTTGTATATGTTTAAGTATTAAGATGTCTGGAGCAAGAACTCGAGCTCAAAATGCCGCTAACGATCCTCACGATCAATCTCATACCATCCAAGACCTCACCGCCCTCGTCCGAGAACAAAATGAACAAATCAACCGCCTTGTTATCCTTCAAAACCGAAACCCTCCTCCACCTCCTTCTCTCCCTCCCCAACCTAGAAATACAGCCCCACAAGCCACCTACGAGCGATTTTTGAAAATGCATCCTACCGAATTCCACGGCGGCCCTAGTCCAACTGTTGCGGAAGAATGGATCAAATCCCTCGAAGTTATTTTCGAGTACATGGTGATGAACGATAGCGACCGAATCCATTGCGCACTATTCTTGTTGAAAAACGAAGCCCGAAATTGGTGGGAAGGCGCAAAGAGTGGAATCGATCTAGCTAATACCACTTGGGAAGCTTTCAAAGTTCTTTTCTTCGAAAAGTACTTTTCCAAGAATGTTCGAGCACAAAAGCTTAAGGAGTTTCTCGAACTCAAACAAGGAAACCTAACTGTTGCCGAATTCACACGCCGTTTCGAGCAAGGAAGCCTCTATGCACCTTTCATATCCAAAGACGACACCGAAAAGATGAATCACTACCTAAGAGGCCTCAACCCGATAATCAAGCGCGACGTTCGACTAACCTCTGCCTCTACTTTCCGCGGAGTAGTGGACAAAGCCTTAGAAGCCGAACAAGACGAGATGGAAATACGACAATGGAGACCTCCTCACGATGCCTCTTCTCGACCATGGAAGAAACCGAACCTCAACAACTCCAAAGGAAAGCAACCGATCAACCGAGCAACCGTGACCCCGAGCAACAAGCCCTTTTGCCCCAAATGCAAGCGAGAACACTCAGGCGATTGTGTTGCCGGAACCAACCACTGTTTTCGATGCAAGAAGCCCGGACACATGGTCCGAGACTGCCCTATCGCCCCGAGACAAGTGCCGGGACGAGTATTCGCCATGACAAGAGACCAAGCCGAAGCTGACCCGTCAATGATCGCAGATACCGTTAATGTGTATAATAATTTTGTGTATGCCCTCATCGACTCCGGATCAACTCACTCATTCATCTCAAGTACCCTCGTTGCCAAACTCCGCCTAGTCCATAGCCAAGCCGATGCCTTGTTTAGCATACTTATTCCTTCCGGTGATGAACTTAAATCCAATTTCATCATCAAAGATTGCCCTATTCAGATTCATAACCAAACCCTAGCCTCCGATCTAATCATCCTACCCATTAAACATTTCGAAATAATCCTCGGAATGGATTGGTTATCAAAATTCGACGCCCAAATCAATTGCGCCAACAAAACCGTTCGTTTCTCCTTACCGAATGGAAGTTCTCTCGAATTCCGAAGCTCGTACAATCCGTCGATTCCTATCATTTCCGCCATCAAAGCGAGCAAACTTATTCAAAAAGGACATCTATGTCATTTGGTCGACATAGTGGAAGCTCTCAACGAAGATAAAGCCGACGTTTCCAAAGTGCCAACCGTTTGTGAATTTCCCGATGTCTTTCCCGAAGATCTCCCCGGTCTTCCGCCCGATCGTGAAATCGAATTTGAAATTAATTTGATCCCCGGATCCGCTCCTATCTCGAAGGCACCTTACCGCATGGCGCCGTTAGAGCTAAAGGAACTCAAAGACCAAATTCAAGATCTCATCGACAAGAAGTTCATCCGCCCTAGTTTTTCCCCATGGGGTGCTCCGGTACTCTTCGTGAAAAAGAAAGACGGAAGCCTCCGAATGTGTATCGACTACCGAGAACTCAACAAGGTCACCGTAAAATACAAGTATCCGTTGCCAAGAATTGACGACCTTTTCGACCAACTTCAAGGCTCCACGGTCTATTCCAAGATCGACCTCCGTTCCGAATATCATCAATTGAAGATCAAGAAGGAAGATATTCCGAAAACCGCGTTTCGGACTCGTTACGGCCATTACGAATTTGTAGTGATGTCGTTTGGTCTAACCAACGCCCCAGCCGCTTTCATGGATCTCATGAATCGAATCTTCCGCAAATATCTCGATCAATTTGTGATCGTATTCATCGACGATATCTTGGTGTATTCAAGAAATGATGAAGAACATCGGAATCATTTGGAAATGGTGCTCCAAACCCTCCGAGAGAACCAACTCTATGCGAAGTTTTCCAAATGTGAGTTTTGGTTAAGACAAGTCCACTTTCTTGGTCACGTAATTTCCAAGGAAGGCATAGCCGTCGATCCAAGCAAAATTGAAGCCGTTTGTAACTGGTCAATTCCTCGTAATGTCGGAGAAATCCGAAGTTTCCTCGGCCTCGCAGGCTACTACCGACGGTTCGTTCCGAACTTTTCCAAGATAGCCGCTCCACTCTCTCGTTTGACCCGAAAGGAAGTCAAGTATCAATGGACTCCCGAATGCGAGTCTAGTTTCCAAGAACTCAAGAAGCGATTAACCTCAGCACCAATCCTCGCTCTACCGGATAAGACCGGAAACTATGTGGTCTATAGTGACGCCTCCAAGCACGGGCTCGGAGCCGTCCTAATGCGAAACGGGAATGTAATTGCCTATGCCTCTAGACAATTAAAAGACTACGAGAAGAATTACCCGACGCACGACTTGGAACTCGCGGCAGTCGTGTTCGCCCTCAAAATTTGGAGACATTACCTTTACGGCGAAAAATGTTCGATCTTCACCGACCACAAAAGTCTCAAGTACTTCTTTACTCAAAAAGAACTCAATATGAGGCAAAGAAGATGGCTTGAATTAGTCAAGGACTATGATTGCGAAATCCTTTACCATCCCGGTAAAGCCAACGTTGTCGCCGACGCTCTTAGCCGAAAATCCATGTCCGCCTTGATCATTAAACCGCCGCTCGAATCAACTATCAAGTCCGCTCAAGACCATGATGATCAACTTGTCAAAATCCGAGAAGGCTTAGCAACCGGTCGAAATTCAAATTTCTCAATGACCGACGGCAACATCTTGAAATTTCAAGGGAGAATTTGCATTCCGGCGAACAAAGAGATCAAAGGATTAATTCTCGACGAAGCTCACAAAACACCCTACTCTTGCCATCCGGGTGAAACCAAAATTTATCAAGACTTGAAGAAGTTGTATTGGTGGCCAAGCCTATCGCCTCGCCCTACCGCCTCAACTATCTAAAATCCACAATGTATTTCACGTCTCCATGCTCCGAAAATATATTCCCAACCCTAACCACATCCTTGAAACCGAACCCCTCGATTTATGCCCGAACCTATCCTATACCGAAGAACCCTCCCAAATATTAGACCGAAAAGTTAAGAAACTCCGAAACAAAGAAATTCGCCTAGCCAAAATCCTTTGGAAAAACCATTCTCCGGATGAGTCAACGTGGGAACTTGAGGATGAGATTGTGAGTCGTTATCCGGAACTAATTGGAAAAGGTACAAATTTTGGGGACAAAATTTTTTTTAAGGGGGGGAGATTGTAACACCCCGCCTTTCCGGTAAAATGATGTTATTTTATTTTACCAACTCTATGTGCATATTTGTGAAATTAGAATTTTAATAATTCTTGCATGATTAGTATTTACGTGAATTAGATAATTATGTGAATTATGTGCTTAGGTAATATTTCGAGATATATGTCGAAATATATTATTTTCATGAATTAGGATTTTTGCACATGAATTCAAATGAGCATTTCATCATATTTATGCATGCACAATTTTTTAGAAAAAAAAATGAATTTTCTCATGCATTTTAGGATTTTTAATTTATTTAGAAAATTTGAAAATCCTCCCCACATTTCTTGAATTTTCGGACACCACACACACACACACATGATTTTTAAATTGCATATTAATTAGTATTAAACATGCATTAGTGTGGTTGTACTTTGAGCATAGAAAGAAATACCCAAGCCTAGCCCCCTACTTTATAGACTAGGCATGCTTTTCACTCCACTTTAAGTAAGACCAAAGGTCTTTCTTCTTCTCCCTTCCTTCTTCATTTCGGCAGCCACAACCCCCACCACCATAGCCACCACCTTCTCAAGCTTGAACCACCCAAGAACCACCACCACTCCTATTTTCGAAAATTGCAAAATCACCCCCAACCCACCTAAAGATTTAATTGCCAAGAAGCCCCTCCTCAATACTTACCCATTAAGGTTGCAAGCCTCCCCACTCTATAAATAGAACCCATTACCAAGTGTTTTCTCATCTCCCCACTACAATCCTAAGAAATCCCTCTTCTCTTCTTTCATCTTCCATTTTCGAAATTAGTAGTAGAAGAAGCTCAAAATCTCTTCCTCGAGCGATTCTTCAATTTGAATGTAAGAGCTTCATCTCCTCTTTTATTCGAAAATTTCCTCTTCCTTCTTCATATTGGTTTGTAATCTAACTCTTAATCTCTTAGAGAGAAAAGAGCTAACAAATCCTTCCCCTAAAGAGTATAGGTGAGAATTCTTGAATTCTTGCTCAAACCTACAACACCACTAGTATTTTCGGTTTTTATGTGTTTTTATGGATTTCTATGTGTTTTTATTGTTTATTATGTGATTATATGTTTTAGATGATAATTGCATGTTAGTATTTTGAAAAGATGACTTTGTTCTTGAAGTTCTATGATTTTTCGAAAATTTGGGGAAAAATGTTTTAAATGGCTTATTTGGTTTAATTAGTGCCTTGCATGTGTTGATCTAGTGTTTGATTGTTGAATTTTGGAAAGAAAATGAATTTTTGGCCTAGCCATGAAACTTTCGAAAATTTGGGGAAAAATGTTTTAAATGGCTTATTTGGTTTAATTAGTGCCTTGCATGTGTTGATCTAGTGTTTGATTGTTGATTTGTGAAAAGAAAATGAATTTTTGACTTAACTAAGGAACTTCGAATTTTTTTGGTAAAATGCTTAAAATTGCTTATGTGGTTTATTTTGTGTTTTGCATGTGTTGATCTTGTGTTGATTGTTGTTTTGAGGCCTTGCATGTTAAGGTTGGTGATTGATTGTCGATCCAAGGTCTTGCATGTTAAGATCTAGTGATTGATGGTTGATCTAAAGTCTTGCATGTTAAGATCTAGTGTTTTCTATGAAAAATGGTTAAGAACTAAAAATTTGTGCTAATTTGATTTAAAATACTCTTGCATGTGAAGATCTAGTGTATTTGCTTGAATAAATGTAAAGATGGAAGTCTTGAATTTTATTCTTGTAAAAATGCTAGATCTAGTGAACTTTGATGTTAGATTGTTTTTGCATGTTAAGATTTCGGTTATTTCTATGTTTTTATGACTAAATGATTTTGTGAAACTTTATGTGTATTTTCTATGTGCTCCTATGTGCTCTTGCTTGCTTATGTGAATCATTGGGTGTGAAGATGAGAGAAAGGTAAGTAGAAAGGGTGCATGGGTGGGTGCATTAAGTGTCATGAATTTTTAAAAAAAGATAAAACTATGTTGGAATGTCTTTCGAGGTTACGGTAAATTTCTCGGGTACGGCGAGCCGGTACCGTAGGGCCTAGGGGTGGTTTGATCCCACGTAGTTAGTCATGGTTCGAATTATATGGGGTTATTTACCGGTAACTTAGATTGACTCTTCCGAGGGATTCCCGACAATTTTTCATGTCATGCATGTTGCATTATGGTGTTGATGATATAGGGGGGAAATCTCACTCTATGGTCTTGGGACCGTAGGGTTATAAAGGTGGGAAATTCCTTCTATAATCTTCAATACGTGTCATGGCATAGGGTTATAAAGGTGGGAATTATCTCACTCTATGCGTGTGGCAATTATGTGAATGAAGAACGCCGACGAAAAAGGGAAGTATATGATTGTTTTACTTCATGTTGTATGTTCATGTATAAAGATATATGTATGTATATATATATATGAATAGATATATGTATGCTCTATGTGCTATGTGTATTCGATATTACTTCAAGATTCTCATTGAGTCCTCAAAGACTCATATAGGTGTTGTATGTTTGTAGGTATACCCGATTTGGGGCCCGAGGAGTGAAGTTGGGAATCGAGCTCGAGAATCGGAAGGAGATCGTATGGAGGGCTTGTGGATACTGTTGGCTCTTAATTTAGTTATGTGGTTTTATTTGTATACTATGCTTATAAAAACTTCTGATACGCTTTTACGTATTTTCTACCGTTCGCTTCCTCCGATCGGTGCAACTATTAAAGACGATATGTGTAAT
>NW_012194214.1:52025-64525 GCF_000504015.1 Erythranthe guttata | reverse complement strand
CTTTTTTCTTTAATTATTGGTGCAATTGGCTGCTACAAAAAAAAAAGAGTAATGGCCTTGAAATCAGACGCTATAAATGAAATATAAATATTTTTTTTTTAAATGCAAAGGATTACGGCCTTTGCAAAAAAAATAGGTTCTAACATCGACGCTAACTATTCGGGCACCATCGCCACATATACTTCGGTAATTACAGAAGCTTTTGGTGAATTCAGATATATGATAATTGGCAAAAAAACTTTGTGAAACTTAAATCGAACTATTTGTTAATTGTTAGTTTCTTCGCTGCTGATGGAACGACAATATAATAATCATAATCAACATTTGGGTTCGTGGCGTTCATAATATCATTGACCCAGATCTGACCCGTGTTGTTCATAAATTCTTTGGCCCGTGTGCTTTGGAAACACTTGTATGCATGTTTCCACCGAGGAAATAGACTAGCCTGAAACGAAAAGGCCTATGCATGGTATGCAGCGATGAAATATTTGAACGTGCATGGCACGGAAAGATTGGTAAAAATGAATTGGTGATCCTACAGTCAATTTTCTCGGAAAATGTTGGTCAATTTGCCAACATAGAGACCGAGTTTAAATTTAATACTTGTTCAGCATAGGATTTCTTCTGTGCAATAATTGCTTCTTCTGTTGTTGACCACAATTCTGTTCAGCTCTCCATTTATTTTAAAATAGTTGAGTCAAAGACTCTTTATCTCATCACTACACTACATTATATAAATTGCGATTTCGTTGCGTGTCTTCGTCTTCCTTTGCAATGAAGGTATATCTTTTGTAGTTCTCATTTTCATTTTTTGATTTTCTCTTTTCTATTGTTTTTTTTTATTATCTCTGTAATTATGTTGGACATAAAGGTTACAGAGGAGGTGCTGTGTACTTGTAGCATTTGCCTTCTCTCTCTCTCTCTCTCTCTCTCTCTCTCTCTCTCTCTCTCTCTCTCTCAATATTTCTTGTTATTTTTATTTGTATATAGAATGCATTAGGGGGGGATGATGATTAATGTATGTACAGGTGGACTATGCAGATATGAGGCGCATTCATGGGATAACAATTGTAGAAGAGAGGGACAAATACGTAAAGAAAGCCAAGGTATGAATTTTTCCGGTTTCGAATCTTCTCTACATTCGGACACTCTTTGTACAAGTTATTTCATATGCTCTTAGCTTGTTGCCAATGTTCTTTCTAATCTTCTTGAAATATACAGTTACTTGCTAATTTTCTTAGTCTACCTCAGTGTTCTCTCTTCGATAGGTTGTTGAGATTCAGCTCAGACTTGCTATTGACAGTACAAGACTTGCCTGTGAGATGGTTACATACTGGCTGCAGGTATTATCAGACACCTTGATTCCAAGCTATGAGTGTAGCAGTTTCAAAACTTAAAAATAACCATATTTTTTTTCTTTTCATAATTATAAGTTGACCAACCAAGTTCTCTAAAATTGTTAGTTCTCTAAAATTTCCTGCATTCATGACATTTCTTAGCTCCCCAATTTCTTTGTTCTATTTCCTTGCTTTAGCTTTTTGTTTCTAATTTGATGGAACAGTTAGGGCTGTTGTAAATTTCAGTAGAAAAAGATGGAGGCTTGAGGACTCATTTTGCAGTTGATGGTGACCACCGAACTGCGAAGATAAACTGTGCGTATTTCCATTTACAGACTTATAAATTGGGTATAACTTTCCATCTTATGTAAATATATTTAGGATGGTTTCATTTTGTGGTGCAGAGAAAAACTTTATTTATATGTACAATTTTCCCAAAATTTGAACTGTTTCAACTGAGACTTCTGTTGCTTTTGGCCATAATCCCCATAGGCGACGTCTAATCATCATTAATTATTTGCCTATATTTTTCTCGTTGCTATAGCAAAATTATTACTTGGATGTAACTATTTGTGGGTTCCTGTTATTTTTCATTATAGAATAAAATACTGTGTCATTCGTATTTTTGAGTGATTATTAACTGTAATAAGAAAAAAATGGTCGGGCTGCATTGATATTAAATTGGCCGGATATCTAATCTTTTAAAGACTTATTAATGGTTTTATGCTTTAATAGCCTCTAAGAATGCAATACTTTTGCATCTATTAATAGTTCTATGCTTTACTAACCCGGTGGTCTTAATAAAGGGTAAACCGTTTGTTTTTCATTTCTTTTCTTACATATTTTTTTCTTTGGAAACTTCAAAACTATACATTGTGATAGTTACTGTACTTTTACCTCTACATTTAATGGATGAATCTTTTGGTATATGGAAACTTATTTCATTGGTTATTCCAGTTCTACAGTTTGAATTCACATCCTGCAGGGTACAATTAATCACCGACGATATTGAAATACAAGAATTAGAGCATGAAAGGAGGAGAACGAAAATTTTCGGAATACCAGTGTAAGGGTGTCTTGCGGTTCTTCTGTGACGTGTATCTCTGGAAGACTTGTATAAATGATTACATCTTTGAATTGTTAGGTATATTACGTAATTTTGCGGTATAGTCCTTTTTTGTTCTTTAATTGCAGCCTATTTTTAAATATGTTAATTTTCAATTTGTCTGATTTATGAGCCTCAACAATTTTTCTTTATATTTTTTTATGTTCATTAACTTTACCTTTGTGTGAGTACTTTATTGAATTCGAGTTCATCTGGTGTTTTAGTCTCTGAAAAAATGAGACTGGTTATACTGGAGTTTCGAAGAACACAAGTGTTTCTGGTGTTAGTTGTGGAGTTTTAATTTGAAACTTGCTAAAAAATGCTGGTCACTTTTTGCTGAATTTTCCATGGCCTTTGAAGGGATTTTCCAGTTTAGGCTGCAATATAGCTTTCTTCGATTTCTTGGAAATTATATCTTCCTTCCTTCCTACTAGTCATGGGAATACATTAATGCCACTTTTTGTTCGTCCATCTTCTTGTCATTTTAGGTCTGTTACACTGTATAACATGGGCACAGCCACCGCGCCTTGCGCGGTGCACACAATGTGCGTTGAGTGTTGGCCACGTTTGAAATGCGTAGTAAAAAAACTTAATTAAAAAATGAGATGATATCTTCGGATTTTAAAAATTATTTAATTTGAAAAGAAAAATTAAGAAATTAACATAGCAGTTATGGGTGAAAGTCGGGTGGATCGAATTGGAATTAGCTTTTTCGAAAAAAATTCTAAGAAGTACAAAATCAATTTCAATTTCAAAATCTAAAAAAATCATTCAAATTCCTATAGGCCAAAAAGTTTCGGAATTGTGGAAATCACATAAGTTTTAAAATGTTAAAACTTAGCGGAAATTTTCTAAATTTTTTACAATTTTCCATGAATAAGAATATTCACGTCGATAAAAGTAAAATTAATAACTAATAATTTCAGTTTAAAAAAATAAATGAACCCCACACATTATAATATGGAATAAAACTTCTTACAACAATTCCATACGTCAAAATGCTAAAACAAAACTTAAATAAAATTATTTTTTGGGAAAAAAAATTAAAACAGGTATTATATAATATATATTATTTACAGGTGTATTTTTCGGAAAAAAAACCCGGAATTTGTCGGAATTAATTCGGAAATTAAATTGGATTGGAATCAGAAATTCCAAATATTGTTTATATAATTTCAATTCCAGTTCCAAATATCATTAAAAATTAGAATTTCGGAAATCGGAATGAAAAAAAATTGTTCGGAAATAAAAACTTATCGAATCGAAACCGGCGGAAATTGCAATTTCTTTCGAACTTGCACCCCTAATGCAGTGCATGAAATAATTGGATGAAAATAATGCAGGACTGTTCAAATATGAGACGGAACCCCGATGAGTTGTAAGAATTATTGGGTGGGGTCTAATCTTGGATGAGAAAAGGCTCGGAAAAATAAGGGGTAAATAGGTAAGTTTGTTAAAAAACGACGTCGTTTGCATAGCCAATGGGGGAAGAGGATTAACTATTCCAAGTGACGGTACGTGGCTACCTCTTCTTAAGCAGAATAAGGCTATGGCTACCCATATCGGAAACACACTGGGCTTTTCGAAGATTAACGAATGCAAGGATGGCTTTCTGGTTTTTGGTGATGTGCTACGGATTAGAGTTTTGATTAATGTTACCAAGCCTTTACGTCGGCTAGTGAAACTAAGTAACACCAAATGAGAAATTACGGAAGTGTCTCTCGAATATGAACGTCTCCCAAACTTCTGCTACTACTGTGGTTTAATGGATCATATCTCTGGGGGAAGCGCAATGGTATACTCTTTCTCACCGGAGCAAAGGGATGATGAACCTCCATATGGAGATTGGCTCAAAGCTACTTCTCCGTCGCAGCCAACGATCCAACAAGCAAAGCGTAATGAAAGTATAGAGGGCAACCAGGTTCCGATAGGTGATGGTGGAACCTTATCTCGAAGAGTAGCTGACCTAGGAATTCCGACGCTGGCGTGCATGGGATTGGAAGCTGATTTTTCGCCCCACAATCAAATCCAATCAGTGATTTCGCATAATCAAGAATCCCAACAAATCGGGGAAAATACTGAGTTGACGGGCTATTTCCAATATCAAAGCATTGTTTCCTTGAATAGATGTTTTCACTTAATGTGTGCATTAAGTGACAAATTTTGCATTTGTCACAATTGGGGTGTCGCTAATGCAACTTTTTCTTGTAGTGCGTGGAATTTGCTGAGGCAGTTAGCGGCACTATCGAGTCTGCCGTGGTTATTTGCAGGCGACTTCAATGCGGTTTTGTCAATTTTGGAGAAAGACGGACGTAACTTGGCGTCTTTTAGGGATATATTGGGCTTCAGTTCGTGTCTTCGGGATACAGATCTAAACGACTTGGGCTTCTTTGGGTATCCTTTTACTTGGAGCAATAATAGTAGAGCACCGTTTACTACAAGAGAAAGACTTGACAGAGCCTGTAGTAATACCGAATGGATGGAGATGTTCCCGAATCATCGCGTTGTTCACTTGAATGCTATATTTTCAGATCATCTCGATATTCTTATAGAATGTAAACGGGGGAATACTACAGTACAATGGCAGCGCAAAAAAAGTTTGAAGTTTGAGGCCATGTGGCTCAAATCAGAGGACTGTGAACGCATAATCAAAGAAAATTGGTTTCCTATTCTTGATCATCATGGTAGGGGTGCTCAGTGGAGTCACTTGGACAGCTGCAAACTAGGCTTGTTAAGTTGGAGTCGAGACTCATTCGGCGGTGTCCAAAAAAAGATCAAGGATCTTGAGGGAATCGTGAAGTTGAAAAAACAGGTTCTTACGGCTGATGTGAGCTCTAAAATTAGTACTATGTCTAGTGAACTGGAGGAATTACTAGACAAACAGGAGATGATGTGGAGACAACGCGCTAAAGTCCATTGGATGAGAGAAGGCGATAAAAATACAAAAAAGATTCATGCTAAAGCCCCTTCCAGACGAAGAAAGAACACCATTGTGGGTCTGTACGATGCTAATGGAACATGGTGTGAGGAAAAAACAGGCCTTGAAAATATTGTTTCCGAGCATTTTCAATCCATATTTACATCATATAATCCGTCAATGGCTGCGATGGATGAGGGGAGCTCTTGAGCCTCGGGTCAGCGATGAAGTGAATGGGGTTTTAGGAGAGGCTTATACAGTGGATGAGGTCAAAAAAGAGCTCGATGGAAAGCACCCCTTAAAATCTCCAGGCCCTGATGGTTTCTCTGTGGTTTTTTATCAGCGTTTTTGGAGCATAATTGGCAGCGATGTTACAAAAATTGGGTCTTAAGGCTTCTAAATCATAAAAAATTACCCAAGGTAGGTAATTTCACGCATATTGTTGGTATCCCAAAGTGTGCTAGCCCGCAAAGTATAACCCAATTTCTCCACATCAGCTTGAGTAACGTGGTTTACAAGATTGACTCCAAAGCCATAGTGAACCGGTTGAAACCACATATGAATGATATTATTTCCAAGACTCAATCAACTTTTGTTCCGGCACGCCTAATTTCTGATAATATTCTCATTGCATATGAGGTGGTTCATTATATGAAGAGGAGTAAAGCTGAACATATGGCCGTTAAATTGGATATGAGTAAAGCTTATGATAGAATCGAGTGGAATTTCCTTCGTCGAGTAATGCTCAGGCTTGGGTTCAAAAGCGAGTTTGTTGAGTTGGTTATGCTTTGTGTGTCCACGGTCCCTTATTCTTTTGTTCTAAACGGAGTGTCTTTTGGACTTCTTAAACCAGAGAGGGGGTTACGTCAGGGTGACCCAATTTTACGCTATCTCTTTCTATTTTGGACCGAGGCATTAAGTTCTTTGATTAAAAGAGAAGAATATTGTGGAAATATTGCGGGTTTGTTGGTTTGCGGTCGAGCTCCCCGGGTATCTCACTTACTTTTTGATGATGATACTATGATCTTTTGTAATACTAATGTTACTTCTGCTGAATGGATTAAAAATGTTTTGCAAATATACGAAGAGGCCTCGGGTCAGAAGGTGAATTACACGAAGTCAAGTATCGCTTTTAGCAAGACGACTAGTACAAATAATATTTCGTTGATTCGCTCGATAATTCCAATGGAGGTGGTTGATAAACACGATAAATATGTAGTCCTCTCTTCCGCCTTAGGAAAACCAAAACAGGAAGCTTTCGCCTATCTTCGTGATCGAGTGTGTCAACGGCTTCAAGGATGGAAAGAAAAGTGTCTTTCGAATGGGGGGTAAAGAAATTCTTATAAAGTTGATGATTCAAGCTATTCCATCTTATGAAATGAGTTGTTTTCGTCTCCCAAGGTACTTTACGGAAGAAATTGAGAAGCTTACGAGTATGTTTTGGGGGAAAAATATGGAAAAGGAATTCATTGGGCTAGATGGAAAATGCTGGTAATAGCAAGGAGTTGGGGGTCCTTGGTTTTCGAGATTTACATGCTTTCAATAATGCCCTCCTTGCAAAACATGTATAGCGCTTGTTGGACTCCCCACACAGCTTACTGGAAAAAACTTTCGAGGCTAGATATTATCCTCACTCGAGTATTCTGGACTCATCTCTGGGGTCGAATCCATCCTTCACTTGGTGGAGTATTTGGGGAGTGATTGATCTGGTAGAGAAAGGTACTCGGTGGAGGATCGGAAATGGGGCAAGTGTGAACATATGGGGGATTAAATGGCTCCCGAGGGAACGAACGTTCAAAGTTTTCTCCCCACGAGGTCATTGGCCGTTAGAGATGAAGGTACAAAATCTTATCGACGGTGATACGGGTCAATGGAATTTAAATATTATTAATTCCATTTTCAATGTCGAGGATCAAAAGTGCATATTGTCCATACCACTGAGAACGACGACAAATGAAGACCGCCTTATTTTGCATTATAACAAGAACGGTTTATTTTCCGTCCGTAGTGCCTACCACTTTGCTGTTAAAGTTGAGAAAGAAAAGGTTGGTCTTACTTCAACAAGTTGCTCCTCCTTAGCTCCTTTGATTTCATGGAAATGGTTATGAAACTTGATTCTGCCGAATTATTTTAAGATCTTCCTTTGGCAATGCTGCAAGAACCTTCTACCCACTCGAAAAAAGCTTGTGAAAACAAAAGTCTTGGAGGATACCCTATGCGAAATATGTGGTGTAGGTGAAGAAGATGCCATTCACAGCCTATCCTTATGTACGTTCACTAGACAAGTTTTAGTGCTCAGTGGAGTGGCGTGGTTGATACATTGGCCGAATGATTTCTCTTTTGTCGACTAGATTATGAATATGAAGGATACAATCGACAAATCTGATTTTGAATACTGTATAGTTATTTGTTGGGCTATATGGCATGCAAGGATAAAGAGGTTTTTTGAAGATGTTCATCGATCGGTTCTTGATGTTATCGTGTTGGCAAAGAAATTCCTTGCACAGGTGCGTGATTCTGCTGCTGAGGTGCTTCGCACGAAGCTTGGTCCATCTACGAAAACATTGAATTCCAGCTGGGAGGCCCCTCCAAGAGATGAAGTTAAAATTAATTTTGATGCTTCTCTAACTTCGGCTGACCATGGCTGCCGTTTGGGTGGCTTGGCGAGGTCGGCTGATGGAATTTGCCTAGGTTGGTTCTCTACTTGGAGCTCATCTCTCCTCAACTCTACTTTAGCCGAGGCAATGTCTGCCCTTAAAGCCATAGAATTTGCTGGTGGTCACCAGTGGAATAAAGTAATCTTGGAAGGCGATTGCATCACAATTATTGCAGCTATTAACAGAAAGGAGGATTCTCGGACAATCTATGGTAATATTATCGACGATATTAAGAGATTGGCGCTAGGTTTCGAAGCTTTCAATGTTTGTCATGTCATGAGGGAAAGCAATCGAGCAGCTCACGAAATTACTAGGTTGTCTTCAATGGAGTCCTTTACTTCGAACATTTTGCCGAGTTTTATTCAAGATATTGTAATCTCTGAATCATTAAATTAATAAAATGTGCTAGTTTTTTCTCGAAAAAAATATGGTAGGTTGAATGAGTTGGCATTTAATCTATAAAAATAAATAGATTAAAAATAAACTAGATGATTAACCGATGAGTTTGACGATTTTAGAGGGAAATAAAATATACGATCAAATTATTTTTTTATGAGATGAACGAAATAAGCTTTTTTGTAGTAACTACTTTTTAATTAGTATTTGATAGTTTTTAATTGACAAAATTATTAATTACTATATTTTATGACTAGTTACGGATATTTGTTCCTCTTGGTTTGATAATTTGTACCAAAAGGCAAAATCCCTCACCCCTAGGGCCCCCATCCCTTGGCCCGACAAGTATTTGATGGAGGAATGTAAATCATGGTGATTTGGTTTGATAACTTATTTTATGTTTGGAGGCTTTAGAATGTTTTTTTTAGTACATTGAATTTAATGGAGTTTTGAATATATTTTATTATTGTTTTTTATACTAAAATCATAAATGTATTTGTGTATTTAGTTTTTTATACTAATTATAATTGTGCATGTCTTTTAATTTTACAACAAATTTTAATAAAAAAAATTTATTTTCTTTTTGTTGAATTTGATTATTGGTTTAATTTCATGTGATTACCAAGTATATTGTAAGAAAACAAATATTTAGATAAATATGAATTTAATTACTATTTTTATTAAACAAAAACTAAGAAATGTTAATTAAACATTACTTAGTCTTACTTCCTTCATAAAAAATATAATGGTAGACTTTATGCAATGGTTTATTGAGATTCTTTATTGCAAAAATATAACAAAAAATAAATATATAAATTAATATGTTAAATATTTCCCATTATTTTGGTCCATTAGACATTGAGGATCAAATCCCATCAAAAACCATCCAACTCATTACGCACATCACCAAATTTATTTTTAATCTATTAGTTTTTATAATTTAAATACCAACTCATTCTTTTTATGTTTGAAGAAAACCTGGATTATTAATTAGGCTATCGATGCCAAAAAAGTTGGAACGAAAACACCGTACAAAGAATACAAAACATAAGAAGAAGCTAATTCAAGCGCGAGACAGGTACCCTCACGTTTAACAAACGAAAATACACAGGAAGAAAAGGAACTTAAACGGGCAAAACAATCCTCTAGAATAGCACTATACGACAGAATTGAGCCATCCTTCCCATTCAGAGCGTCAATAACAGGAAGGCTGTCACCTTCAATAATTATATTTGCCCATTGCATCACTTGGGCTGTTAGAATCGCCTGATGGACCGCTTGGGCCTCGCCTTCAACCGGATGAAGGCGACCTTGGAATTCACGAACGCACCACCATACTCACGCCCCGTTAGAGTCTCGAGCCACCATGGATGTTCGATAGCAGTTCTTGTCGCCAGGAAAAGCAGCATCCATAGTAATTTTAATGGTACCCGATGGGGGTGGTTTCAATACCCGTGAGTGGGATCGTTTCGTGGTGTTCCATATCTGGAATTGTGCTTATCTGTATGATTCCAGGTAAGAGATGCGCCACCCCACCACGTCGTCGAGTTGAGACGGTTCCTCCCCGTGCAAAATTTTATTTCGGCGATCCCACAAGTGCCAGCACACCATAATTGCAAGCTTAAAAAGCTCGGTATTCAAGTCCATGTGTAGCAACTCGATTTAATTACAGAAGGACGTACAACTATCTACCCCCAGAAGAACAAAGGTGGGCTGGTTCCAAATGTTTTGTAGACTTGAGCACTCTGAGACATATGGAGGATGGATTCCTCCTTCTCCCTATAGATAATGCACATAGGTTCTGGGGAAATCTTTCTACGGAACAATTCCACCTTACAAGGGAGGGAGTCCTTGCAAGCTCTCCAAAGAAACACTCGAATTTTCGGTGGGACTACCAATTGCCAAATAGTCTTCCATCTTTGACATATTGAACCGCTATTTTCTCCCTTATCTCACGCTATCAAAGGAGACTCTTGGGCAGAACGGTCGAGTTTATTATGGTAACAGGATTTCACCGTGAAGTTGCCATTTTTTCAAAAATTCCATATCATCCGATCCTTAGTTAACTGTCTGCCAATAGGAACCGACAAAATGCGGTGCTTATCCACCGACAAAAATGGATTCTCAATCACGTCCAGATTCCAAGTGCTCGAATCCGTGTTAATAATGTCGGCCACCGTATTTGGAAATACCGAGTGCTTAGGCCGAGTAGTTAAAATCCTCTGGCAACCATCGTGAATGATCCAGGGGTCGCTCCAAAGCGATGTAGCATGGCCATCTTCAATCCTAATGCGAATTCCTTCTGCAAGGTGAGCTCGAGCTGTAAGGATGCTGGCCACGTAGTTGATGGACGTTGCCCAACCGAGGCTGACCAAAAGTGTTTGCTAGGGTGTAGCACCCCCCTTCTAGTCGGGCGATAAATCGAACCGGTTTATCGGAATATTCATTAAACTAGCGGAAGTAAAGGATCATTTTGTAATTTTTGAAACTTTGGAATGGGGCAGAAATGCAATTAACAAAATATCTTCTTTTGGGTATTGAGAACTTTGCATTTTCGAAAAACATTTCTTAGGTGACTTTAGCCGAATAAAGGTTTCGTTGGAAATAAGTTTTGAGGGGAGGCTTTTCGTTCGAGTGCTACAGTATCACTATCGGTTTTTGGTTCGAGAAGAAATCAGAGTTTGGAAAGGTTATTTTGGTGAATAATTCGGAAATCGCTAATGAAGGCGTGAAAATAGCAAAACTACGAAACATACTATATTATAATAGGAGTTAAGTACGATTCATGCCGGAAATGAGTTCAAAAGGTACGAAAAGAAAATGTTACGGTTTAATATTACATCACCAAAAAAAAATCCAAAATATATGGCATCGTTCATAGGTCCTCGTACAACTTCCGACAAAACCCCGGCAAGACCTCGATCCGCTACACGACCCATCCCGGTTGAGGATTACTACTACCTGCAGTTAAAAGACTTCTATATGAGCTATAAAGCTCAGTAAGAAATCCGATGGAATATCGAACTTTGAAAAATACGTTATACATAATATATAATATTATATACCCATTCTTACCCACGTTCCGTACAACAACACAAGACAATCGGTCAAATAACTCACGAAAACACATCATCCGCACAAAATCACGTACTTATGCAAAATGACTAAAATGCCCTTTTTATGAAAATCATGAAAAACACATTTGTCGTTTTATCGGATCCTTGAAAGATTAATTTTTGTACATGAGTAATAAACTTGTTACAAGCCCGTTTTCACTAAGTGGAATCAAACCACAACACACATCATCCTAGTTGGATACCGGCCCACTATATCCAAGTTGTTTATTACTCGATATTCCATTAATCTTTCAATTAAAAACCTTTTAATGCAACTTTTCGAAATCATGCTTATGACCCACACATAACATCACAAATATCAATCAAGTGTCACAAAATCACACAAATATCACAATTTACCACATATTTATATTTTAGGGCAAAAATCCCCAAATTCACACATATAAAGACACAACCACACACGGCACACACCACATGCACAATCAGCACACACACACACACACGCACATATTCAGCACACACACATGCAGCCAACACATTAAACATCACCATTTAACATTTACCATGCTTGAAAAGCAAGCATCCCTTTTTCACCTTTCATTTAATGAACTTATTACCACTTCTAGGGCTTTTGAGATCCTACACCGGGTGAAATACACCAGGTAGATCTTTACCATTCATATACACACAAACACACACACACCCACATTGGTATGTGTAGATCAACGGTAAAAAATCACCCGGTGTAACCTTCACCGGGTGTAGGATAGATAAGACCTCACTTCTAGGTAATAATCCATTTCAATTAATTCTCACAGCAATTAATCCACATCCAGGCAGCAATTAAAATTACAAAACCCCAAATCTCATCACTCATAACTAGGGGTGGAAATCGGACGGATCGGATCGGAAATTGGCGTTTCGGAAATTCCGATTTTTTTCGGAACTCAAATATCATTTCCGATTCCGATTCCAAAATTTTCGGAATCAAAAACTCAGTTCCGATTCCGA
>NW_012194214.1:8596-42636 GCF_000504015.1 Erythranthe guttata | reverse complement strand
TGCTAGAGACATAATTTAGCAACGAATACAGTAATATTAATTAAAAATATTTTATTTGAGAATAAAAAAGTCAATTAACAGTTAAATTACTGTCTCCGACAGTTAAATAACTGCTGGAGACAGTAATTTAGCAACGAATACAGTAATATTAATTAAAAATATTTTTTTTAAGAATAAAAAAGTCAATTAACAGTTAAATTACTGTCTCCAACAGTTAAATAACTGCTGGAGACAGTAATTTAGCAACGAATACAGTAATATTAATTAAAATATTTTTGAAGAAAAAAAAAACAGTCAATTAACAGTTAAATTACTGTCTCCGACAGTTAAATAGCTGCCGGAGACAGTAATTTAGCAGCCAAGACAGTAAAAGTAATTAAAATATTTTTTTAAGGAAAAAAAAAAAGTCAACGCCGGAGACCCGGCGGTCAACGGCCGTTGACCGGCCGGAAATTTTTTTCAGGAAAACACAAAAAAAAAAAAAAAAAAGTCAACGCCGGAATCTGGCCGGAAAAATATTTCAGAAAAAAAATTATTTTTTGAAAAAAAAAAAGTTTTGGGGGTTAATGTGATATATTTGTTAAAATCCGGGGTCAATGTGTAATATTAAAGAAGTTAGAGCATAATGGGTGGAATTGATACGAATTAGGGTTAAAATTGGGTTCATAATTGAAATTTGGGTTAAAATTGGTTAATTGATGAAATTGGGCTAAATTGGGGTGTAAATCATGAAATTGGAGTTGAATTGGGTTTCAATGAATTGGGGGTAATTTTGGTATATATAAAGGGATTTTCCTTATTTGCAAATAAGTTTGAATGGGGTAGATTTATTTGAAAGACAAAATAATTGGATGTCCCTATTTTAATTAGTGCCCTTGTCATGGGCCTAATTGCCATTACCCCATTTTAATATATATAATATTTAAAGAATACAACTCAAGTTAAAGTTGTAAGTAACAGGACTTCTAACACTTAAATACCGTTAGAAATACATTTTTAATTAAAAAAATATATTTATTATTAATAGTAACAGATAAATTGCGTTTCTAACAGACAATTACTGTTAGAAATTTCTAACACTCTATATCCGTTAGAACTAATAAATTTGTGTTGTTAGAAAATCCTCTTTTTGGTGTAGTTATATGAGAACAGACAGGACATCCAAGACTATTCTAGCAATTGAATCCCCGACTACAATGCACAGACCTCCCACTAGATTTCGGACTGCACGAACACTGGACCTTGGGGCGGTCCTTGGTGGAACTCAGGAACTGGTCACGATACAGCTGGTCCTCTAGTGAAGTCACGGTGATGTCTAGGTCTTAAAGACTAATGGTGTACAACTATACCATAGAGATCTCTACTCGATTATTGAGAACCACGAAGAGATTTCTCGGGAGAGGGAATTTAGTGAACTCGTCAACTTACGAGCACCCACTTATGCATGCCGATATCACAATACCGTTTACTGATGAGACGCTATACACATACACTGAGTGCTAGTCTCTTAATGGGAAAGGTCGATATCCTCATTGGTGGCGTAACCCTTCGACTAGGAACATGGATTAACAGTTATAATACTTAAGTAAATATCTCACGATCCTAAAAGATCAATTACAAGTAATTGTAATAATTGTAACAGCTATATCTATGTTTGAACAATGGACAAAGATATAGAATGCCAAGGTGTTTTATCATTAATACGAAAAATAATTATTTATCACAAGAATAAATGGAAAGACCACAACCACAAGTTGGCTTGTTGGTCACCTACTCCACCAGTCTCCCACTTGACCTAAAGCCAACTACCCATAAATCGCAATCCCATCGACTCTCGATGTTTCTCGTGGACCGACCATAGTAAAGGCTTCGTGAAGGGGTCAGCAACGTTCTCTTCCGAGGTGAATTGTTCTACTTTGACTTCACCTCTATCAATGATCTCTCGGATCACATGATACTTCCTGAGAATATGCTTGGACTTCTAATGAGATCGCGACTCCTTAGCTTGCGCCACGGCTCCGGTGTGATCACAGTACAACATTACTGGATCATTAGCATTAGGAATGACACCCAACTCTTGGATGAATTTCCTTATCCAAGTCCCTACTTTTTCATCTTCGGACGCTGCAATATACTTAGTTTCGGTAGTGGAACCGGCCGTCATGCTTTGCTTGGAACTCTTCCAAACACACGGTACCACCATTAAGAGTGAATGTAAATCCCGAGTTCGACTGTGAGTCATCCACATCCGATTGAAAACTAGAGTCGGTAAAGCCCTCTAATTTCAACTAGGCACCCCCATAGACCAAAAATATATCCGTAGTCATTCGTAAGTACTTGAGGATATATGCTTGTAACTCTCATATAATACGCAATATCAGGTCTAGTACATAGCATGCCATACATTATGCTTTTCATTTCCTCAATTTCACTAGGTGTCTGAGGACACATGGATTTCGAGAGACGAACCCCATGGGACATTGGCAAGAATACCTTCTTGGATTCTTCCATGCTAAACCATTTCATAACGGTGTCTATGTACAGGGTTTGGGATAAACCAAACATCTTCCTTGCTCTATCTCTATAGATACATATTCCCAATACGTAAGATGCTTCTCTCAAATCCTTCACTGAGAAACGTCTGAACAACCAATCTTTTGTTTGTTGCAACATTCCTACGTCATTTCAAATGAGTAGGATGTCATCGACATAAAGCACCAAAAATATCACTGCCCTCCCACTAACCTTGTATACACAAGGTTCCTCCGGGTTCTTCTCAAAATCAAACTCTATAATAGTTGAGTCGAACCTTATGCTCCAACTACGGGATGCTTGTTTCAATCCATAAATGGATCGCTGGAGTTTGCCAACGTTTTGCTCACTTCCAGAAGATATGAAGCCTTCGGGCTGCGCCATGTAAATTTCTTCCTCAATGTCTCCATTACGGAAAGCGGTATCCACATCCATTTGCAATATCTCGTCGTCGGACCACGCAGCTATGGCCAACAAAATCCTAATGGACTTCAGCATTGGAACTAGTGAAAAGGTTTCCTCATAGTCAACACCTTGCCTTTGAGTATATCCTTTCGCTACCAATCTAGCTTTATAGGTCGACACCTTTCCATCAACTCAAATTTTCTTCTTATAGATCCACTTGCAGACTATGGGAACTATTCCCTTGGGTGGGTCTACCAAGGTCCATACCTTGTTGGAGTACATGGAGTCCATTTCGGATTTCATGGCATTTAGCCAATGTCCCATGTCCGCATCCGATACGGCATCATTGTATGTTCTTGGATCTTGTCCAAGTTCAACATGATCTTCATCATTTTAGGGGAGGAATAACCTATCAGGCATTTTCCGAATTCTTTCGGATCTGCGTACTGAAGATTCAGGAGGTATATTAGTGGATTGTTGGATTGGCTCGATTACTTGTTCTTGTGCTTGAACTTAACTTTGTGGTTTTTAAACTACTTCAAGTTCTATCATGCTGCCTTTTATATCTGATAGAAACTCCCTTTCTAGAAAGGTGGCATTTCTCGAAAAAAACGTTTTTTCTTCCTTGACGTAATAGAATTCGTATCCCATTGAGTCATCGGGATACCCCACAATGTAGCACAAGTCGGATTTACTATCCAACTTGTCTCCCTCTAGTCGCTTGACATAAGCGGGACAACCCCATATCTTAATATGCTTGATGTTGGGCTTCCAGGAATGCCAAAGTTTATATTGTGTGGATTTAACTGCTTTAGTGTTAACTTTACTCAGCAAATATGCGATAGTGGGAAGTGTGAGACCCCACAAGTATGCCGGTAAGTCGGTGAACCCTATCGTAGATCGAAACATGTCTAACAAGGTTCTATTCCGATGTTCGGAAACTCCATTTAGTTGAGGAGTTCTAGGTGGAGTCCATTGAGATTGTATTCCATTCTCTTTTAGATAGTCAATGAACTCGATGCTAAAGTATTCTCCACCACGATCGGATCGTAGTTTCTTAATACTTCGTCCGAGTTGTTTCTCTACTTCATGTCTAAAATCTTTGAACTTTTCAAATATTTCGGACTTGTACTTTATCAAGTGCTCGTACCCATACCTAGAGTAATCATCGGTAAAGGTAGCGAAGTAGTTGTAACCACCCTTCGCACTAACACTTAGTGGACCACATACGTATGGATCAAATCCAAAAGACCTTCAGCCCGCTCCATTTTCCCTTTTGGTCATCTTCCCTTTAAGGCAGGATTCATAAGTTTGTAGTGATTTCACGTCGTCCAAAGTGAACAATCTTTCACTAACAAAATTGTTCATCCTTCTTAAAGAGACATGACCTAATCTAGCGTGCCAAAGTTGTGCGGGGTTTTGATCTATCTCCTTACGTTTTGCTGATATAACATTAATAGATATTTCACTTGGATTTAGTTCATATAGGTTGTTTAATAGTCGTCCCTTGCAAATCACATTTTCATTCTTTTGTGAAATGCAAATCGAATTTCCAAAAACAAAAGTAAAACCTTAAATATCCAAAACATGAATAGAAATAAGGTTTCTAATGAGAGACGGAACAAATAAACAATCGTTTATAACAATAGGAAAACTAGAATCCAAAACATTGAAGTAAATAGTCTCAATGGCTTCAGCAACAACTCTTGCTCCATTCTCCATCCTTAGGTAGGTCTCACCCGCTCTAAGCTTTCTACTGCTTGTCATTAGCTGCAAATCATTACGTAGGTGTGAGCCACAGCCCGTGTCTAATACCAAAGAAGAACAATTGACAGACAAATTAACGTCAATGAAATATGTACCCTTTTCAGAACGTTTCCGCTTTAGGTAAGCGTTGTAGTTGCAGCGCCAATGTCCTTTCTTTCCACAGTGATGGCAAGCATCATCAGCCTGCTTGTTGACTTTCGCTTTAGGGCCCCCACTACCTTCACCCACTTCGAACTTGCTATTTGGGAAGGGAACTCTTTCCTTTCTCTTCTTTTGGGAAGAACTCTTCTTTCCAGAAGTAGCATCAACGAGAACAAATTTCTCTTTCTTGATGGTGGACTCGAAGCTGACTAACATGTTCATTAACTCATCCAAGGGAAGATCAAGTTTGTTCATGTTGAAGTTCACTATGAACGATTCATAGGAACTAGGAAGGGACAACATGATCAAATCCAACGAGAGCTTGGTAAGGAGGGTGACGTCAAGGTTCACTAGCTTCTCAAAGAGAGTGGTCATCTTGAGACTGTGCCCGTGGACCGAAGCCCCTTCGCGCAGTCTCGCAGTGGTCAACTCCTTGGTAGCAGCGTACCTAGACGCCCTAATATTCTCACTATACATGCTATCAAGATGAGCCTTGATGTCGAAATCATGTAAGTGAGACTCATATTTCCTCACAAGCGCGGGCTCCATGGCTGCTATCATGTAGCATCTAGCATGTGTGTCGTCCTTCTTCCATGCTTCATAAGTTTCCTTTTCAGCATCGGTCGCAGTGTCGGGTATAGTGGCAGGAAGTCTCTCATTAGCACAAAGAGACGCCCCTCAACGGTGAGCACAAGTTTTAGACCACGTAGTCCAATCTAAGTAATTTGGGCCATTGAGTTTTTGGTCGAGGATTGACATTATGAGATTCCTAGACATGATTATCTGAGAGGTTAGAGAAGAGGATTATTAGAGATCCATATTAAATGAATTTACAATTAATTATTAGGAATTTTGTTATTTAATTGTTCTCCCACTAATTTTACCGAGTTCCACTTCCCTCTAGTAGACAAACGAGAAAATTGATTTTTATTTAATGGGCTTTAGGTCCAATAGAATAATATAACCGTAGTTAATCTAGCCCGATTATATTTGCCCAAAGGTAGATACAATCAATCAAATCATTTATATGACCCTAAAGTAATTTTCCTCACACTTGATAATGACTTAAGTTAATCTCGCGAATTCAAAATCTTCGTGTGTCAAGTCTAACCTACCAATCAAAGATGCTCATAAAACTTAATTTTTACCAAACTAATGCAGTCCCTAGTTAATCTAGCCGACCACGTTAATCCAACATAACCTTTTCTATGGCTACCTTCATCGTTATGTTAATTGAACTACAACTTACCTTACTATAGTACTCCCCGCTAACGACACGCCTTACTGCACTATTGCAAGGGGTTACACATAATTCAACCGTGGGCAGAAGGAAAGAAAAATTCAAAAGATTGGTTTTTCTTTATAGCTTCAAATAATTCTTAGTTAAATTAAGAATGAGGGATTTTTGAAAAAGTTTTATCTTATCGGAAGGTTTGGATTGGTCGATGTGATTCCTACATCTATGTTCTCTCAAAGTATATGGAAAACGCATATTGTCCTAAGAGGAACATACTACCTAACTATACAATTAATTACATTAATTAATTATCAGGTTTTTTAAAATAATTATAGGACCTCAATTAGCATAAATCAATCAAGTAATTAAGATACCAATAATTAAGTTGAAGTATAATCAATATTATATATGTGTGTTGTATAAATTAAAATCAATTTAATAATTTAAATTAATTAATTAATTTAACACCTATTTACTAAAATAGGTGATTGTTGAATTTATTATCTAAATGGGTTTAATTAAAAATATTTTTCCAAAACCTAAAATTAATTTGTTTTAAGTTTAATTTTAGAAATATGAAATAATAATTATTATTATTATTTTTTTTCAGTGAACCGGTTCGGCCCGACCAGTCTGACCGGTTCGGACCTAAACGGTCCGGTTCAGTCCAGTCCAGCTGGCCGAATCAGTGGGTCGGGTTAGTCAGACCGAGAACCAGTCTGACCGACCCGAATCCACGTCGATTCGGTCAGTTGGATCAAAAGGAACCATCGAACCGGCTGGACAGACCGGTTCGATCCGAACAAAATGAAAAACAACATTTTTAATTGAATTTCATATCCGATTTTCCAATTTAAAAAAATTTTAAAGCAGGAAAAAATTCTAAACAATATTTCAAAAATGTTTTAAACTTTCGAAAACACCCAATTAAATAATACAACAATCACAATTTTAATAAATCGAACATGCATTATAGCAAAATTTATCAACGCTATTATTTGCGCAACGAGCTTTGATACCACTGTTGGGAATCATGCACGTGTACGCAGCGGAAAACAATATATGAAAAACGATTTCATTTATATAACCACGTACTCGATAATAGCAATTAATTACGTACCTTAACATTTTCAGGGAAATTCAAATTACAACATGCATATTAATTCGATAATTAAAACATATAGCATGCTCGCAATAAATCATAATTCTCATACAAACGATTTCACGAAAACGTTCAAGCAAAATCATACATACACAATTTCTTGAAAACATTCAATGTTTAATATAATCTAATTAAATTAAAACCCAATTCATAACGGATCCGAAAAGTTACCTCTTAAAGCGTGGGGCGAGTTCTCGGATTGAAGCAAACTGCCACATAAACCAATCCGTGCAGTCAGTAGGAGCAGCGACGGCGGACGAGCGGATCAGCGTCGGCGGGTGAGATTCACGCGTTGTCTTCAGGCGGCACGTGCGTCGCAACGTTTGGCAGCGGCGTCTCGGATTGTTGAATTTATTATCTAAATGGGTTTAATTAAAAATATTTTTCCAAAACCTAAAATTAATTTGTTTTAAGTTTAATTTTAGAAATATGAAATAATAATTATTATTATTTTTTTTTTCAGTGAACCGGTTCGGCCCGACCAGTCTGACCGGTTCGGACCTTAACGGTCCGGTTCAGTCCAGTCCAGCTGGCCGAATCAGTGGGTCGGGTTAGTCAGACCGAGAACCAGTCTGACCGACCCGAATCCACGTCGATTCGGTCAGTTGGATCGAAAGGAACCATCGAACCGGCTGGACAGACCGGTTCGATCCGAAAAAAATGAAAAACAACATTTTTAATTGAATTTCATATGCGATTTTCCAATTTAAAAAAATTTTAAAGCTGGAAAAAATTCTAAACAATATTTCAAAAATGTTTTAAACTTTCGAAAACACCCAATTAAATAATACAACAATCACAATTTTAATAAATCGAACATGCATTATAACAAAATTTATCAACGTTATTATTTGCGCAACGAGGTTTGATACCACTGTTGGGAATCGTGCACGTGTACGCAGCGGAAAACAATATATGAAAAACGATTTCATTTATATAAACACGTACTCGATAATAGCAATTAATTACGTACCTTAACATTTCCAGGGAAATTCAAATTACAACATGCATATTAATTCGATAATTAAAACATACAACATGCTCGCAATAAATCATAATTCTCATACAAACGATTTCACGAAAACGTTCAAGCAAAATCATACATACACAATTTCTTGAAAACATTCAATGTTTAATATAATCTAATTAAATTAAAACCCAATTCATAACGGATCCGAAAAGTTACCTCTTAAAGCGTGGGGCGAGTTCTCGGATTGAAGCAAACTGCCACATAAACCAATCCGTGCAGTCAGTAGGAGCAGCGACGGCGGACGAGCGGATCAGCGTCGGCGGGTGAGATTCACGCGTTGTCTTCAGGCGGCACGTGCGTCGCAACGTTTGGCAGCGGCGTCTCGGATTGTTGAATTTATTATCTAAATGGGTTTAATTAAAAATATTTTTCCAAAACCTAAAATTAATTTGTTTTAAGTTTAATTTTAGAAATATGAAATAATAATTATTATTATTTTTTTTTCAGTGAACCGGTTCGGACCTAAACGGTCCTGTTCAGTCCAGTCCAGCTGGCCGAATCAGTGGGTCGGGTTAGTCAGACCGAGAACCAGTCTGACCGACCCGAATCCACGTCGATTCGGTCAGTTGGATCGAAAGGAACCATCGAACCGGCTGGACAGACCGGTTCGATCCGAACAAAATGAAAAACAACATTTTTAATTGAATTTCATATCCGATTTTCCAATTTAAAAAAAAATTAAAGCTGGAAAAAATTCTAAACAATATTTCAAAAATGTTTTAAACTTCCGAAAACACCCAATTAAATAATACAATAATCACAATTTTAATAAATCGAACATGCATTATAGCAAAATTTATCAACGCTATTATTTGCGCAACGAGCTTTGATACCACTGTTGGGAAGCGTGCACGTGTACGCAGTGGAAAACAATATATGAAAAACGATTTCATTTATATAAACACGTACTCGATAATAGCAATTAATTACGTACCTTAACATTTCCAGGGAAATTCAAATTACAACATGCATATTAATTCGATAATTAAAACATACAGCATGCTCGCAATAAATCATAATTCTCATACAAACGATTTCACGAAAACGTTCAAGCAAAATCATACATACACAATTTCTTGAAAACATTCAATGTTTAATATAATCTAATTAAATTAAAACCCAATTCATAACGGATCCGAAAAGTTAACTCTTAAAGCGTGGGGCGAGTTCTCGGATTGAAGCAAACTGCCACATAAACCAATCCGTGCAGTCAGTAGGAGCAGCGACGGCGGACGAGCGGATCAGCGTCAGCGGGTGAGATTCACGCGTTGTCTTTAGGCGGCACGTGCGTCGCAACGTTTGGCAGCGGCGTCTTGGATTGTTGAATTTATTATCTAAATGGGTTTAATTACAAATATTTTTCCAAAACCTAAAATTAATTTGTTTTAAGTTTAATTTTAGAAATATGAAATAATAATAATTATTATTATTTTTTTTCAGTGAACCGGTTCGGCCCGACCAGTCTGACCGGTTCGGACCTAAACGGTCCGGTTCAGTCCAGTCCAGCTAGCCGAATCAGTGGGTCGGGTTAGTCAGACCGAGAACCAGTCTGACCGACCCGAATCCATGTCGATTCGGTCAGTTGGATCGAAATGAACCATCGAACCGGCTGGACAGACCGGTTCGATCCGAACAAAATGAAAAACAACATTTTTAATTGAATTTCATATCCGATTTTCCAATTTAAAAAAATTTTAAAGCTGGAAAAAATTCTAAACAATATTTCACAAATGTTTTAAACTTTCAAAAACACCCAATTAAATAATACAACAATCACAATTTTAATAAATCGAACATGCATTATAGCAAAATTTATCAACGCTATTATTTGCGCAACGAGCTTTGATACCACTGTTGTGAATCGTGCACGTGTACGCAGCGGAAAACAATATATGAAAAACGATTTCATTTATATAAACACGTACTTGATAATAGCAATTAATTACGTACCTTAACATTTCCAGGGAAATTGAAATTACAACATGCATATTAATTCGATAATTAAAACATATAGCATGCTCGCAATAAATCATAATTCTCATACAAACGATTTCACGAAAACGTTCAAGCAAAATCATACATACACAATTTCTTGAAAACATTCAATGTTTAATATAATCTAATTAAATTAAAACCCAATTCATAACGGATCCGAAAAGTTACCTCTTAAAGCGTGGGGCGAGTTCTCGGATTGAAGCAAACTGCCACATAAACCAATCCGTGCAGTCAGTAGGAGCAGCGACGGCGGACGAGCGGATCAGCGTCGGCGGGTGAGATTCACGCGTTGTCTTCAGGCGGCACGTGCGTCGCAACGTTTGGCACCGGCGTCTCGGATTGTTGAATTTATTATCTAAATGGGTTTAATTAAAAATATTTTTCCAAAACCTAAAATTAATTTGTTTTAAGTTTAATTTTAGAAATATGAAATAATAATTATTATTATTATTTCTTTTCAGTGAACCGGTTCGGCCCGACCAGTCTGACCGGTTCGGACCTAAACGGTCCGGTTCAGTCCAGTCCAGCTGGCCGAATCAGTGGGTCGGGTTAGTCAGACCGAGAACCAGTCTGACCGACCCGAATCCACGTCGATTCGGTCAGTTGGATCGAAAGGAACAATCGAACCGGCTGGACAGACCGGTTCCATCCGAACAAAATGAAAAACAACATTTTTAATTGAATTTCATATCCGATTTCCCAATTTAAAAAAATTTTAAAGCTGGAAAAAATTCTAAACAATATTTCAAAAATGTTTTAAACTTTCGAAAACACCCAATTAAATAATACAACAATCACAATTTTAATAAATCGAACATGCATTAAAATTAAGCAAAATTTATCAACGCTATTATTTGCGCAACGAGCTTTGATACCACTGTTGGGAATCGTGCACGTGTACGCAGCGGAAAACAATATATGAAAAACGATTTCATTTATATAAACACGTACTCGATAATAGCAATTAATTACGTACCTTAACATTTCCAGGGAAATTCAAATTACAACATGCATATTAATTCGATAATTAAAACATACAACATGCTCGCAATAAATCATAATTCTCATACAAACGATTTCACGAAAACGTTCAAGCAAAATCATACATACACAATTTCTTGAAAACATTCAATGTTTAATATAATCTAATTAAATTAAAACCCAATTCATAACGGATCCGAAAAGTTACCTCTTAAAGCGTGGGGCGAGTTCTCGGATTGAAGCAAACTGCCACATAAACCAATCCGTGCAGTCAGTAGGAGCAGCGACGGCGGACGAGCGGATCAGCGTCGGCGGGTGAGATTCACGCGTTGTCTTCAGGCGGCACGTGCGTCGCAACGTTTGGCAGCGGCGTCTCGGATTGTTGAATTTATTATCTAAATGGGTTTAATTAAAAATATTTTTCCAAAACCTAAAATTAATTTGTTTTAAGTTTAATTTTAGAAATATGAAATAATAATTATTATTATTATTTCTTTTCAGTGAACCGGTTCGGCCCGACCAGTCTGACCGGTTCGGACCTAAACGGTCCGGTTCAGTCCAGTCCAGCTGGCCGAATCAGTGGGTCGGGTTAGTCAGACCGAGAACCAGTCTGACCGACCCGAATCCACGTCGATTCGGTCAGTTGGATCGAAAGGAACAATCGAACCGGCTGGACAGACCGGTTCCATCCGAACAAAATGAAAAACAACATTTTTAATTGAATTTCATATCCGATTTCCCAATTTAAAAAAATTTTAAAGCTGGAAAAAATTCTAAACAATATTTCAAAAATGTTTTAAACTTTCGAAAACACCCAATTAAATAATACAACAATCACAATTTTAATAAATCGAACATGCATTAAAATTAAGCAAAATTTATCAACGCTATTATTTGCGCAACGAGCTTTGATACCACTGTTGGGAATCGTGCACGTGTACGCAGCGGAAAACAATATATGAAAAACGATTTCATTTATATAAACACGTACTCGATAATAGCAATTAATTACGTACCTTAACATTTCCAGGGAAATTCAAATTACAACATGCATATTAATTCGATAATTAAAACATATAGCATGCTCGCAATAAATCATAATTCTCATACAAACGATTTCACGAAAACGTTCAAGCAAAATCATACATACACAATTTCTTGAAAACATTCAATGTTTAATATAATCTAATTAAATTAAAACCCAATTCATAACGGATCCGAAAAGTACCTCTTAAAGCGTGATGCGAGTTCTCGGATTGAAGCAAACTGCCACATAAACCAATCTGTGCAGTCAGTAGGAGCAGCGACGGCGGACGAGCGGATCAGCGTCGGCGGGTGAGATTCACGCGTTGTCTTCAGGCGGCACGTGCGTCGCAACGTTTGGCAGCGGCGTCTCGGAAGATTGACTCCTTCGTCTTCCTCCTCCTCTTGGATTTTACCTCGTATACCAAGTTCTACTAAATACATGGCACTAGACACGCAAAAGTTAGAATTAACGGAAGAATGAAGCAAAAGGAATAGTTCTACCAATGTTAATTGGCACGTGGGGCACCGATTTTAGGCGACGCCGGAGGAGGGGCAGCGGCCGTGTGAAAGGTGAGCGGCTAGGGTTTCGTAGTGTGTGTTGTGTTATGTGAAAGACATATATATAAATCTTGTATTTACTGTGTCATGTATAACAACCCTAACGGGCTTAAGTTGGATCGGGCCCAACAGCTTAAGTTCGTTAGTCTTTATTCGTTCGTTTCTCAAAACTCAATGATTGGAAAATTATAAAGATTATATTTTTGGAATCATTAAAACTTCCTCGTCATTACGAGTGCCAAATCTCGATTTCCAATTTCTAAAAGTGGAAACCCTAATTGAGCGGACCTTCTAAATTTGGAAACTTCCCAATTTAGAAAGTTCACTAAGATGTTCGTGTAGTTCTTTCCTTTTCTTATTCTGATTCATAATTCCAAATTACGAATGTTGGACTCAATCATATTGACTTCCAAATGCAAATATTAAATATTTTTATCTTTGGCCTTTTATTCAAAGAACTCGAGTGCACGAGCAATGTTACCCTCGATGGTTCAGGTGTATGCTAGCCGTGGGTCCACAACTCTTTGTGGTTTAAACTCGTCCCTAGAGTTACAATTAAGATGAAGGTCGTTTCAACTTAATCACTCAATGAATCAAGATTGGCGTTTAGAAACTATGCGTCATGATTCCCTAGATACAAATTAAGTGCCTGCAAGAACCGTTTGATATAGTTAGCGCACAGTACGATCCCTTCGATTCATATGTCCCGATTGAACTAGAGGCATTGGTTCATCGAGACCTCCGTAGTAGTTCAATAATTGTACGATCGTACTAAGTGGTGTAATCGGTACGTGGATGACTTACATAATCGAATTCCCTAATCATCACTTAGTCAGTTCTGGCCAAAGACTTTAAGATTACAAACTATGAGAACACACAGGACATCAAGGTCAATTCTAGCAATAGAATCCCCGACTACAATGCACAGACCTCCCACTAGAGTTCCAAATGCACGAACACTGGGCCTTGGGGCGGTCCTTGGTGGAACTGAGGAACAAGTCACGATACAGCTGGTCCTCTAGTGAAGTCACGGTGATGTCTAGTGAAAGACCACAACCACAAGTTGGCTTGTTCGTCACCTACTCCAACAATCTCCCACTTGACCTAAAGCCAACTACCCATAAATCGTAATCCCATCGACTCTCGATGTTGCTCGTGGACCGACCTTGGTAAAGGCTTCGTGAAGGGGTCTGCAACGTTCTCTTCCGAGGTGACTCGTTCTACTTTAACTTCAACCTATCAATGACCTCTCGGATCACATGATACTTCCTCAAAATATGCTTGGACTTCTTATGAGATCTCGGCTCCTTAGCTGGCCCCACGACTCCGGTGTTATCGCAGTACAACGGTATTGGATCATTAGCATTAGGAATGACACCCAACTCTTGGATGAATTTCCTCATCCAAGTCCCTTCTTTCGCAGCTTCGGACGCTGCAATATACTTAGCTTCGGTAGTGGAACCGGCCTTCGTGCTTTGCTTGCAACTCTTCTAACACACGGCACCACCATTAAGCGTGAATATAAACCATAAAATGAATTAACTAGGCAAAATGAGTTTTTTAGTCTTGTAAGTTTACTTGTTGAGACTTTTAGTCCACCATGTTTTAAAATTAGAATTTAAATCTTGTAAGTTACAAAAGTTGGGAATTTTGGTCCTATGATCTGCTATAACAGTTAATGTGATGGTTAGTTGAATGAGTCAGCATTTATCTATTATTAATTACTATATCAATAGTTGAAAAAAATTCTCTCTCCATGAGAGGCAAACTTCTCTCTCCATGAGAGGCATTATATCTGTTAGTTTCACCGGGGTTTAGCGATCTGATTTTCTGGTTAATTTTAACAGGGACGTTTGATCATATTATTTACTTGGTTCGATTAATTGTTATTTATCTGAGTCTAGTTTTTCTACGGTTGTGTGTTTATTTCCTGCTTTTATATACCGACGGCTGCTCATTTATTTTCCTTTATCTCTAAACCGAATTATATTTTCCCGCTCATCACCATCTCCCTCAGATCTCAAACCCTAATCGCCTGGCCTCCTTGCACTTCAGTAGATCTGATATCCTTATTTCTCTCTCCGATGGATAACATTGCGGAATCAATGACCCTAAAAATCGCACTAACGCAGGAGGAAGAGCAGAGAGTAGTGGTGGATCGAATCGATGGTACGGGTACGGTTACAGATACACAAGTTTGCATTGGGACGACTGGTGTCATCTCGCGAGATTTCCTTTTATTCCATCAAACAAAATTACCTCCGCATGTTATCTCCGGTTAAGGGGTGTGATATTCATTCAATTGGCAGCAACAAATTTTTCATGAGGTTTGATCACTCCCTCCACAAGAAGCATACGTTGGAGGGTTACCCATGGTTTCTGGATCGTCATGCCCTAATATTTCGAGATCTCCTGCCAGGGAAGACAACTAAGGAGGTAGAAGTTAATCAGATGCTTTTCGTGATCCGTTTGTATCGTGTCCCGGTAAATCAGAGGTCGTTGGCATTGGCTCAACAGGTGGCAAATAAAGCGGGTAGGTTCTTACTGCTTGTGAACGAGAAACAACTTAGTCAGTCGGATTTCATGTGAATTAGGGTTTTGATAGACGTCCGGGAGCGGTGTAAACGGGGAATTTCCTTACATAATTTGGATGGGACCAAGACTTGGATGGAGATCAAATACGAGCTGCTACCAGCCTTTTGCTTCCTTTGTGGCGTTCTGGGCCATAGCAAAAATAAATGTTCGCTTCGTACGAGGAAGGGTTTCTAGATCCTGGCGAGGAGCTGCCGTATGGCATATGGATGAAAGTTCCAACACCAAGGGATGATTCCTCTCCAAGAATTCCGCTACATCCCATTTCGCTAACTGGGCAGAACAAGGCTGATCATCACCATTCTTTAGCTCGCGGAGTGAATATCTTTGAATTGGGTCACAGAAGGAGTGCAGGGGACGACCAAGGCTGTAATTCCCAACACAATACCAACCTTACCATATCAAACAACGAGGTGAAATTGTTCAATAATCCAATTCAGGTTGCTACTGGTATAGTGGGAGGAGAGGTGACGTCGCAGCGGAAAATTATCTTGATGGCCGGACAAAAAAATAAGAAGCGCGTGAAGGCGGGAGTGAGATCGGTGAGGAAAGGTCGGGGAAGAGGCCACTCCTTTCTCTTCACGATGAGGATGCCAATTCAACGGCCACGTTTGCGGAGCAAACTCTCCGATCGCCATGAATTGTGTAGTAAGGAATTGTCAAGGACCTGAGGTACCCTTGACAATTCATTTGATTGGAGATATCCTCCGTCTCCATAACCCTAAGTTGATGTTCTTTTCGGAAACGAAGGCTACATCAACTCTCGTAAATAGAATGAAAAGAAAATGGATTTTTTTAGGAATTTCGGTGGACAAGATTCGTCAATCGGGCAGATTGGCTCTTTTTTGGAATAAAGATATCCAAGTGGACCTACTTAGTTTCTCGAGTCACTACATTGATATTGAGGTGGTAGAGAAGCAAGGGGCATCCCCTTGGCGATTTACTAGTATCTATGGGTATCCAGAACAACAGCGGGGTACTGATACGTGAAAATTACTACACCGCCTAAAGTCTCAAAGTACAAAGCAATGGGTGGTAGGGGTAACTTCAACGAAATCCTTGACAACTCTAAGAAGATGGGGGGTCCCAAATGTGTTCCGGCCCATATTGCAACTTTTCGAACGACTCTTGACGAGTGCGAGCTATCGGATTCGGGGTATACTGGTCAGCGCTTCACATGGACTAATAGAAGAGAGCCTCCGAATACGGTACGATGCAGACTAGACAGATTTTGCGGCAACGGCGAGTGGTGTTCTAATTTTCCTGACGCTCGGGTCCACCATATGGATTTCTCAGGCTCCGACCATCTCCCGGTGATCCTCACTCTAGAAAAAGAGGATGATCGGTTTAAATTTTTCGGCTGCAAACCATTTAGATTCGATGCTATGTGGGCTCGTAGAGAGGAGTCCGAGGGATAGTTAAACAACATTGGGAGGGAAGTTCAAGCTCTGACCATTTTGAGGCTTTAATGAGGAACACAGATGGATGCCGGCTTGCTCTCAAACATTGGAACCAATCTACTCTCACTCATCCGAGAAAGAAGATTGCGAAACTCCGTAAAGATCTCCACATATTGGGGTCAGAAACACAAACGGCGAAAGTTGTTGTTAGGCAGAGAGAGTTAAAGGCGGAGCTGGAACATGCATGTGAGATCTGGACCTGTACTGGAGGCAACATAGCAGAATCTAGTGGTTACAAGAGGGCGACCGTAACACAAATTTTTCAACGCCAAAGCTACAATCAGACAGAAGAAGAACTGGACGCATAAGATCAGAGATAGGGAGGGGGTTTGGCAAGATGATAAATCAAACATAGAGAGAGTTATCAATAGCTATTTTGATGAATTGTTTCACTCTACTCATCCGGAGGAGAGAGAGATTGATGAGGTGTTGGCACATATTGAGGCAAGGATCACAGGCGAGGCAACTCATCTGTTGTCCACTCCATTTTCTTCCGAGGAGGTAATTCAAGCAATCTCTCAAATGTCCCCTTCTAAATCCCCAGGTCCCGATGGCCTTCCCGTTCTTTTTTACACCAAGTACTGGCACATTCTAGGTTCTTCAGTAGTAGATTGTATCCTTGAATTTCTGAATAAGAGAATTTTGCCCCCTTCCCTTAATTTTAGTTTTATTGTCTTGATTCCTAAAGTCCCTAAGCCTGAGAGAATGACTCAGTATCGCCCGATTAGTTTATTTAACGTTATTTATAAATTCGGCTCTAAAGCCATTGGTGACCGAATCAAACAGGTGTTGAGCGATATCATTTCCCCTACCTAACCAACTTTTGTCCCTCCCCGTTTAATAACAGACAATGTTTTTTTTGCCTACGAGATGAATCATTTTATTAATACCAACTATAGGAAAAGGTCTTTTTTTATGGCAATTAAATTGGACATTAGTAAAGCGTATGATCGAATAGAATGGTTATTCTTATGAAAAATTCTAGTAGACTTGGCTTCCCACAGGCTATGGTCGATTTGATTATGATTTGTGTATCTTCGGTATCGTACTCTTTCTTGTTTAATGGTTCTAAGTGTGGATTTCTTGCCCCTTCGCGAGGACATAGACAAGGGGACCCTTTGTCCCCCTACCTATTCATTATTTGTACCGAAGCTTTGATAGTTATGATTCACTGAGCGATGGAAATTGGTGGTCTCCATGGTATTCGGGTTGCTCCCACAGCACCAATCTTTTCGAGCCTTTGCTTCGCCGATGATAACGTCATCTTCTGCCAAGCCACTGAGGAAAATGCTCAAACCCTCAAGCATATCCTCGGCCAATATACGACGATATCGGGGCAGTTGATTAATTTGGAAAAGTCGACCCATTTTTTCCTATATCTGGGATCGTATTTGGGCACGTATTAGGGGGTGGAAGTGCGAAACAATTATCGAAAAAGGATAAGGAGATCTTAATCAAGGAAGTCCTTCAAGCCATTCCTACCTATGTGATGTCATGTTTTCTTCTTCCTGTCGGGTTACTACACGAGACTGAATCTACGATTCGTCGATTTTGGTGGGTAGTGGGGAAGCACACCCGATGGCTTGGATCGCGTGGAGAAGATTATGTAAAACCAAATGGTCTGGGTGGTTTAGGATTTCGAGATTTTAGGGTGTTTAATCTCGCTCTGCTTACAAAACAAGCATGGAGAGTCGTCACTCAGCCGGATCTCTTATTACCGAAGATTTTAAAAGCTCGATACTTCCCTAGCGAACACTTTGGGTCAGCCTCGGTTGGGCAACGTCCATCGACTACATGGCGCAGCATCCTTACAGCTCGAGCTCACCTTGCATAAGGAATTCACATTAGGATTGGAGACGGCCATGTTACATCGCTTTGGAGCGACCCCTGGATCATTAACGATGGTTGCCCGAGGATTTTAACTACTCGGCCTAAGCACTCGTAATTCCAAATACGGTGGAAGACATTATTAACACGTATTCGAGCACTTGGAATCTGGAGGTGATTGCGAATACATTTTGGTCGGTGGATAAGCAACGCATTTTGTCAGTTCCTATTGGAGGACCGTTAACTAAGGATCGGATGATATAGAATTTCTCAAAAAATGGCAACTTCACGGTGAAATCTTGTTACCAAAATATACTTGATTGTTCTGCCCAAGAGTCTCCTTTGATAGCGAGACATAGGGGAGAAAATAGCGGTTCAACATGTCGAAGATGGTGACGATTTGGCAATTGGTAGTCCCACCGAAAATTCGGGTGTTTCTTTGGAGAGCTTGCACGGACTCCCTCCCTTGTAAGGTGGAATTGTTCCGTAGAAAGATTTCCCGAGAACCTATGTGCATTATCTGTAGGGAGAAGGAGGAATCAATCCTCAATATTGTGTCGGAGTGCTCAAGTCGACAAAACATTTGGAACCAGCCCCCGTTTGTTCTTCTAGGGGTAGATAGCCGTACGTGTTTCTCTAATTGAATCGAGTTGCTACACAGGGACTTGAATACTGAGCTTTTTCAGCTAGCAACATTTGGAACCAGCCCCCCTTTGTTCTTCTGGGGGTAGATAGTTGTACGTCCTTCTGTAATTAAATCGAGTTGCTACACATGAACTTGAATACCGAGCTTTTTGAGCTTGCAATTGTGGTGTGCTGGCACTTGTGGGATCGCCGAAATAAAATTTTGCACGGGGAGGAACCGTCTCAACTCGACGACGTTGTGGGGTGGAGCAGCTCTTACCTGGAATCACACAGAGAAGCACAATTCCAGATATGGAACTCCACGAAACGATCCCACTGACGTGGATGGAAACCACCCCCCATTGGGTACCATTAAAATTACTGTGGATGCTGCTTTTCCAGGCGACAAGAACTGCTATTGAACATCCATGGTGGCTCGAGACTAATGGGGAGTGTGTATGGTGGTGCGTTCGTGAATTCCATGGTCGCCTTCGTCCGGTTGAAGGCGAGGCCCAAGCGGTCCATCAGGCGATTCTAACAGCCATATTAATGGGGCAGATATAATTATTGAGGATGACTGTCTTCTTGTTATTGACGCTTTGAATGGGAAGGATGGCTCACTTCTGTCGTGCGGTGCTATTCTAGAGGATTGTTTTCCCCGTTTAAGTTTCTTTTCTTCCTGTCTATTTTCTTTTGTTAAACGTGAGGGTAACTGTCTCGCGTATGAATTAGCTTCTTCTTATGTTTTGGATTCTTTGGAGGGTGTTTCCCTTCTACCTTTCTTGGCTTCGATAACCTAATGAATACTCCAGGTTTTCTTCAAAAATAAAAAGAATGAGTTGGCATTTAAATTATAAAAATTAATAGATTAAAAATAAATTTGGTGATGTGGGTAATAAGTTACATGATTTTTTAGGGAATTTGATCCTTAATGTCTAATGGACCGAAATAATGGGAAAAATTTAACATATTAATTTATATATTAATTTATATATTAATTTTTGTTATATTTTTGCAATAAAGAATCTCAATAAACCATTGCATAAAAACATTTCTTAGTTTTTCTTTAATAAAAATAGTCATTAAATTCATATTTATCTAAATATTTATTTTTTTATAAATTTATACTTGGTAATCACATGAAATTGAACCAACAATCAAATTTAATAAAAATAAAATAAAAAACTTTTATTAAAATTTGTTGTAAAGTTAAATGAAATGCACAATCATAATTAGTATAAAAAACTAAATACACAAATACATTTATGATTTTAATATAAAAAACAATAATAAAATATATTCAAAACTTCATTAAATTAAATGTACTAAAATAACATTATAAAGCCTCCAAACATAAAATAAGTTATCAAACCAAATCACCATAATTTATATTCCTCCATCAAATACTTGTCGGGCCAATGGATGAGGGTCCTATAGGTGTGGAATTTCGCCTTTTGGTACAAGTTATCAAACAAAGAGTAACAAATATCCGTAACGAGTAATAAAATATAGTAATTAATAATTTCATCAATTGAAAACTATGAAATACTAATTAAAAAATAGTTACTACAAAAATGCTTCTTTCGTTCATCTAATAAAAAAATAATTTGATGGTATATTTTATTTCCCTCCAAAATCGTTCAACTCATCGGTCACATCATCTAGTTTATTTTTAATCTATTTATTTTTATAGATTAAATGTCAACTCATTCAACCTACCATTTTTTTTTTGTTGAGAAAAAACTAGCAGATTTTATTAATGTAATGATTTAGAGATTACAATATCTTGAATTAAACTCGGCAAAACGTTCGAAGTAAAGGACTTCATTGAAGACAACCTAGCAATTTCGTGAGCTGGACGATTGCTTTCCCTCATGACATAACAAACTTTGAAAGCTTCGAAACCTAGCGCCAATCTCTTAATATCGTCGATAATATTACCATAGATTGTCCGAGAATCCTCCTCTCCGTTAATAGCTGTAATAATTGTGCTGCAATCGCCTTCCAAGATTACTCTATTCCACTCGTGACCACGAGCATATTCTAAGGCTTTAAGGGCAGACATTGCCTCGGGTGAAGTAGAGTCGAGGAGAGATGAGCTCCAAGTAGAGAACTAACCTAGGAAACTTCCATCAGCCGACCTCGCCATGCCACCCAAACCACAGCCATGGTCAGTCGAAGTTAGAGAAGCATCAAAATTAATTTTAACTTCTTCTCTTGGAGGGGCCTCCCAACTGGAATTCAATGTTCTCACAGATGGACCAAGCTTCGTGCAAAACACCTCAGCAGAACCACGCACCTCTCCAAGGAATTTATTTGCCAACACGATAACATCAAGAGCCGATCGATGAACATCTTAAAAAACCCTCTTTTTCCTTGCATGCCATATAGCCGAACAAATAACTATACAGTATTCAAAATCGGATTTGTCGATTTTATCCTTCATATTCATAATCCAGTCGACAAAAGAGAAATCATTCGGCCAATGTATCAACCACGCCACTCCAGTAATCGCCCAAACTTTTCTAGCGAACATACATAAGGATAGGCTGTGAATGGCATCTTCTTCACCTACACATCATATTTCGCATAGGGTATCCTCCAAGACTTTTCTTTTCACAAGCTTTTTTCGAGGGGGTAGAAGGTTCTTGTAGCATCGCCAAAGGAAGATCTTAACTTTATTTGGTAGATTCAAGTTCCATAACCATTTCCATGAAATCAAAGGAGCTAAAGAGGAGCAAGTTTATGGAGTAAGACCAACTTTTAATTTCTCAACTTTGAGAGCAAAGTGGGAGGCACTACGGACGGAAAATAAACCGTTTTTGTTATAATGCCAAATTAGGCGGTCTTCATTTTTCAACGTTCCCAGTGGTATGGACAATATGCACTTTTGATCCACGGCATTGAAAATGGAATTAATCATATTTAAATTCCATTGACCCGTATCACTATCGATAAGATTTTGTACCTTCATCTCTAACGGCCAATGACCTCGTGGGGAGAAAACTTTTAACGTTCGTTCCCTAGGGAGCCATTTACTCCCCCATATGTTCACACTTGCCCCATTTCCGATCCTCCACCGAGTACCTTTCTCTACAAGATCAACCACTCCCTAAATACTCCACCAAGTGAAGGATGGATTCGACCCCAGAGATGAGTCCAGAATACTCGAGTGAGGATAATATCTAGCCTTGAAAATTGTTGCCAGTGAGCTGTGTGGGGATTCCAATAAGCGCCAGACCTGTTTTGCAAGGAGGGCATTATTGATAGCATGTAAATCCTGAAAACCAAGGGCCCCAAACTCCTTGTTGTTATCAGCTCTTGCCATCTAGCCCAATGAATTCCTTTTCCATTATTACTTTCCCACCAAAACTTACTCATAAGCTTCTCAATTTCTTTCGTAAAGTACCTTGGGAGACGAAAACAACTCATTGCATAAGATGGAATAGAATCACCGACTTTATAAGAATTTATTTACCCTCTTCGAAAGCCACTTTTCTTTCCATCCTTGAAGCCGTTGACACACTCGATCACGAAGATAGGTGAAAGCTTCCCGTTTTGATTTTCCTAAGGCGGAAGGGAGGACTAAATATTTATCGTGATTATCAACCACCTCCATTGGAATTATCGAGCGAATCAACGAAATATTGTGTGTACTAGTCGTCTTGCTAAAAGCGATACTTGACTTCGTATAATTCACCTTTTGACCCGAGGCCTCTTCGTCTATTTGCAAAATATTTTTAATACATTTAGCCGAAGTAACATTAGCATTACAAAAGATCATAGTATCATTGGCAAAAAGTAAGTGAGATACCCGGGGAGCTCGAGCGCAAACCAACAAACCCGCAATATTTCCACGAAATTCTTCTCTTTTAATCAAAGAACTTTATGCCTCCGTACAAAATAGAAAGAGATAGGGTGAAATTGGGTCATCATGACGTAACCCCCTCTCTGGTTTAAGAAGTACGAAAGACACTCCATTTAGAACAAAAGAATAAGTGACCGTGGAGACACATAGCATAACCAACTCAATGAACTCGCTTAAGAACCCAAGCCTGAGCATTACTCGACGAAGGAAATTCCACTCGATTCTATCGTGAGCTTTACTCATATCCAATTTAACGGCCATATGTTCAGCTTTACTCCTCTTCATATAATGAACCACCTCATATGCAATAAGAATATTATCAGAAATTAGGCGTGCCGGAACAAAAGCTGATTTAGTCTCGGAAATAATATCATTCATATGTGGTTTCAACCGGTTCACTATGGCTTTGGAGGCAATCTTGTAAACCACGTTACTCAAGCTGATGGGGCGAAATTGTGTTATACTTTCCGGGCTAGCACACTTTGGGATAAGAACAATATGCGTGAAATTACCTGCCTTGGAAAATTCTTTATGATTTAGAAGCCTTAAGACCCAATTTGTAACATCGCTGCCAATTATGCTCCAAAAACGCTAATAAAAAAACCACAGGGGAACCATCGGGGCCTGGAGATTTTAAGGGGTGCATGCCATCGAGCACTTTTTTAACCTCCTCCATTGTATACGCCTCTCCTAAAACCCCATTCACTTCATCGCTGACCCGAGGCTCAAGAGCTCCCAAGACCTCATCCATCGCAGCCATTGACGGATTATTTGACGTAAATATGGATTGAAAATGCTCGTAAGCAATATTTTCAAGGCCTGTTTTTTCCTCACACCATGTTCCATTAGCATTGTACAGACCCACAATGGTGTTCTTTCTTCGTCTGGAAGGGGCTTTAGCATGAATTTTATTTTTTGAATTTTTATCGCCTTCTCTCATCCAATGGACTTTAGCGCGTTGTCTCCACATCATCTCATGTTTGTCTAGTAATTCCTCCAGTTCACTAGACATAGTACTAATTTTAGAGCTCACATCAGCCGTAAGAACCTGTTTTTTCAACTTCACGATTCCCTCCTTAAGATCCTTGATCCTTTTTTGGACACCGCCGAATGACTCTCGACTCCAACTTAACAAGCCTAGTTTGCAGCTTTCCAAGTGACTCCACTGAGCACCCCTACCATGATGATCAAGAATAGGAAACCAATTTTCTTTGATTATGCGTTCGCAGTCCTCTGATTTGAGCCACATGGCCTCAAACTTTAAACTTTTTTTGCGCTGCCATTGTACTGTAGTATTCCCCCGTTTACATTCTATAAGAATATCGAGATGATCTGAAAATATAGCATTCAAGTGAACAACGCGATGATTCGGAAACATCTCCATCCATTCGGTCTCTGTCAAGTCGTTCTCTTGTAGTAAACGGTGCTCTCCTATTATTGCTCCAAGTAAAAGGATACCTAAAGAAGCCCAAGTCGTTTAGATTTGTATCCTGAAGACATGAACTAAAGCCCTGTATATCCCTAGAAGACGCCAAGGTATGTCCGTCTTTTTTCGAAATTGACAAAACCGCATTGAAGTCGCCTGCACATAACCACGGCAGACTCGATCGTGCCGCTAACTGCCTCAGCAAATGCCACAATTGGTATCTCAATGAATCGTTTGGGTCGCCATAAAAACCAGTAAACCGCCAAAAATTATTTGCTTTTGCCTCAATAATATGCGCGTCGATGTGATTAACCGAAAAGCTTTGTAATGAAACTTGAACATTTTTTTGCCAGAGAAGAGCTAATCCTCCTCACAAATCTCTAGCTGCCACACAAACAGCATGAAAATCCAAAAGCATCTTAGCTAATTCAAACTTCCTACCAGATAATTTAGTTTCCGATAGGAAGATGATACGGGGGTTATGAGCTCGAATAAGATCTTTAAGCTCCTGAACTGTTCGAGGTCCCCCTAAACCACGACAGTTCCAGACGAGGCAACTCATGGCGACCGGCGGGGCTGCTCGACAGACTTTCCATCATCCACCAATTTCGGTTTGCGTCTCCGTCCTCTCGCCAGCTTCGAAGCAGGATTGCTCTGGACACAGTGGCGTATCCACTGTGGTGCAAGGGTGTGCAGCTGCACACCCTTGATTTCAAAAACAAAAGTTTACCTATATATTTACATGCGAAGAATTTACAGTATTTTATTGTAGCTGATATGGCAGTTACTCTAGAAATCCCAAAATAACCAGTCTTCGAAAACCCGTTGAATCCATTATTAATGGTTTTTTAATTTCTAATTTTTTGTGCCCTTCCTCCTATATGCCTTTTAATTTCTAATTATTATTATTGGTTTTTTAATTTCTAATTTTTTGTACCCTTCCTATATGCCTTTTAATTTCTAATTTTTTTTACCATATGAATATTTCAATTGTTTTCTAAATTTTTAAATATGTGGGTATTTTTTAATATTTCAAAAAATTAAAATCTCCTAATGAAATATATATTTTGCTACACAATTTCAACAATTTTCTTTCTAAATATTTCCTAATTATCCCAAAAATTGTAAATAATCTTTTTAAATTTGATGTTATTACATATTTTCATTGTTTATGTGTATAGTATTAAAAACAAATATCGGGGGCGCTGCCCTCGAACCCCATAAACTTTTACTCCACCATTATATATTTTTCTCTACTTAATTTCGAACCCCTTGACAAAAATCCTGAATTCGCCACTCTCTGGACATGATTATTGAAAGCTTCCAGGTCATTGATATGTGATATAATTGGGCCATTATTTTTCTTATTACAAAGTTGTCCACTAAAGTCAAATTGGGCCATTCTTAAGCTCGGCCCACAAGATTTATGTAGACCTGTGGAGGGCTCGTTTTGACCAAAGGGCCCAAGAAATAAACTTGGGTCCACAGCCATCTCATTAGCCACCCTTTAAAAACATTTCCCATAATATTCCCGTTGACCTTATTCAAGGAAACAATGCTTTGGTTATGGAAATAGCCCGTCAACTCAGTATTTTCCCCGATTTGTTGGGATTCTTGATTATGCGAAATCACTGATTGGCTTTGATTGTGGGGAGAAAAATCAGCTTCCAATCCCATGCACGCCATCGTCCGAATTCCTAGGTCAGCTGCTCTTCGAGATGAGGTTCCACCATCACCTATCGGAACCTCGTTGCCCTCTATACTTTCATTACGCTTTAATTTGCTTGCTGGATCGTTGCCTGCGACGGAGGAAGTAGCTTTGAGCCAATCTCCATATGGATCGGAGGTTCATCATCCCTTTGCTCCGGTGAGAAAGAGTATACCATTGCGCATCCCCCAGAGATATGATCCATTAAACCACAGTAGTAGCAGAAGTTTGGGAGACGTTCATATTCGAGAGACACTTCCGTAATTTCTCCTTTGGTGTTACTTAGTTTCACTAGCCGACGTAAAGGCTTGGTAACATTAATCAAAACTCTAATCCGTAGCACATCACCAAAAACCGGAAAGCCATCCTTGCATTCGTTAATCTTCAAAAATCCCAGTGTGTTTCCGATATGGGTAGCCATAGCCCTATTCCGCTCAAGAAGCGGTAGCCCCGACCCCGACACATGAACAAAGAAGTCACGCCAATCCAAACTAATTTGTTTTGGAGTTTTATCCTCACTTATCTTGTCTAGCATGGTCAAATTCTTATCAAAACACCATGGTCCGTCCTCCAAAGCCTTAGCACGATCAAGCTTATGTTTAAAGTGGAAAATGAATCTTCCTTCTCCTATTTTCTCCACTGAAGTTCCATGAACTGGACTCCAAACTTTAGGCATCGTTATTTCCAAAGCGTCCCGATTTATCTTCTTACGGGACAAGATACGCCCTATCAATTGAAGATCGGTATTGAGATCCATATTCTTCCAAGCTTCCAATGGAGGTGTGGTTTCCAACTCTTCATATGTTAGCTTTAGCCTAGATCGTAATCGAGCAAGAACATCCTCCATGTATAAATCTAGGGTTTTTTGCAAAAACCACCCCTGTGTAATCTCTAATTGCTGAAAAAGACCTTGTGTTAAAACAATTAGCAAATACCCCCCTATAATAATTAGTCAAAGGCAATAAGGCCCTAAAGAGCTCACCGTGCACTTCACTCGCCATGGATGAGAGTGGGGTTTTTTTTTCGATACCAAATACCAAAATGCAACCAAAAATTTTATAAGTACCAAAATGAAGTTTTTAAGATTTTCAATTGAGTCCTCTATATTTTCAATTAAGCCATCTTCTTCAACATTCAAGAGCACCTCTCCAATTCTTAAACCAAACCCATATCTGAACATGAAGTTCATTTCTATTCCAAATCACATTTATCCCGAAATCGAGATCTCAGAATCAATCATCCATACAAGGTCAAGAAAAAAATCGAACTATTTGACTGCATCGAACAAAACTTTTTTTTTTCGATATTACAATACTGGCATTGGCATTTTCCCACAGCTTGTATATTTTCCGATCATCTAAATCAGTCAGTCCATTAAAACAACCACGAATAAATAAAATAAAAAATTGAAATTCGGAAATGGAATTCGAGTTGTTGTTACTTACCATCCTTTTAATAATCCTCCACTGCTGATAATCCTTCTTCCCAAACACAGCAACATCAGGCTCGACAATATTGAACAGCTTGGCAACAATGGTGGCGACACCTCTGAAGAAAACAGGCCGACTATTCCCACACAAACCCTTATCCAATCTCTCAACTCTCACCCACGTCTCGTGACCCATCCCACCATTAATTTCCACACATGAAACCACCTTCCCCTCTTCTCCGGCCACCGTAATCGTACAGATTTTGTGGGTGGAAAACGACGTCGACGCCGCCACTACCGCTCTTCGATTTCTGAATATCGCCGTCAAAATCGGAGGGGTAAAAAAGAACCCCCACCCACCATTGTCACCAACCATTCTTCTCCTTTTCCTAGACGGGCAATGTGGTTTGCGTGTGATTTTTTTTTCGTCTTTTTTTTGTTTAAAACTGAAAATTACTAAGAACGTACTAGGGGTAGTTTAGTCATTACATACAAGTCAACCATCAATTTTGACGTAAGGGGCGGTGTGCTTCGTAAAACATAACATAGGGGGGTCCTTGCTAATATTTTTAACACGAGGACTTTTTCGGCAATTCGAAATTACAGAGGGTGTTATGTGCAATTAGCTCTATAAATCTAAGAACAACTTACAAGACTAAAATTTTAATTTTAAAATATGATGGACTAAAAGTTCGAACTAGTAAACTTACAGGACTAAAAAACTCATTTTCTTTACCATTTATTTTCTGCCCATTTAATGTTAAACGCCCACGTCTCATCTAATTTCTGCCCAAGAAACGGCCACTGAAATTATTTCCCCTTTTCCGTTATTATTGTTGCTGATTTTACTCTCCAGCATGCTTCTGCCGGCCCCACCTCTAAATTCTGACGTCACATACCGTCACTTGGAATAGTTAATCCTCTTCCCCCATTGCCCATTGGCTATGCAAACGGCTCGTTTTTTAACAAACTGACCTATTTACCCCTTATTTTCTCCAGCCTTTTCTCATCCAAGAGTAGACCCCACCCAATTCTTCTTACAACTCATCGGGTTCCGTGTCATATTTGAACAGTACTCCTGCATTATGGTCATCCAATTATTTCATGCACTGCTATTAGGGGTGCAAGTTCGAAAGAAATTGCAATTTCCGCCGGTTTCGATTCGATAAGTTTTTATTTCCGAATAAATTTTTTTATTCCGATTTCTGAAATTCTAATTTTCGAATGATATTTTGGAACTGGAATTAAAATTATATAAACAATATTTGGAATTTATGATTCCAATCCAATTTAATTTCCGAATTAATTCCAAAAAATTCCGGGTTTTTTTTCCGAAAAATACATCTATAAATAATATATATCATATAATACTTGTTTTAAGTTTTTTAACCAAAAAAATAATTTGATTTAAGTTTTGTTTTAGCATTTTGACGTATTGAATTGTTGTGATGTTTTATTCGATATTATAATGTGTTTTATATTTCTTTTTTCATGGAAAATTATGAAACTTTTAGAAAATTTCCGCTAAGTTTTGAAATTTTAAAACTTACGTGATTTCCACAATTCCGAAACTTTTTGGCGTATTGGAATTTGAATAAATTTTTAGATTTTGAAATTTAGGGACTTGGAATTGGAATTGATTTTGTACTTCATAAAATTTTTGATTTTTTTTCGAAAAGGCTAATTCCAATTCGATCCACCCGACTTTCATCCCTAACTGCTATGTTATTTTCTTAATTTTTCTTTTCAAATTAAACAATTTTTTAAATCCGAAGATATCATCTCATTTTTTAATTAAGTTGTTCTACTAGGCATTTCAAACATGGCCAACAGTCAACGCACATTGTGCGGTGCATTGCATATATATATATACTAGTTGTGTCCACCGCGCAAGGCGCGGTGGCTGTGCCCAAGTTATACGGCGTAGCAGACCTAAAATGATAAGAAGATGGACGAACAAAAAGTAACATAAATGTATTCCCATGACTGGTAGGAAGGAAGGAAGATATAATTTCCAAGAAATCGAAGAAAGCTATATGGCAGCCTAAACTGGAAAATCCCTTTAAAGGCCATGGAAAATTCAACAAAAAGTGACCAACATTTTTTAGTAAGTTTCAAATTTGGACTCCACAACTAACACCAGAAACACTTGTGTTCTTTGAATCTCCAGTATAACCAGCCTCATTTGTTCAGAGACTAAAACACGAGATGAACTCGAATTCAATAAAGTACTCAAACAAAGGTAAAGTTAATGAACATAAAATAATATAAAGAAAAAATTTCGAGGCTCATAAATCACAAGAATTGAAATTTAACAAATTTACAAATAGGCTGCAATTTACGAACAAAAAAGGAATATACCGAAAAATTACGTAATACACCTAAAAATTCAAAGATGTAATCATTTATACAATTCCTCCAGAGATAACACGTCATAGAAGAACCGCAGGACACCCTTACACAAATTTTCGTTCTCCTCCTTCCATGCTCTAATTCTTGTATTTCAATATCGTTGATGATTAATTGTACCCTGCAAGATGTGAATTCGAACTGTAGAACTGCAATAACCAATGAAATAAGTTTCCATATACCAAAAGATTCATTCATTAAAAGTAGAGGTAAAAGTACAGTAACTGTCACAATGTGTAGTTTTGAAGTTTCCAAAGAAAAAATATGTAAGAGAAGAAATGAAAAGAGGTAAGCTTTTAGGGAAATAGATAAGTAAAAGGTACCAATTATTCTCATCACTAAATGTTTTACAGCTTGTGATAAAACAAACGGTTTACCCTTTATTAAGACCACCAGGCTATTAAAGCATAGAACTATTAATAGTTGCAAAAGTATTGCATTCTTAGAGGCTATTAAAGCATAAAACTATTAATAAGTCTTTGAAAGATTAGATATCCGGCCAATTTAATATCGATGCAGCCCAACCATTTTTTTCTTATTACAGTTAATAATCACCCAAAAATACGAATGACACAGTTTTTTATTATATGGAATCCATCTATAATGAAAAAATAACAAGAACCCACAACTAGGTACATCCAAGTAATAATTTGCTATAGCAAGAGAAAAAACATAGGCAAATAATTACTGAAGATCAGACGTCGCCTATGGGGATTATGGCCAAAAGCAACAGAATTCTCAGTTGAAATAGCTCAAATTTTGGGAAAATTGTACATATAAATATTTTTTTTCTCTGCACCACAAAATGAAATCATCCCAAATATATTTACATAAAAGGGAAAGTTATACCCAATTATTTGTAAGTCTGTAAATGGAAATATGCACCGTTTATCTCCGCCGTTCGGCGATCACCATCAACTGCAAAATGAATCCCCAAGCCTCCATCCTTTTCTACTGAAATTTACTGCAGCCCCAACTGTTCCATCAAATTAGAAACAAAAAATTAAAGCAAGGAAATAGAACAAAGAAATTGGGGAGCTAAGAAATGTCAGGAATGCAAGAAATTTAGGAGAACTAACAATTTTAGAGAACTTGATAACCTGGTTGGCCAAATTGTAATTATGAAAAGAAATTTTTTTTTGTTATTTTTAAGTTTTGAAACTGCTAGTCTCATAGCTTGAATAAAGTTCTCTATAATACCTACTGCCAGTATTTAACCATCTCACAGGCAAGTCTTGTTTTCACATCTAGTGTTGCCTTGCTACTGTCAATAGCAAGTCCGAGCTGAATCACAACAGCCTATTGAAGAGAGAACACTAAGGTAGAGTAAGAAAATGAGCAAGTAATTGTATTTTTCAAGACGAAGATTAAAAAGAACATTGGCAACAAGCTAACAGCATATGAAATAACTTGTACAGAGAGTGTCCGAATGTAGAGAAGATTCGAAACCAAAAAAATTCATACATTGGCTTTCTTTACGTATTTGTCCCTCTCTTCTACAACTGTTATCCCATGAATGCGCCTCATATCTGCAAAGTCCATCTGTACATACACCAATCATCACCCCCCATAATGCATTATATATACAAATAAAAATAATAAGAAATATTGAGAGAGAGAGAGAGAGAGAGAGAGAGAGAGAGAGAGAGAGAGGGGGGGCCATCTGCTCTTTACTCCTACAAATATGATGTATGAAAATAACCAACAATGATACTTTCCGCATACGCTCATTTACGCAGCACCTCCTCTGTAACCTTTATGTCCAACATAATTACAGAGGTAATAAGAAAAAACAATAGAAAAAAGAACATCGAAAAAGGAAAATGAGAACTACAAAAGATATAACTTCATTGCAAAGGAAGACGAAGACAGGCAACGAAATCGCAATTTATATAATGTAGTGTAGTGATGAGAGAAAGAGTCTTTGACTCAACTACTTAAAAATAAATGGAGAGATGAACAGAATTGTGATCAACAACAGAAGAAGCAATTATTGCTGAACAAGTATTAAATTTAAACTCGGTCTCTTTGTTGGCAAATTGACCAACAATTTTCGAGAAAATTGACTGCAGGATCACCAATCTTTTCGTGCAGTGCACGTTCAAATATTTCATCGCTGCATACCATGCACATGCCTTTTTTGTTTCAGGCTAGTCTATTTCCTCAGTGCAAACATGCATACAAGTGTCTCCAAAGCACACTGGCCAAAGAAATTATGAACAACACGGGTCTGATCTAGGCCAAAGATATTATGAACACCACGAACCAAATCTGAGACAAATGTTGATTATGATTATTATATTGTCGTTCCATCAGCAGCGAAGAAACTAACAATTAACAAATAGTTCGATTCAAGTTTCACAAAGTTTTTTGTGAATTATCATCTGAATTCACCAAAAGCTTCTGTAATTACCGTAATATATGTGGTGATGGTGCCCGAATAGTTAACGTTGATGTTAAAACATTTTTTTTCGCAAAGGCTGTAATCCGCTGCATTAAAAAAAAAGTATTTATATTTCATTTATAGCATCTGATTTCATGGCCATGTACCTCTTTTTTTTAAGCAGCCAATTGCACAAATAATTAAAGAAAAACGTCGTATTGAAAAATCTAGAATATAAACATTATGGACAACAAATAATCAAATCAACTGTACATATGTTCAATTGAATTCAATTTAAAAAAAAATGGTGGGCAAAATTACCTTTTTCCACCTGTCCTTTCGCTTGTGGGACTTTAAGCTCCGGTTAGAAACTGATGAAGAAGGATTGAGGTGAGAAGCATAAATTTTTAATTTATTGGCTTTACAAACATAAATTTATACTAAAAGTATTATTCTTCAAGGTGGTTCCAACTACATACACCAATAACAACAGTCATATAGTTCAGACAAATTATTTCTTACATTTCTTATATGTTGAGGATTACTAGAGCTCAAGAGGACCAGTTCAGAACTCTTCTCGGAGTTCTTTTTTCCTTTATTAAATTTTCAGAAAAATACATGTAACATAGTAGTAGAACTTGACAAATTAACCGGCACTTATTTTACTCATATATAATATACTACCAAATTTAATTTTTAATAGGAATTTAAATAGTACATATGTTTAATTGTAACAGAACACACAAACAATGGTATCTTAACTGTAACTAAAAGTATCTACAGAAACTTTATAAATATATCTAAAAAAAAAATATAGCTACTCATTTAAATACATAAAGAGTTGTAGAAAAAAAAAAGCACCAATATAAACACTTGAACTTAGAAATTCATCAGAAATTAGTTCAACCAATTATCCAATCGAAACAATGGTCTGGAAAATTATGTAGAAGGGGCTAAAAAATAACAATATTTTGTGTGTGCCAGAGAGAGAGAGAGAGAGAGAGAGAGAGAGAGAGAGAGAGAGAGAGAGAGAGAGAGAGAGGTCTTACCACCATTAATGCTTCTGCCTGCCGAAAACAATCCCACCAAAAATCAAAGTTTTCTAATTTTTGTGCCTAATTTGAGCAACATACATAATTATGGGTTGATTATACATCAACTTGTATACAAAGAACAACCAAAGTCTTATTCTAAATAATTGGGACTCACCTTGCTCCAACTTGCTCCAATAACCAAATGATGGTTTGTTAAGGAATTGAAGAAAAACTCGTATTAGAAGACGAATTGTCAATTAGGCTAGTATTGATGAGGAATTGTAAATTGGGGAAAGAAGAAAACAAAAGAGTTTGTAGAAAACTGGAGATAATGGGCTGTGTGATTTCTGCCGCCAAATATTTCGATGGGAAGAGGAATTTTCCTTTTTTTATGATTTTTTTACTTATTATTATTTCGTGTATAAACCTCGTCTCAATATAGCACC